>OX422223.1:229222818-229662818 GCA_949130495.1 Sambucus nigra | reverse complement strand
GGTGGTGGTGCAAGGAGTAGAGATGGTTGTTGTCCCCTTGGTTTTCCCATGGTGACTCCTCATTTCCAATCAAATCTTCCTCTCCTCAAGTTAACCTTTAATTTTCTCTCTAAGGCTTTTCTTTTTGTCTCAAAATTCCTCACTTGTTTTTGGATGAAATGATGAAATGAATCTTACGAAGAGTCTAAACTCACTTAATATAATAAATCTCCAAGACTAGCTAAAAGAAAACAATGTGTATGCTATTCATCTCCCAATCAAAATGACTAAAGTCTCCTTTCAAGATGTCCTTTCATTTTCTAATTGATTCGAGACCCAAATCAAACAACCGGGTAACCTTTTCGGACTAATTCTACCCTTCTGAACACAATGGCGCACTAGAAACAACCATAAGGTTGATATAAAATAATCTTTCTTTTTATTCATTTAAGTTAGTTCCGACATGTCCCATAACCGCGTCCCAACTTAATTTCCATTATTGCCGTATTACTAACTCACGACAATATAAATAACATCTTATTCATATATTACTTATATATCACTAAGTAATATTAAAAATCATATAATATAATAGGGAGTTTTGGATAAAGGTCCTTGTAATTCTCAAAGTGTATAAAAATAGGACACTCCAAATAATTTTATAAATTTAGTCCCTGCACTAAAAACATCATGAAAAATGGTGTCGCCCGAGCAGACCAAGAAAATGAACTCCTAACTCTAAAATGACCGAACAAACAAATGCTATTATACCACAGGGACTAGATTTATAAACTTGAAAAGCATTGTCCTAAAAATCCAAATATAGGAAGGAACATGACCTTTGCCTCAATTCTCTAATTATAATAATCTATAGCAATATTAAATCCGAACTAATGCCAAATAATTTTTAATAATTAATTCCAATTAATCTCCATTTATTTGGCCCATTAACTTTTAATTTCTCTCAATTTAAAAGTCATAAATTTATTGGGTATTACATACGTTCCCCCTCATAATGTAATTTCGTCTCGAAATTCGAAAATAAGGCATATCTGGCAAGGAAAATTCCAAGTATTTATCTCACATTTCATGTAACCTCCGTCGTACCGCCCATACAGTACATTACCGAATACCCCTAATGATGAACACCTCTTTAATGTTATACTCCAAGCCTTACCATTTAAGTTTTAACTTAATTTTAGATATTCACTATTTAACCTTCAACTATTCGCACCTTAGTAGATTACTCATTCTTTAGATATACGATCTCGTACCGTGACGATCGCACACAAGTAGGTTACTTGCGCAGAATATATTTTACACATATCATAAACCATAAGTATCACTTATCTTGGATTTTTGCAATAGTACCCATTCCCCTGCCTTTAGCTAACAAGAAAGAGAACAAAAAGGCTTTATGTGCCATATTTCAATTTGCACCATGCACAAAAGTGAACTTATATGAGTTATTGTACTCATACTGCACCAATGGAAGAGATTGTTCTCATCCTCCCCTGAAATTCAAGCATACACATATAATTTATTCTCCAATATTTAATTAGTCTGCTTGCTTAGTCCATTCGTTTAAGAAGGATAGGCCATACTTAATCACAACACAGTACCCATGGCCTTGTGAACACTCTTCCAAAATAATAAGACAAAGATCTTATCCCAATAGGACACGATATCAAGCGACACTCCATATAACCTCACTATCTCGATTATAAAGATCCGCGCATAATTGTTTCATAATATGACCAGTGTTAACTACCATAACGTGAGCTACTTCGATCAACCGATCCATTATTATCCATATGGGGTCATAACCCCCCTTGGAATAAAATTCTTGGGAAAACTCTCCCATCACTACCTCGAAATCTTAATGGTTGAAGAAACCTCTACTGGTTTTTGATGGTCCACCCTTTTTCAATAGCCAGGTGATCCATTGCAAAAAGAATTTAGCAATATTTCTCTTCATTAGATACCAACACCACTGTCATGTACAATTGATACATTTGATGTTCACCTTAATGTACCTCAAATTGTGATCTACGCGACTTTGCCACAACGCTTGTCGCAAATCCTTATTGCTTTAAAATTCAATTTTTTTTGTGAAACATAGGTCTCTGCCAAATCTTATGGAATAAACTTTGATTTCTCGGCTAAATTTTGTCAAATTTACATGACAATCATAATTTACTGTCTTATACATTATTGTCAATTTCATAGGGTGCCCATACACCCTATATCTCACGCATTATAGCACAAATGAAATATACTATGCTTAGATCAATTCTAGTGTACTCGGCATGCTAATATGGTAGGGATGTATTTAACCATCCCACCAGGCATAACTTAATCACTCTTTCAGTGGCATCATTATTCTATTCATCATGATATCAAAACTAGGTGACTCTACCTGCCTTAAGTCATAATAGAATTATCAACTCTACTTTTTGTTCTCATATATATACAATAACCAAGGTACGAAACCCATGTACTATTGACCAAACTTCTCTCCAACTTCTGACGTTTGTTAGTTTCATGCATGGGATGTCTCGCAAAGAGAAATCTAAACAAGTAACCCCCTCGATACACGACAACCTAACATAGTCTGTCGTTAAGATCCGTAAGGCCCTTAATACATAATATGTACCTTCCACAATCTCCGTATGTGGTAATAAAATTCTACTTATGTTTGTAAGGATATCATGAAGCATGGCACAATCACTATCCCGAGGGTGCTATAGAAATGACGAGCTATATCTCACTGCTCGATAGGAACACAATGTACCCTGAGTCACATCAGTAAATAAATCCCTTCGCATCGGGATTACCTATAACTAGACAACATACTCACTGAAGTCTACGATACCATGAAAAATTTCATATATATATATATATAGAGAGAGAGACCCAACTCTATTTTAGGTGGCGCCTCACAAAAGTAATATTACTCACTCGGAGTATCCAGCACGATAGTCTTATCACTCAATCTACTATCGTTCCAACATTCGGTAATTATCATTATACATTACCATAATAAGATCTACTTTATTACCTCAATGCAATAGTAAATTATAATGTTAAAATATACCTTTAGTGCCCACCTGGCTCACTTACGGGTGACATATAAAAAGCCTCGTTCCCCACGATAAATACGTTTATAACTAGACTGTTAAAACAAATGTACCCACTAAACTCGACTCGCATGCAAATTTTAGTGTTAACAATTCAAATATGTATTGTGACACACCCATGTCAATTGACTTAATTCTTTTCTCGCAAGGATGAAACAAAACTTCATGAGGCCCATTTGATTGTAGGGTCCCAGCACGTAGCTGCCAACATAACCCATGAGCATCTGTAATCGTTATACATCTAGTAATTCACCCAATCATTTCCCTTCCTCATTGTGGGTAAATTATTCGGTTTCTACGGCTTACACGCCCATCACTGAAACGTTGGCCCAAATCTCTAGGCCATTATTATGTCCTTACTGGCCTCCCTTTTTACTTTCTGGGTCCCTTCAAACCTAAAATATGGTATGCTACTATTAACGAGGACTCCACAAGTCCTGCCTAAACTCTCTACTCTCGGCTTGTAAATTTCATGGGCCCAATTCTCTTAACTCAATTACCCCACTAGAATTATCCCTCCATTAGTTGTTACGCTTAACTGGCATGGTTTATCATTACAAATATTATCGGTCTCACTTCTCAACGTGGACATATTCATCATTGGTAGTCTTTCTCTCTACACATAAGGCCATTTTCTGTGCTATTTCCTCATTACTAGTTCCACTAACCAATTTTGGATGTCCTTCTCACAGACCTGGAAGACTTAACTCCTAATTATAATTTTCGTTGTTCCTTTGGTTCTATCGGTCCTATGGAACACATTATCGACCTTACTGGTCTTAGCTGAACTCATCGCCACTTAGTAGGGATTTAATCAACTTATTTTAAATAGGTCCCCCACTGAGTATACCTTCTGGTGATGTTCCACAAACACTGTTTAATTTAATCTTACCTTTTGGATGGATTTCCTAACTCTCTTTTCTCCCCTTCTTCTGGAAGCGTTCACCAATTTCTTAAAGATATCGACCTTAGTTGTCTTCCTCTGATTTCCCTTCTATATTTGAGTATTTAACTCATGAGTCCTTCCACGCAATGAATTCTTCTTATCTTCGATGTACCCGTCCATAACTGGGTAAGGATTTTATAAAGCGAGTTGTCTTCTCTCTCGTGTTGCAATTTCTTGACCGCCCATGTGGGATTAGTTTCTAAGTTCCATTCACACACTGATTAAAACATCTAGTGGACGATTTCACAGTCAAACCAAGCCCAAATTTCTCGTTTTAACTTCATTCGTGCTTCATTATATGTGATTTCTAACTCTCATCAATTTAGATTCCTCCTATGAGCAAAACTTTTGCCCAAAATTTTCAAGTCCTGGGTGTTACTAAACTTAACCATACATAATTGCCTTTTGGATTTCTTTCTTCTCAAGAGTCCTTCCAACTCCCTCTCCCATAACTGTCAATTTTGGGTGAGTTTGGAACGTCATAAACATCATCAATGATGGTGCTTAGGGAACTACAGATACCGAACGACATTTTTTATTCTTTTCAAATCGAATAACAATTATGGTTAGTCCTATCTCGATCACCATTTCCAAAATACTCTATATCGTCAGCTAAGTACTCCTCCTGTTGTCTTTCTAACGAACTTCACTAGTCATCGAGGCCCGATCGAGCTCATACAAGAATTTCGTCACTTATATATCCTGGAAGGAGAACGTAAGTCGTAATACCCAGAGGAATACAACATCCTAATAATAGGTGTGACAACCCGAATATAATTATGATAAATTATATTTAAATCATGATTAGATTATGTTATATGGATAATATTTTATTAGTATATATAATGTTAAGTCATTATATTTAGTCTAATCCTAGCGTCATAAAGTATGAAATATTGAATTAGTTACAAATGTGAAATTTTGAAGTTTTCGGTAGGAATGTTCATGTTTAAGACTAGTTTTGACCTTTATGACATAACAATTGACTTGAGGTATAGACTATATATTTTTAGATATATGAGTTAGGTTTGTAACACAACAACGGCCCATCGAACGATCATCTGCGTGGAAAGATATTGTCTTTTTACGAACAGGGTCTAAAGTAGTCATTTAGCCTTAAATGATATTTTGTTTTATATGATGCCACATGTTATAAATTGATTGGTTGGAGGTGGAGGTTGGTTTGGACGACTTAAATCCTTGAGATATCCTCCTTTATCCATAAAACTCAGTTTGGGAGAGTTTTAAGTTGAGGAGAAACAATTGTGAGGGTTAGGAAGAAGAAAGTGAGGAGAAACATTCAAAAAACATTCATAAAAAATTACGTAAAAGCCCCTAAGGTAATATCAACCATGAATCTTTTTATTTTTCTTGTATTCATGATTTATAAGATCTAAATACTTTATTGTTTATTGACCTTTCATGCTTGGGTGCATATGTATAGATATATGCAAGTTTAAGTTAAGTTGAATGTACAAAACCCAAAAATTGCTTTGTTTAGAAACTTTGTTTATTCAAACCTCCATATATTTTTGTATACTTACTGGAATTGATTGATTCCAATTGAAGATTAAACTTACTCATATATGTATGAAATATTCGAAAATCATGTGAAAATACTAAGAAATGAGTCTTTGGTGAGAGTTTGAAGTTCGGGTATGAAATCTTCCCTAAGGGTGAAAGTATGCCCGCCATGTGTTCGATGTTTTGCTTGACATAGCAAACCAGCCTTAAAAATTATGAAACTTTAATTTTGTATTATTCAATATGTTTACTGATGTTGGGTGAAATATCATAGAAATATATGATGTATAAAAATTATGAAAAGTCCTGGAAGTTGAATGAACGATAAAAGAGCCTATAGGGCAGATTTGTTATGTGGTAAAGAAATGGGCATATCTTGCTCTAGGAGACTTGAAATGATGTACTGTCTTTTGTATTGGAATAATAATATGAAAAGGATTGAATTAACAAGAAGGAATCAATGTATATTTGGTCTATGATTTGGATATGTTAAATATATTAACCTGTATTTGGATGGAACTTCACTTGTGATAAATGATTTGAATGGAATCATGTGATGCTTATGGATTGAATTATGTTTAAATCATTCTTTAAATTATTGATATTATTATGATGATACTAATATTGTAAGAACTATAGGAGGGGAAGAAGAGATTATTGAACTAATACCGGATAAAGGCAAGGGAAAAGCTAGTTAAACTGTCAAGGTGAGTGTACTTATGATTGTTTCATATATATAGATATATGAATATAGCTCTAAGAGAAGGATTTGTTCGAATACTTCGATATTCAGGATTTGTTTGGATATTAAAATATCCAGGATTATTTGGGTCTTATGATTCAGTATTTGATATTGCCAATGGGCAGAATTATTTGGTTCTTATGATCCAGGATTTGATATTGCCAATGGGAAGAATTATTTGGGTCTTATGATCCAGGATTTTTTATTGCCAATGGGCAGAATTACTTGGGTCTTATGATCCAGGACTTGTTATTGCCAATGGGCATAACTATTGGATCTTATGATCCGGGATTTTCTATTGCCAATGGGCAGGATTGTTTGAATTTTATATCCACATATTCGATATAGAATTGTCATCCTATTGCAGGGAAAGAGTACCTCACTAAGCTTAATGCTTATGGTTTATATTTTAACAATTTCTGGTTCGTACGCTGCCAGCTAGGATACTATATGACTGGTAACTTTGAGAGTTGCACCGTTAGAAGAGATGGGGTTTACGTATGGAGTTTTTATCATTGTCACACTGAAGAGTTTAATATACTCGCACATTGAATATATCGAGTTAGCATGGATGGAGTTTATCATAGTTAATCATAGTATTGTATAATCTCTAATTATGACTCTGATGTTGACTTAGTTATGGAACAAGAACAATATTATGTTCATTATGCAGAAAAATATTGATAAATGAATTAAATTTTCAATGGACTCGAGATTATGATCCAATTATTCTAATAACAAATGATTAGTACGAATATTGGGTTTGGGGTGTGAGAATTAGTGGTATCAGAGCGTGGTTATTAATTCTGGACGTGTTGACGATTAGATGTCAGTTATTGACTTGATTTGATATTTATGAATTGTTTATGTACTAACCAATAGTTTAGTATTACAAACTGTTTATGTTGGTTGTTAGAACTTTGTTATATTACAGATAATTCCATAAGGAACCTGGGAATGGACAACATAGAGAAGAAGGAGTAACTTCTCGTACAGTCAATGCTGAAAAAGAGCAAAGTGCTGCTGGAAGGGCCAAAGAGAATGAACAACCTACAGAGATTCAAATAATGGCACAGGCAATGTTGGGGATGGCAGAGCAACAAGAAAGAAATATGGCACAAATGGAAGAACAACAAGCTAGATATCTAGAATCAAAGACTGTGGTCAGGATTGAGAAAGAGGCAAAGAAGGAAATGAAAGATTCCATACATGAGAAGTTTTTGAAGTTAAATCCTCCAGAATATTCAGGGTCAGTTGAACCTACAGAAGCGGAGATGTGGGTCAGGGATCTAGAAACTATCTTTGTAGTTATGAAGGTTCCAGATAACCAGAAAGTGAATCTAGTTGTGTTTAAGCTGAAAGGAGAGGCCAAATATTGGTGGGAAGCCAGCAACCATTTGGTTCCCAGGATGGAAGGTACTAATGCTATTACTTGGGCTGAATTTATTAAAGCTTTGTATGTTAAGTATTTCCCTAAATTTTAGTGGAGGGAGAAGCTGAGGGAATTTATAAATTTGACCCAAGGGAAAATGTCTGTGAGGGAGTATGAGGCTAAATTTACTTCTTTGTCTAGATTTGCTACTAAATATGTGGAGAATGAAGAAGATAAATGTAGTAAGTTTCAAGATGGATTGATTTTGCCTATTCAGAATAGAGTGGCCACTTATGAGTTAGAAGATTATGCTTCTATGGTAAACAAAGCCACGATAGCAGAAAGGCAAATGAACCAAGGGGTGGCGAGTAGATAGAGTTTTAAGAAGAGTAGATTCTACGCATCTCACTCTAAGGGAGAGAGGTGGTGGAGATAGTGGTAGAGGTCAGGGGAGATTTGGCAGAGATACCAGGGGTGGAGGATCTTTTGGTTGAGTCAGGAAGTCAGGGAGAGGTGAGGCCCCAATAGGAGGTGTTACATTTTTCTTTTGTAAAGAGGAAGGGCATTATAAATATGAGTGCCCTAAGCTTAAGGGATTGGAATGCTACCATTGTCATCAAGTGGGGCATATTAAGAAGAATTATCCATAGTTGGCAGAGACTCCAGTAGCACATAGTGAAGTAGCAAGCAAAATGTTATCTCCGGGCAGTGCAGTGAAAAGTATGGGAAGAGGACAAGCTAGTAGTTCCAGGCCAGGTGGATGAGTTTTTATAATGAAAGAAGCTCAGAGTGACAGGTACACTTTCTATTACAGATAAAAGTCCTTATCTTTTGATTGATCCTGGTTCCACACATTCTTTTGTGTCCTATGCTTTTGCTGTATACCTGAATAGACCATGTACTCATTCAGATGTGGGGTTGGGTATTTATATGCCTATGGGGGATATGGTTGTAGCTGAATATGCTTTTCGTGATTGTTTTTTGACTGTGGGGTCTAGAGATACAGCTATATATCTACTTCCATTGGATATTTCTAATTTTGATATAATTATGGGAATGGATTGGTTATCTAAATATCACGCATCTCTGGATTGTTTTTGTAAGGAAGTTATTTTTAATATGCCTGGTGAGCCTGAATTTAAATTTGTGGAGGAAAGGAAAATTGTTCCCAGTTGTATCATTTCTACTATTTAGAGGAGGAAATTATTGAGTAAGGGTTGTGAGGGTTTTATTGCATATGTTCTTAACACTAGGAAGGGCGCTTTACAATTAGTCGATGTTCCTATTGTACGGGATTTTCCTGAAGTGTTTCCTAGTGAGTTTCCAGGGTTACCTCCAGAAAGATAAGTCGAATTTAGTATTGAATTAGCACCGGGGACAACCCCTATTTCTATGGCACCGTATAGAATGGCACCTGCTGAGTTGAAAGAACTCAAGATTCAGTTGCAGGATTTACTTGATAGGGGGTTCATACAACTTAGTGTATCTCCATGGGATGCACCAGTTTTATTTGTGAAGAAGAAAGATGGTACCATGCGTTTGTGTATTGATTATAGGCAACTGAATAAAGTTACAATTAAGAACAAATACCCTTTACCTCGTATAGATGATTTGTTTGATCAGTTACAGGGTACTAAAGTGTTTTCAAAAATAGACCTGTGATCGGGTTATCATCAGTTGAGGGTCAAGGAAAGTGATATTTCTAAAACTACTTTCGTACTCTGTATGGTCATTTTGAATTTTTGGTGATGCCTTTTGGGGTGACTAATGCTCCAGCTATTTTTATGGATCTTATGAACTGGGTACTGCATCCTTTTGTTGATTCATTTGTGATAGTTTTTATTGATGATATTTTGATTTATTCACGTGATATGGTTGAACATGAAAATCATCTCACAACTCTTTTGAATCTATTGAAAGATAAGAAGTTATACGCCAACTTTAGAAAGTGTGAATTTTGGCTATCACAAGTTGTATTTTTAGGCCATGTTATTTCGGGAGATCGTATATGTTTTGATCCTAAAAAGGTAGAAGCTATTATAAAATGGGAGAGGCCCAATAATGATATTGAGGTAAGGAGTTTTCTTGGTTTAGCTGGGTATTATAGAAGGTTTATTAAGGAATTTTCTTTGATTGCCTTGCCGATGACTAAACTAACCCGAAAAGATGTTATGTTTGAATGGAATTCTGATTGCGAAAATAGTTTTGATGAATTGAAAAAGAGGTTGGTAACTGCACCTGTTCTTATTATTCCGCATGGTGGATGTGGTTTTGTTATTTATATTGATGCTTCACACCAGGGGTTGGGTTGTGATTTTATGCAGCATGGTAATGTTATTGCTTATGCTTCTAGGCAATTGTGTACACATGAACGTAATTATCCTACACATGATTTGGAACTTGCTGCTATTGTGTTTGCTTTGACATTATGGCGTCAGTATTTATATGGTGAGGTATGTGAAATTTTTACTGACCATCAAAGCCTTAAGTATTGTTTTACTCAAAAGGAGTCGAATTTGAGGCATAGGCGATGGATGGAGTTAATTAAAGACTATGATTTTACAATTCACTACCACACAGGGAAGGCAAATGTAGTTGCAGATGCTCTGAGTAGAAAGGCTTCGGGTAGGTTATCTTGTATTCGGTGTGCTAGAGCTTCCCACATCATGGAGTTGAGATTGATGGGAGTAGAATTGAAGCTAGCCGATGGGGACAGGTTCTTTGCTCTTGTAAGCGTGAGGCCTTTGTTAGCTACCCATATTCGTGATTTGCAAAGTCAAGATCCTTTCTTGACAAGAAATGACAAGATGTCCGAGATGGTAAGTCTGAAGATTTTTGTATTGTGAATGATGACACTATATTGTATAAGTAGCAGTTATGCGTGCCTAATGTGTGTGGATTAAAAGAGAAAATTTTAGAGGAGGCTCATAATTCCATTTATACTATGCATCCTGGTAGTGCTAAAATGTATAGGGATTTAAAGGAGCATTATTGGTGGAATAATATGAAGAAGGAAATAACTGATTTTGTTTCTAGGTGCCTTATATATCAGCAAGTGAAAGTGGAGCATCAAAAGCCTACTGGTCTGCTTCAGCCATTACCAATACCAGAATGAAAATGGGATCATGTAACGATGGATTTTGTGGTTAGGCTTCATCGATCTCAGACGGGGTCATATTCGATTTGGGTAGTTGTGGATAGATTGACGAAGTCCGCTCATTTTCTAGTAGTCAAGACTGCGTATACAGTTCATAGGTATGCTAGATTGTATGTTAATGAAATTATTCGATTGCATAGAGCACCGGTATATATTGTTTCAGATAGGGACCATACTTTTACATCCAGATTTTGGGATAACTTGTAGTGTGCTATGGGTACTAACTTGAAGTTTAGTACAGCTTTTCATCCTCAGACAGATGGGCAGTCTGAAAGGACAATACAGATTTTGGAAGATATGCTTAGAGCTTGTGTGCTTGATTTTAAAGGAAATTGGGATGAATATTTGCCTTTGATAGAATTTTCATATAACAATACTTTTCAATATACTATTGGTATGGAACCATATGAAGCATTGTATGGTAGACGGTGTCGTACACCCATATGCTGGGGTGAAGTTGGTGAAAGGAAGATAGAGGGTCCAGAGTTGATTGAAGTCACCACTGAAAAAGTCTAGATTATTCAAGATAGAATGAGAACAGCTCAAAGTAGACAGAAGAGTTATGTGACACCCCGACTAATTAAATACCGGGTAGCTACTCCTTTATTAAATTAATTCAAAATGCCAAGTTGGTTCAGTTAATAGCATCACTGTCGAAAACATTTTAATAATTACTAACCACCTCGTATTTAAAAAGTAAGTGCCAAATTTTAAGTTAAGTCTGATTAACATGCAATAAAAGAATAATGGAAGAACAACATAATTCATTCACTATAACGAAGTAATGAAGTAACCAACAATTAATAATAATAAGTCCGGAGGAAAAACTCCTCACAATAGTCCCACAACTAAAATATATGACAAGTCTGAATCCTGAATAATTACATGCCAAAAGTCTGAATACTGAGATAAATGAAATGTCTCTAAAAGAAATGGGCGACATGCCCTACAACTGATAACTTAAGAATATCGAGTCAAGATAGATGAAGCGTCTACAAGCAAAGTCCAGTAACTTCCACAAACTGCTACAGCTCGTCACCTGAATGAGAATACTAAGCATGGTGTCCTTGTGGCTGGGCACCTAAAATGGTTTTTACAAAAATAGATTTGAAAGAAAATGGGTCAGAGCCCGAAAGTGGAAATCATTTTAAAAACAACAAGTGTTTTAATATCATTAAAACATTAAATGCAAAATACATGTTAGGACGTGCACTCACATGAAATTCTCACCTCTCGACTACATGTGCACTCCTAACGTACCGTACCCATCTGCATGACATACACATCTAACCAAACCGTAATAATTTCTACCCTTTACTACTCGATCCCCATATTACATTCTAGCGTTATCAAATAAATAGAGGGCTTCAGTTAAAATCAGATTCTCAATACAAGCACCCCGAGACTAGCTGCGGTGCACACATACTCTGCTATCCTTCCCGGTACATCACGTACATAAGGATCACATATTCTGAATCTCTCAAGAATAGTTCTCAGATAACAACATCACAAATAATGGAGGCGAACACAGTCACATCACATGAGTCACGCACATACCTGCGCTCCCACGATCAACAGACTTATTAACATTCCAATAAGTCCTTCTCTGAACTATGTTCATCGAGGTAACCAGTCTAAATTCGAGCAACACAAGGATTAGAGGGCCCTAAGCGAACGCAAACCTCCCGTGATAGCAAGTATGGTAGGTATGTCATACACATAAAATCAATACATATACTAAGTATGCACACGTCTTAGTAATCACCATAATATATTGGCGGTACACTTCTCATCCTTGTACCAACATATAAGGCTACACAATTTATATATTCCCGGTTAATATAATAAATTAGGCCGTCAGTACTTCTCGCAACGTAATAGACACTCACGTCCAACTTCACATTTACCCTTAGGTTCAAACTACACTTCTAGGTTTGACTCCTCATTATATCCCAAACATCCCCACTATAACAATTAATCCTCAAGGGAAGGTTATCTCTACATATACACAAGGTTACGGGACACTCGGGATCAAAACAGGCTAAAAAGCCTAAACTATCAACTCGTTCGAAGTCTCGTTCGAACGAGGCTGTTCGAACGAGATTTCGTTCGAACGAAATGGGTTATCTAATGAGGTCTCATTCGAACGATATTATCGAACGAACTTCACCCTCGTTAGAAGTCAAAGGTCAACTCGTTAGAAGCTCGTTCGAACGAGCTCGTTCGAACGACCTGGGCAGGTCTTCTAACGAGTGGCTAGTTTCGAGCCCAGAAATCCTTATTTTGTTTTTCCCAATTTTCTTCACTCCTAATCCCACATAAAAATCAACCCAACATCATTTTAAGGTTCATAATTCTTACTAAATACTCATAGGTCATAATCAAACATTTATATAGGGCTAACTCATCTTAAACATCATCAAATCTTCAAATCTCTTCATTTATCCCCAAATTATATGAACATGAACCCTAATATTTATAAATCATCATTGAACCTACTAAAATCCATTTTTTTGTTTCATCCAAGATATTATTAACATCAGAATAATCGCCTACATATAATTCTACATGAAATTCCTCATTAATATGTAAAATTCTATTTCCAATTTAATGGGTTTTTTCATTAACTCCCAAGAACAATTAGATTTTTATCAATTCCTACACATGGAAGAAGCATTCTCTAAAATTTATTGGAATTAAACCACTTGCCTTATTGGAATCTCTAATTTTGATGTTGATTTGCTGGAGTATTCTCTCTCTCTCTGCAGAATCCTTCTATCTCTCCCTCTACAAGCTCTTCTCTAATGGTGGCTATGGAGGCTAGGGTTTGTCTTAGGTACTTTTGGGTTTTCTTCTAATAACCCCCGTAGCCCTCTAATCAGATAATGGCTGGTAATGGGTTAGTGGGTGCTTTAATTTTCCATTTAAAATTCCTAAAATTCGTTAATAAAAAATCCCATAATTCTAAAATTACCAAACTGCCCTTTTTTGGTTGCCGGTATGGCCTAAAAATACCCCGGGACCCAAACCAAACCCCCGACTAGTGTTTTTTGACTATTTCGACCCTTCCGGACGCGTTGGTGCACTCAAAACGACCATACGATTTATAGAAATAAAATTCACTTTTTAATTATCATAATTATATACCATGACGCGACTGTCACACGCGTCTCAACAAAATTTCCAAATTGCCGTATTTCAATCTCACGACAAATTTCATAATTCAAAATTCATATATAATCATATATGCACATATAATCAAATACCAACTCGCATCTCGCTAGTATTTTAACCCGGTTTAATTTCTAATTAATACGCATTTAATTTAATTAATCCCATAAAATAAATATCACAAAAATACGGGGTATTACATACTTCCCCCCTAATAACTGAATTTCATCCCGAAATTCGGAACTAGAAAGTACCTGGTAAGAACAACTCTGGATAACGTTCGCGCATCTCATCCTCGCGCTCCCATGTGGACTCCTCGATATTATGATGTCTCCACTGAACACGCACTAAAGGAACTATCTTTGACCGCAGTTTCCGCTCACTTCGGTCCAAAATAGCAATCGGCCCCTCCTCGTAGGAGCTATCAGGTTGGAGATCGATGTCCTCCAAAGCAATATGAGAATGAGCCAAATTGTCTCTAAGATATTTCCTTAGCGAGGAAATATGAAATACATCGTGAATCCGATGCAAATTCTCCGGTAATCCAAGCCTATACGCAACCGGTCCAATCCGTTCAATAATAGGAAATGGTCCCACATATCTCGTTGCCAACTTCCCTTTCTTCCCAAAACGCATAATCCCCTTCATAGGAGATACTCTGAGCAAAACTTGGTCCCCCACTTGGAACTCCCTAAAGAACCTCTTCGCATTAGCATAGCTCTTCTGCCGATCTTGAGCTATCCGAATGCGACTTAGAATCAATTCTATCCTCGTCGAAGTATCCTGAATCACTTCCGGCCCAAGTAGTTTGTTGTCCCCCACCTCCAACCAACATGCTGGGGAACGACAAGGTCTACCGTACAACGCCTCAAATGGAGCCATGCCAATGGTGAACTGGTAGGAGTTATTGTAAGAAAACTCCACCAGTGGAAGATACTACTCCCATCCACCCCCAAAATCAATGATACTCATACGTAGCATGTCCTCCAACATCTGGTTTGTACGCTCGATTTGACCATCGGTCTGCGGGTGATACGCCGTACTCAACCGCAATTCCGTGCCCATGGCCTCCTGAAAACTCTCCTAAAATCGTGAAACAAATACCTTGTCTCGGTCAGACATGATATTTAGGGGCACACCGTGAAGTCTCACTATCTCTGAAATAAAGAGCTGGGCATACTGTCCCGCAGTGTAGTCTGTCCTTACGGGTAGAAAATGAGCGACTTTGGTCAACCTATCCACAATTACCCAAATGGAGTCATGACCTCTCTGTGACGTAGGCAACCCCGTGATAAAGTCCATGGATATGCTCTCCCACATCCACATTGGGACCTCCAACGACTGTAGCAGTCCTGCCGGTCTCGGATGATCCACTTTTACTAGCTGACAAGTGGCGCATTTAGAGACAAACTCGGCAATATCTCTCTTCATCCCGCTCCACCAATACTGTCGTCTCATGTATTGGTACATTTTGTCCCCACCGGGATGTACCACGAACAGTGAGCCGTGCGACTCTGCCATCACCTCATGCCGCAATTCCTCCCCTTCCGGAACTACCAATCTCCCATTGAAGCGTAATCCCCCATCTGAGCTAATGGTATAGGAATCAGCTCCCTCTGCTAATAATTGAACTATCTGCTCCTGACAGAACGAGTCATTTGCATGTGCCCTTACTACCTTCGTGACAATCTGCGGTGTAACGATCATCACAGACATGAACGATCGGGCCACTGCATCCTGGTGTCCCAATTCTTTCCACTTGGCCTTCCACACCTCTGCCACTTCATGTGCTGGCCTACGGCTCAACGCGTCTGCTACCACATTAGCCTTCCCCGGGTGATACTGGATATCAAACTGGTAGTCCTTCACAAACTCAAGCCACCTTCACTGCCGCATATTCAACTCCTTCTGCGTGAATAGGTACTGTAGGGACTTGTGGTCTGTGAACAACCGAAACTTATCCCCCAAAAGATAATGTCTCCATATCCGAAGGGAAAATACAACTGCCTCCAACTCCAAGTCATGAGTGGGGTAATTCTTCTCATGAGGCTTTAGCTTACGGGAAGCATAAGCTATGGCCTGACTCTCCTGCTGTAATACACCTCCTAGTCCTTGCAAGGACGCATCGGTGTAGACTAAATACTCAACTCTCGGTCTCGGTAATGCTAACACAGGTGCTGAGGTCAACTTATCATTCAACTCATCGAATGCCAACTGACAGGCATCACTCCAGATGAATGTCACACCCTTACGAGTCAGATGTGTCAAAGGACCTGCTATCTTCGAAAATCCCCGAATGAACCTCCTGTAGTATCCTGCTAGACCCAAGAAACTACGGATCTCCGTTGGTGTCGTGGGCTGTCCCCACTCCCTCACCGCGGATACCTTTCCCGGATCAACAGATATCCCCCGGTCAGAAATAATGTGTCCCCAAAACTGGACCTCCTTCAGCCAAAACCCGCACTTCTCATACTTTGCATACAGCTCGTTCTGACGTAGCGTCTGCAAAACTTGTCTCAAATGCTCAGCGTGCTCCTCCTCTGTCTGGGAGTAAACCAGAATATCATCAATGAAGACAATGAAAAACTGATCTAGGAAATCCCTGAACACCCAATTCATCAAGTCCATAAACACGGTTGGATCATTGGTCAAACCAAAAGGCATAACCCGAAACTCGTAAGAACCATATCTCGATAATAACGCAGTCTTCGAGATGTCCTCCTCCCTGATACACAACTGATGGTATCCCGATCTCAAATCAATTTTTGAGAAGAAGGAAGCTCCTCTCAACTGGTCGAATAAGTCATCGATTCGAGACAACGTATACTTATTCCGTATCGTGACCTTATTCAACTCTCGGTAGTCCACACACAATCTCAGTGAACCGTCTCTCTTCTTCACGAACAACATAGGGGCACCCCACGGTGAAGTACTCCTCCGAATAAATCCCTGACCCAATAACTGCTCAATCTGATCCCGTAACTCCCTCATCTCAGCTGGAGCCATACGGTACGGTGCGCGTGCTATAGGTCTCGTATCTGGCAATAAGTCTATAACAAAGTCTATCTCTCGACTGGGGGGTAGGCCTGGTATCTCCTGAAACACATCAGAAATACTCCTTGACAACTGGGATCGAATCTAAAAGAATCACAACCTCCTTAGAGGTATCCTCCTCTATGTAATACAAATGAGCGGTCGAGCCTCCCTCTGGGCGAGGCATCGCCACTAAAACATCTCTTGCCCCGGAATGGCAAAAACAATGCTCCCACCGAAGCAATCAATCATGGCTCTATAATCTGCGAGCCAATCCATACCGATAATCACATCGTGAACATGCATATCTAATACCAACATATCTGCAGGTAATACCAGACTACCAATCTCTACCCCCACTCCCCGGCATATAAAGAAAATAAGTGACCCACTCCCCAATGGTGAGTCTACACACGTCACTGTGCTCTCTGCCGTAGCTAACAACCCTAAGGCTTTCGTAAAATGTGTAGCTATAAAACAATGCGTTGCCCCCGTATCAAACAAAACCTGACCCATAGTATCATGGATAGGAAACATACCCTCAATCGCGGGTGGTGCCTGCGGAGCTGCTGCCTGGTGGATGTTATAGACACGTCCATACTGTAACTGTCGCTGCTGCACAGGAACTGCTGGAATGGTTGGAAGAGCTGGCACCTGGGCTGGAGCTGGGAGGGCTGGTGGAAAAAGTGGCCTCTGTGGCTCATGTCGAGCACCCTGCTGCTGCTGCGGGGCCCTTCCCCTATCACGACAGTCCTGGCATTTATGGACAGTCTTGCCACAAACGAAACACTTCCCCGGGAAGTTTCCCCCTCTCTGACCCTGTTGCCCCCGGCCCTGGTGGCCGTTACCGTTCCTCCACTGGCCCTGCTGAAACTGATGCTGACCATTCTGACCTTGCTGGTTCTGATGGCCGTTGGGACCCTGATAGCCCTGCTGGAAACCTCCTTGTCCGTGCCTAAAATTCCCTGACCTGAACCTCTTGTGATCCCCTTGCTGGGAACCCTGATCACCCTGTCTCTGCCCCTGAACAGATTGTGCCCCACTGGCACCATTTCCCCCAGTCCTTCCCTGATGGATGGACTCTCCTGACCTCTTGCCTTCAGTCATGTGAAAGTGATGATCCTGGCAATGGAGCAATGCAGCGTTAACCACATCAGAATAAGTGGCTAACGAGAGGTTCCCTAACAAGTGCTGACGAATCCTCCATGTCAACCCGTCCGTGAATTTTTGTATCTTCTTCTCCTCTGTTGGTATTTCATCCGGAACAATATTCAACAGATCAGTGAATTCAGACTTATACTCGACCACAGTCTTACCCTCTTGCTTGAGGCTCATCAACTTTCTTCTCATCTCCGTGTGAACAGCTGACGGAAAGTATTTGCGGTCGAACCGCACCCAAAACTCCTGGATAGTGAGAGTATCTTTCTCCTCCACGGTGGTATTAGACTCCCACCACTGCAGTGCAGACCCTACTAGCTTAAAGATAGCTAGTATCTGCTTCTGGACATCTGTGCACTCATACATCCTCAAGTGCTGCTGTATATCCTTCCTCCACTGACTCGAAACTACCACATCGGAGCTGCGAACTCCGGAGGGTGTGCTTTCTGAAAAGCATCACGTACACGTTCCCAAGCAAACGGTAACGCATGAGCCTGAAATGGTGCGGCTATCGGCGCCTAAGGTGGTGCCTGCTGAACTACTGCTAGTGCGGCATTTACTGCCTGAGCCACAATGGCTGCAACCTCGGCGACATTCATCGTGCCCTGAACTGGTGGGGGCTGTGGTTCTGGCATTGCATCCCTGGGAACCCTTTGTGCATGTCGTGGAGGCATCTGAAATAAGAATGAAGTTTATAAGTTCACAGTTATAAACTTAAAATAGCTGAAGAAAGAAGCACATACAAGAGAATACAACAGTCCTAAAATATAGGGCTCTATATCAAAGAAAGCTCAGTGGAAACATAATAAGCCGTTCAGATCCTAAAGGACACTAGAACCTGATGCTCTGATACCACCTGTCACACCCCGACTAATTAAATACCGGGTAGCTCCTCCTTTATTAAATTAATTCAAAATGCCAAGTTGGTTCAGTTAATAGCATCACTGTCGAAAACATTTTAATAATTACTAACCACCTAGTATTTAAAAAGTAAGTGCCAAATTTTAAGTTAAGTCTGATTAACATGCAATAAAAAAATAATGGAAGAACAACATAATTCATTCACCATAACGAAGAAATGAAGTAACCAACAATTAATAATAATAAGTCCGGAGGAAAAACTCCTCACAACAGTCCCACAACTAAAATATATGACAAGTCTGAATCCTGAATAATTACATGCCAAAAGTCTGAATACTGAGATAAATGAAATGTCTCTAAAAGAAATGGGCGACATGCCCTACAACTGTTAACTGAAGAATATCGAGTCAAGATAAATGAAGCGTCTACAAGCAAAGTCCAGTAACTTCCACAAACTGCTACAGCTCGTCACCTGAATGAGAATACTAAGCATGGTGTCCTTGTGGCTGGGCACCTAAAATGGTTTTTACAAAAATAGATTTGAAAGAAAATGGGTCAGAGCCCGAAAGTGGAAATCATTTTAAAAACAGCAATTGTTTTAATAGCATTAAAACATTAAATGCAAAATACATGTTAGGACGTGCACTCACATGAAATTCTCACCTCTCAACTACATGTGCACTCCTAACGTACCGTACCCATCTACATGACATACACATCTAACCAAACCGTAATAAGTTCTGCCCCTTACTACTCGATCCCCATATTACATTCTAGCATTATCAAATAAATAGAGGGCTTCAGTTAAACTCAGATTCTCAATTAGTAACATAATTCACTATCGGTTAACCCGTTATGTTCTCTCACTACATTACCATAATTATGTTCACAATAACAACATGAAAGTTCCCATTAATTAAGTGTATATTATTCACGTCATAAATATACAATACAAGCACCCCGAGAGTAGCTGTGGTGCACACATACTCTGCTAACCATCCCGGTACATCACGTACATAAGGATCACATATTCCGAATCTCTCAGGAATAGTTCTCAGATAACAACATCACAAATAATGGAGGTGAACACAGTCACATCACATGGATCACGCACATACCTGCGCTCCCACGATCAGCAGACTTATTAACATCCCAATAAGTCCTTCTCTGACCTATGTTCATCGAGGTAACCAGTCTGAATCCAGGCAACACAAGGATTAGAGGGCCCTAAGCGAACGCAAACCTCCCGTGATAGCAAGTATGGTAGGTATGTCATACACATAAAATCAATACATATACTAAGTATGCACACGTCTTAGTAATCACCATAATATATTGGTGGTACACTTCTCATCCTTGTACCGACATATAAGGCTACACAATTTATATGTTCCCGGTTAATATAATAAATTAGGCCGTCAATAGTTCTCACAACGTAATAGACACTCACGTCCTACTTCACATTTACCCTTAGGTTCAAACTACACTTCTAGGTTTGACTCCTCATTATATCCCAAACATCCCCACTATAACAATTAATCATCAAGGGAAGGTTATCTCTACATATACACAAGGTTACGGGACACTCGGGATCAAAACAGGCTAAAAAGCCTAAACTATCAACTCATTCGAAGTCTCGTTCGAACGTGTTCGAATGAGAGTTCGTTCGAACGAACTGGGCTATCTAACGAGGTCTCGTTCGAACAAGATTATCGAATGAACTTCACCCTCGTTAGAATTCAAAGGTCAACTCATTAGAAGCTCGTTCGAACGAGCTCGTTCAAACGACCTGGGCAGGTCTTCTAACGAGTGGCCAGTTTCGAGCCCAGAAATCCTTATTTCGTTTTTCCCAATTTTGTTCACTCCTAATCCCACATAAAAATCAACCCCAACATCATTTTAAGGTTCATAATTCTTACTAAACACTCATAGGTCATTATCAAACGTTTATATAGGGCTAACTCATCTTAAACATCATCAAATCTTCAAATCTCTTCATTTATCCCCAAATTATATGAACATGAACCCTAATATTTATAAGTCATCATTGAACCTACTAAAATCCATTTTTTTTGTTTCATCCAAGATATTATTAACATCAGAATAATCACCTATATATAATTCTACATGAAATTCCTCATTAATATGTTAAATTCTATTTCCAATTTAATGGGTTTTTTCATTAACTCCCAAGAACAATTAGATTTTTATCAATTCCTACACATGGAAGAAGCATTCTCTGAAATTTATTGGAATTAAACCACTTGCCTTATTGGAATCTCTGATTTTGATGTCGATTTGCTGGAGTATTCTCTCTCTCTCTTTGCAGAATCCTTCTATCTCTCCCTCTACAAGCTCTTCTCTAATGGTGGCTATGGAGGCTAGGGTTTGTCTTAGGGACTTTTGGGTTTTCTTCTAATAACCCCCGTAGCCCTCTAATCAGATAATGGCTGGTAATGGGTTAGTGGGTGCTTTAATTTTCCATTTAAAATTCCTAAAATTCGTTAATAAAAAATCCCATAATTCTAAAATTACCAAACTGCCCTTTTTTGGTTGCCGGTATGGCCTAAAAATACCCCGGGACCCAAACCAAACCCCCCGCTAGTGTTTTCTGACTATTTCGACCCTTCTGGACGCGTTGGTGCACTCAAAATGACCATATGGTTTATAGAAATAAAATTCACTTTCTAATTATCATAATTATATACCATGACGCGACTGTCACACGCGTCTCAACAAAATTTCCAAATTGCCGTATTTCAATCTCACGACAAATTTCATAATTCAAAAGTCATATATAATCATATATGCACATATAATCAAATACCAACTCGCATCTCACTAGTATTTTAACCCGGATTAATTTCTAATTAATACGCATTTAATTTAATTAATCCCATAAAATAAATATCACAAAAATATGGGGTATTACATTATGGGAATAAGGGACGAAAAGATTTAGAATTTTTGAAAGGGGATTACGTATTTTTTCGGATATCTCCATGGAAAGGAGTTATGAGGTTTGGAAAGAAAGGTAAATTATGTCCACACTACATTGGACCTTATGAAATTATTGAGAAATTCGGGATGGTTGCCTACAAGCTAGCGTTACCATAGGAGTTAGCTCGACTACATGATGTTTTCCATGTTTCTATGTTGAGAAAGTATGTATTGGATCCTTCACGTGTATTGGTGGAACAGCCTATTGCGTTGAAAGAAGATTTGAGCTATGTGGAAGAACCACTTGCAATAATCGATAGGAAAGAACAAATATTGAGATCAAAAGTGATCCCACTTGTGAAGGTTATGTGGAGAAGGCATTACATGGAAGAAGCTACATGGGAGAGTGATAATACCATGAATATGTGTTATCCGTATATGTTTGATTCAGACAGCCAAGGTATGTCAATTTCGGGGACGAAATTTCCTAATAGGGGGGAATTATGACAACCCGAATATAATTATGATAAATTATGTTTAAATCATGATTAGATTATGTGATATGGATAATATGTTATTATTATATATAATGTTAAGTCATTATATTTAGTTTAATCCTAACATCATAAAGTATGAAATATCAAATTAGTTACAAATGTGAAATTTTGAAGTTTTCAGTGGGAATGTTCATGTTTAAGACTAGTTTTGACCTTTATGACATAACAATTGACTTGAGGTATAAACTAGATATTTGTAGATATATGAGTTAGGTTTGTAACACAACAAATGGTCCATCGAACGGACATCCGAGTGGGAAGATATTGTCTTTTTACGAACATAGACTAAAGTAGTCATTTAGCCTTAAATGATATTTTGTTTTATATGATGCCACATGTTATAAATTGATTGGTTGGAGGTGGAGGTTGGTTTGGAAGAGTTAAAACCTTGAGATATCCTACTTTCTTCATAAAACTCAGTTTGGGAGAGTTTTAAGTTGAGGAAAAAAAATTGTGAGGGTTAGGAAGAAGAAAGTGAGGAGAAACATTCAAAAAAAAAATTATAGAAAATTACGTAAAAGCCCCTAAGGTAATTCCAACCATGAATCTTGTTTTTTTCTTTAATTTATGATTTATATGATATAAATCCTTGATTTTTCATTGACCTTTCATGATTGGGTTCATATGTATGGATATATGCAAGTTTAAGTTTAGTTGAATGTACAAAACCCTAAAATTGCTTTTTTTAGAAACTTTATTTATTCAAACTTCCATATATTTTTGTATAGTTACTGGAATTGTTTGATTCAAATTGGATATTAACCTGTACTCATATATGTACGACATACCCATAAATCATGTGAAAATACTAATAAATGAGTCTTTGGTGAGAGTTTCAAGTTCGGGTATGAAATCCTCGCTAAGGGTGAAAGTATGCCCACCATGTGTTCGATGTTTTTCTTGACATAACAAACGAACCTTAAAAATTATGAAACTTTAATTTTGTATTGTTAAATATTTTTACTGATGTTGGGTGAAATATCATATAAATTTATGATGTATAAAAAATTTGAAAATTCCTGGAATTTGAATGAACAATAAAAGAAAATATAGGGCAGATTTGTTATGTGGTAAAGAAATGGGCATATCTTGCTCTAGGAGACTTGAAATAATGCACCGCATTTTGTATTGGAATAATAATATGAAAAAGGATTGAATTACCAAGAAGTAATGAATGTATATTTGGTCTATGATTTGGATATGTTAAATATATTAACCTGGATTTGGATGGAACTTCACTTGTGATAAATGATTTGAATGGAATCATATGATGCTTATGGATTTAATTATGTTTAAATCATTCTTTAAATTATTGATATTCTTATGATGATACTAATATTGTAAGAATGATAGGAGTGGAAGAAGAGTTGATTGAATGAATACCGGATAAAGGCAAGGGAAAAGCTAGTTAAACTGTCAAGGTGAGTGTACTTATGATTGTTTCATATATACATATATATGAATATAACTCTAAGAGAAGGATTTGTTCGAATAATTCGGTATTCAAGATTTTTTCGGATATTAAAATATCCAGGATTGTTTGGGTCTTATGATCCAGGATTTGATATTGCCAATGGGCAGAATTATTTGGGTCTTATGATCCAGGATTTGATATTGCCAATGGGAAGAATTATTTGGGTCTTACAATGCAGGATTTTTTATTGCCAATGGGCAGAATTATTTGGGTCTTATGATGCAGGATTTGTTCTTGCCAATGGGCATAACTATTGGATCTTATGATCCAGGATTTGTTATTACCAATGGGCAGGATTGTTCAAATTTTATATCCACATATTCGATATAGAATTGTCATCCTATTGAAGGGAAGGAGTACCTCCTTAAGCTTAATTCTTACGATTTATATTTTAACAATTTCAAGTTTGTACGCTGCTAGCTAGGATACTATATGATTGATAACTTTGAGAGTTGCACCGTTAGAAGAGCCGGTGTTTAAGAATGGAGATTTGATCATTATCACACTAAAGATTTTAATATACTCACACATTGTATATGTTGAATTAGTGGATTGAGTTGATCATAGTTAATCGTAGTATTGTATAATCTCTAATTATGACTCTGATGTTGACTTCGTTATGGCACAAGAACAATATTATGTTCATTATGCAGAAAAATATTAATAAATGAATTAAATTTTCAATGGGCTTGAGATTATGATCCAATTATTCTAATAACAAATGATTAGTACGGATATTGGGTTTGGGGTGTGACAATAGGGCTCTACATCAAAGAACTCTAAGATGAAATGCATAAATCCGTACAAATCCTAAGGACACTAGAACCTGGTGCTCTGATACCACCTATAACACCCCACCTAATTAAATACCGAGTGATCAGTCCTATACCCAATTAAATCATAGTATACAGTTGGTTCATTCTTAGCATCACTGTCGAAAACATTTTTCTTTATTAATTCACCCAATAATTAGTTAAGCTACTGTCAAAACCTTTTTCCATTTAATTTAATTAAAACCATTCCACAAAGCGGAGTAATAATAAACCATGTCAAACCATAATTGAATAAGAATTAATATGACTAGATTAACTCTCCAGTTAAAATATTTCATTATTATCAATTAAAACTGATATCCACATTAATGACATAATTGATTACACCCTCTGAAATGGAAGTGAAACAACTAGGATAGATCTTGGGCGACATGCCCTAAATCAAATTGCTACAACATGTGAATCAAGGAGATGAATCGTCTAATACAAAATCTGCAACTCCATAGCATCCACATCTGGTCAATAACCAATCCTCTATAGTTGGCATCCCAGTGGCTGGACACCTAAAATATAAGATATGAGAGAGAGAGAAGATAATATGAAAGGAAATGGGTTAGAGCTCTACAGTAAACATTTGTTTTGTTAAATTGCAAGTGAATAAACTCTATATTCAACAATTATTATATACATGTTAGCTTATCGAACCCTCTCTCTTGAGATTCTCACCTCTCATCTAGAGTGCACACCTAACGTACCTCTCATCCATCCTAGTTACAGTTCGCTTGCTAACTAAATCAACCTAGTGTATCCACTAAAGATATCCCAATTCATTCCAACGTATTTCCCTCATAATACACGTAATAATAATATATGTATATCCATTTAGATTCAACATGGATAATCCCTTTAAGTATTTAACGTAATTAAGTATTATCATACTTAACTAAATTCCATATTTCACTATCTTTCACTTCTACTGTATTCACGTAGAACATCTTATCACAATTATATATATATATATTTCCATAATTTTATATATACAATACGACACCCCAAGGCACAACTGTGGTACATGCATTACTCTGCTATCATATCCCAAGACATCTCACCACTGTATAGGGGACTATAGGTTCGGTAAAGATTCCTTGAACCACAAATATCAAACACTAGCCTTGGAGGCGAACATAGTCCTAAGCCTTTGAGATACACTCATACCTACTTACCCAAATGAACGTTCACACCCATATTTACAAATGTTGTGATCAATCCCTAAGTTTTATGTTCTCGAGTGACAAGTCAAAAATGCCATGGATTCATTTGGATATGACTACCCTCAGGCGTAAACCTCCCCTGATAGCAAGTAAGCTAGGTATGTCATACACATAAATCATCAATCAATACGTATTATCATATACCTATATAAAATTACGTACGTAAACTACCTATATTATATTAGGAATTCATCATATCCCAAGTACCCGTCGTATATATTTAATAATACCTATACATGTAATCATGATTATCATAACATATTTTATTATGTAGTTATCACTCACATAATATTTGATCAGACCTAAGTACCCATAAATATATCATCAATATTACCCCTACATGATATAACGATTATTATCCTCTAAGTCATAATATAATTATGCAGATATCTCTCACAAGAATTTAATCCTCAAATCCAAATAATTTTCCAACATTAACCTTAGTCCCTGGCTCCTTGTTAATGTACCAAAATTAATAAAATCTCACCATGGGCCAAATTACCATTTTCGAAACTTTTTTTTATAAAGGTACATTCTGCCAGAAATATAAAATTACAAGTTTGAGGCTTTTCTACTCCGATTTTGAAAACCTTAAAACTGTAAAGTAGGGCAGAAGGTGATTTTATACAAAACTCGTGTGCACACTACCAATTTCCTCTTAAAATAGTCCTAATATTATCATACAATGTTCGTCCTTTTTCAACATTTTTTTTCATGCGTTTTATCCATTTTGTGTCACCCAAGCTCACATGAAATATATTCTAACGAATCCCAAATATCTCAACATCATTTCTATATGATAATGGGTAATTATAATACAAGGAAGATGATCTAAATCACCAAGTTAATATGGGAATTAACATCAAACTCAATTAACCCTCAAAATTTCATTCGTCTAGATTCTCCATTTTTATACACTAAAACAAACTCAAAATTTAAAATTATCATTTCATATCTAAATCATCAAATTTCATATTCAATATGGGTAGGATTTTTCTACATGCAATTCATATCATCATTTTCAATATCCACAATAAGATATATTTTTCTCTACATGTAAAACATATAATTTTCATCATTATCATAGCATCTACATGTTTATACTCAACTACATGAATTTCCCTAACCCTTATCTTTGATTTGCCAATTATTTTAAATCCAAAATTCATGACTTCATAAATCCAAAAGATATCCTATTATAACATGGATATTTTGAGCACTGAAAATTAAAGCAAGAATCACTTGCCTTATAAGTTGGTCTGAACCGTAGTTGAAGATAAAGTTAGAATATCCTCTTTCCCTTTTCCTAAAACTTTTTGGCAACTCTTCAGTGGTGATGCAAGGTGTATAGATGGTGGTTGTCCCCTTGGTTTTCCCTATGTGACTCCTCCATTCCAAGCAACTCTTCCTCTCCTCAAGGTAACCTTTCATTTTCCATGTAAGGCTTTTCTTTTACTCTCAAAATTCCTCACTTTTTTTTGGATGAAATGAATCTTACATAGAGTCTAAACGCAATTAATATAATAAGTCTGTAAGGATAGCTAAAAAACAAAAACGTGTATACTATTTATCTCCCAAGAAAAATGACTAAAGTGTCCTTTCGAGATGTCCTTTCATCTTCTAATTGATTCGAGACCCAAATCGAACTCTCGGGTAGACTTTTCTGACTATTTCGACCCTTCCAGATGCAATGGCACACTCGAAATGACCATAAGGTTGATATGAAATCATATTTCTTTTTATTCATTTAAATTAGTCCCGACACGTCCCATAACCGCGTCCTGACTTAATTTGCACTATTGTTGTATTGCTAACTCACGACATTATAAATAACATCTTATTCATCTATTACTTATATATCACTAAGTAATATTCAAAATCATATATTATTTTAAGCCCTAGTAATATTAAATCCGGATTAATACAAATTAATTTTTCATAATTAATTCCAATTAATCCCCATTATTTGGCCCATTAACTTTTCATTTCTCTCAAATTAAAAGTCATAAAATTACGAGGTATTACACAAGTTACGTTGGTCACATAGGAGGAGTTTGTACCCATTGCGGGACTATTTGGCATCTGTTCAGGGTCCTCGCCGACTAGAAATACGTTTTAAAGCCTATGTTTTCCTATTTACAGATTTCAGTCATGTCCTCAAACTGGGAGTCCAACAACTATGCAGTCAGTTGCTACGAGTTATGTCCATTACGTTGGAGGTCTTCGTTCCCCTTGCGGGGATGTTTTGGTGTTGTTTGGGGTTTTTTCCCACTATCGGCACATTTTAAAGCCCAAGTGTGCATATTTTTAAATTTTGATCCCGTTCTCAAACTAGAGTCCCGTGATTATGCAGTTGATTGCTAGGAATTACGTGGTTCATGTAGGAGGTGTTCTTGCCCATTGTCGGGCCGTTCGGCGGATGTTCAGGATTTTTTCCCACTAGCGGCACATTTTGAGGCATAAGTGTTCCTAGCTGCAAATTTCGGTCTTGTTCTTAAATTGAGAGTCTCGCAACTATGCGGACTGTTGCTACGAGTTACATTGGTCAGGTACAAGGTGTTCATGGAGTTTCAAGATTACGTGTGAATATATTAGAATATAACACTTAAAAGACTATGCAAATAATGTATATAAAAATGTTAGTTAAGTAAAGAATACTTGGTTCTTACAATCCAAGAAGGGCAATAAATAGAGTTTTCTGAGTTTTTGATTAGGCCAAATTGATTGTAGAAACTCCCCGCATATTCCTCTATATGTACATTTGCTGAGTAGTTTCATTGATACAATCTTAACAAAATGAAGGAAAATTAATGTCCTACATGGGATAAAAATTAACATTACAAATACCCTCAAAATTATTGTACTCAAAGTTAGTGACGAAGTTGTTATGTTCTAAAAGTTGAAATTTCTATCCATTGATGTCCTTGAGTTTGATCAAGGATAATTTTCATAATAGAACCACCTCATCACCAACTTAGAGTTTCCAAATTTTAAGGATATCAGTATTGTTGATTTTTGTCCCATGCGGGACGCTAATTTTCCATCAATTTATGAATATTGTATCAATGAAACAAATCAGCAAATGTACATGTACAGTAACACGTGGAAATTAATTTGGGCCAATTTGCTAAAATTATAAACTCAAGAGACTCTATTCTCAAACTGAGCGTCCTATACAAGGTGTCAGTGCCCCTAAACATTGATAAATCAAATTAAACATTCATAAATCAAATTTAACATTCATAAATCAAACTAAACATTCATACATCAAACTGAATATACATAAATCATTTTAAACATTCACAAGTTAAACAAAATATTCATGCATCAACCTAAATATTCATAAATCAAAGTAAAGCGCTAATATAGTGTCATATCATAATCAGATAAATATAAAATTAACAAGGATTAAATAATATTTTGATACTTAATCTTCCTCTAAATCAACTAAAAGATCCTCCAAATTAGGGTTTGCATCAAGTGTTGAATGGGACCATTTTGGAGCCATTAACATGTATGCTTGAGCAGTCATGCCCTTTAGTGCATCAACAATAATATACCAATTTCCATCGTTCATGCACTTCGAGTAGAATACCTTCTGTACATTTTGAAAGGCACAAATAAAAGGCTCATCGATTATGTGATATTTACTCCTTATCTTTGACAAATTTACCATAATAAGTTTTGAGTCAGGATCAACATTGCAAGCTTTTTTAGTATTCTTCACCTTCAGCCAATCATAATATAATGTGAATTCTGTGAAATCTAAGTAATCGAGTTTTAGGATTTTTTTGGATTACCCTATAATAGGTTAGCGCCATATCTTTTGGATTTTTATCTCTTTTGCAAGGGACACTTGTAGTCAAGGAAAAAATTAAAATCTCGTTGTTTTGCATCAAAATATTTCCTTACATGTATATGAAACGAAATCAAAACTGTTGGTGTAAAATTTCTTAAACTCTTTTGCATGAAAATTAGGACATTTTGCTGGGCGTGCAATCCTTGAAGAGACATCACCTCTTTTTAGAAGCAACATTTATTAATGAATTTGAATTAGGGAATGTTTTTACCACAAGCTAATATATAACGACACACATAAGAAATGAAAATTACCACTTTTGATACCCATGCCCTAAAATCAGTTATCGTGTAATTTCTCCTTTGATTTTTGGATATTTTCGTTCTCGTACTTCCTATGGGTAAATTGTAGAGTTTAGATAATAATATGTAAAATATATATAATCAAACAAGAATAATTCAGTAGTTACTTACTCTTTCCAATATTTGACTTCATCTTGCGATTTGAAGACATAATGAGCTACTTGCTCTTATTGTAGATTTGTGAGTATCACCTCCTAAGGGCTCTCAAAAGGTAATTCATCCTCAAGTTCTTCAGGTTACTAGATCACTTGTTTTCCACTAGGATTGAACCTCCTCACGTATTGTTCTGGCATATGTTTTCGAGTGTATAGCGATGATTTCATAGTAATGAATTCTTCAACAATTGACCCTCCAATATACCATGTATTCTTTACATAATCTTTGAAGGTTTTCATCAAGCGCTCATAAGGATACATCCAATTAAACCTAATGGCACTACACAATAAAGCCTCATCGCATAAATGAACAATTAGGTTGATGTTGATATCGAAGAATGAATTTCTCTAATACACAAACGGCATTGGCTAAAGTTGATTTTGGAGCTTTAATGTGCATTATGTTTACCACTTTTGCACAAAGTAGGTAAAACACAAATCGATTTGCATAATTTTCTGAAGGAGATGTTTATGTTCAAGGAAGCACTACCTAAATATCATAAGGATTAATTAGATGATTATGTGGCAGTCATGAGACTTGCACTGTTTCAGGTCATTAGTTTGGTAGCTTACTATCCCGCATAAATGACTAGAATAGTCAATTGGAATCTTCAAGTTTAAAAATATGTATAAGACGATCTTCTCACTATTATTCAAAGTGAAAGAAGCCGTGAGTATAGAAATTATTCATCTTGAAGGATCATTTTTTAATCATATTTTTTTCTTTATTTACATATACTATAGATCGCGGTGGACCCACTATGTATCTTCTGAATGGGATCCACTTAGACATGTTCCTACTAGATATTCCAAAACAGTCTTCTCTGCGTGAATTACATGAATTACATGACTTACACGATGATCCTTCTAATACGACAAGTCAATTTTTTTTTATTATTTGGACCATGACTTCACTTTACTAGTGTCATTCAGATCCTCCACAGTTTTATTCTTCAGGTTTACAAACTGATGTTGTTTACCTATGTACCTATTCCCTGCCATCGAAGTCATCTCCTTCTCCTCAATCTTTTAACCTGAAATCCGAGAAAGTTCCATCCTACGCTTGTGATCGGCAGGCAGAAACTTTGACTTGTCGTTCCTGAAAGGGTCACTAGTCTATACAAATCTATGATGACCTGTATAACTTACTAACCACTATGATAGAGCTAAATGGCTTCAGTTTCCTCCCCATATATGGGATATATATAATATCCATGAACATTACAATCGGACAAGGTTCCATAATTAGGAAGGTCGTATATCACCCACATCACCATTACTTTACGTGTGATCTCTTCACCCTTATGAGAGTCAAACACCATCACGATTTTATACCATAACTCTTTAAGTTTTTTTTATTATCGTGGATAAGAATATATCAATATCATCGTTGGGAGCCTTCGGCATGGGTATCAATAAATATAATAATGTGAACTTTTTTTCTCATGCACGGTGTTGAAGAGAGACTTAAAGGTTCCATGAGCATTGGCCAATAACTCTGATTTGTATTTAAATTAACATAAGGGTTAAACCCATCAATGGAGATTGAAAAATGGACATTGCACTGTTCCTTTAGAAATCCAAGGTGTAGTGCATGTGAGATTTACGTGACGAGTGAATCATCCAGATGACGCATTAGATTCCCACCCACCTGACATTGAGCGTGCCATGTCATGGCCTTCGCTATCCACGATAGAGTGAAAAACCATTTTAACCATGGACCAAGTGTAAAATACTTCAAAACCTTTTGTGGGACTTGTGAGCACTTGCGATATTTCACAGCCTTTCCCTTTCCATTCTTATAATCCACATATCTAGGCTCAATCCATATAGGACACTCACCATTCTCTTCATTCTCGTTGCGGTGCAATATGTAATCATACTTGCATGCATAAATAGATTTTTACATCAAACCTAAACCCTTCAAGATCTTCTTCAGGGTAAGATAATTTTCTAGTAATGTGTCTTATTTTGGGATAATTTCATTAACCCACTTAAGAATTCCTATTATGCTATTGCCAAACAAATCAAATTGACTCTTTAAATTATGCAAATCAATCATTACATATAATACCGAGTGATATTTATTGTAATCTTTATACAATGCTATAGTCGCATCGGATTTTAATCGGATGTATTCCCAATATCCTAGTGATTCATCATTAAATTGTTCATTTACTTGGTCATAAAGTGCATTATTTGTATCAATGGGTTGGTGGTTTTAATGTTGGTGGATTCAGTAAGCATCATCAATTTGGTTCGTTAATGGATGATGTGTTGGCGAATCATGTACCACTTTCACTTTTTGGGGTTCCATTAGGTGGTTGGGTACTAGTAATTCTTCCGGAACATAAGGTATATTTTTTTCACCCTTATTGTCCAAGTTTTATAGCACCCAAACACGAATTCGAAAATATGCACACTCGGACTTGAAAACGTGTCGTGGGGGGACACCCTCAGCAGCACCAAAATGGCACCACAAGTGGAATGAACACCCCATGCAAGTGAAATGTAACATGTACGAATCAATGACACAGCCGTGGGACTCCCGATTTGAGGATAGGACACGAATTTGAAAACAGGCTCATTTAGGGTTGAAAACATGCCGCGAGGGGGGGCACCCCCAGCAGTACCCAAACGGCACCATTAGTGGAACGAACACCTTTTTTGCATTCAACGTAACATGCTTCAACCGTTCACATATCCGCGGGACTCCCATCTTAAGAATAGTACCCAAACACGAATTTGAAGACATTCACACTTAGGTTCATTTGAAAATAGACACACAAAGTCTTGAAACGTGTCACGAGGAGGTGGCCACCCCCTAGCATCACCCAAATGGAACTACGAGTGGCACTAACACCTCGTGTGCATCTATAGTAACATGTATGAACCTACTGCGCAGCCGCAGGACACCTGATTTTAGGATATGTCACGAATTGGAAAATAGGCACACCTAGGTTTGAAAACGTGCCACGAGGGGAAGACAGTCTAGTGGCACCCAAATGGAACCTCTAGTGGCACAAACAAATCGTGCGTGTCCAATGTAACATCTATCAACTAGTCACACATCCGTGGTACTCACGGTTTGAGGATAGGACCCAAAAACGAATTCAAAAATAGGCACAATTAGGCTCATTTGAAAACATGCCCACTCAGACTTCAAAACATGCCATGGGGTTGGTCACCCATAGAAGCACCCAAACGATACTGTGGGTGTCACAAACATCTCTTGCACATCCAACATAACATGTAGCAACCGGCCACATAATCACAAGACTCCCGGTTTAAGGCTTGGACCCAAATAACCCCCCTTTATTACTGTTAAAGATGGTCATGGCTATGGGTCATGACCATCTTTGTTTTTTTTCATCGAAGTTAAATCGGGTCATGGACAAAGTCCATGACCATTTTTTTCATCGCGTTTAAAAATGGGGTTATGGCCCGAAGTCGTGACCATATTTTACATTGCCCTGGGGTCTCGGTCTATAGCCGTTACCAGTAGTTTTTCATCATGCTGGGGGTCACCAACGTATCCATGACAATTGGCTTCTTCACCCCCCGATCATAGCCTAAAGAAGTAACCGGTATTTTATTGTCATGGTAGGGGTATCGGCCCGTATCTGTGACCATCAAATTTTTATCGCGATTGGGGTCATGTCTCGGAGCCATGACCATCTGTCACATCGTCCCCCCTCAGTCACGGCTTTTAGCCATGACCAATAGTACGAATCAGTCATGGACCTTGTTTGTGATCATACTTTGTGATTACGAAGGTCCTTGACCACCTCTTTGGTTAGGGATTTGGTCTGCGACACATGAAAATGGTCATGCTCGAAATGGTCACGGCTCTGGGCCACAACCCACAGGCCTAGTCATGGCCAAACTCAATGACCATTCGCCTAATTTTTTGATGTTATATCTTATAGTCTTGACGAATTCCCCACTTTAGTAAATGAAACCCAACATTTTCTCAAGACTTATATTTTTCGTTCATACAATGGGTGCACGGACACGGTATCTTATAACTTTTAAGATTCGTATACGCGTATTTAACAATTTCTTGAACACCCTTTACATGGTTGTTTGTTATTCGGTTAGTCTCCCCGTCCACTCTTTGTATTGTGGGAAATCCATTTAATAATTTTCAAATTCCAGTCATGTGTAGGTTAAAACACATGTCATGTTGCATACAAGAAATTAAACAAATTACGAAAACGTCATAACTTAAACTCAAATAAAACAAATTGACAAGTGATATTATTAAAACTGAAAAAATTATTATTACAACTGAAAAAAATATTATTACAACTTGACTAATAGAAAAACAGGCCAATTGATAAAACAAATTTCATAATACTTCAATTAATTCCCTTATCCGCTGTCAACGTGCACAGGTACTGTCACACCCCGCCCAATTAAATATAGGGTGATTAGTCCTCTACCAATTTAAAACAGGATATTCAGTTGGTTCATTCTCAGCATCACTGTCGAAAAAAAATTTAACGTATTAATCACCTAAAATAAAATTAAGCTAAGTATCAAAACATTTCCAATTTTAATAAAACCAAGTAAATCCATTTCTTTCCATCTTAAAATATAAACCATTCACCACGCACAGGAATGTAAATAAATACTGAACATGAATCAAGTACTGAAATAAATAAGACTAGATAAAACCTCCCAGTTCAAAACTCCAATCCATACAATAAACTAAATACAATATCTCTGATGAAGGAACTAGAAGTGGTCGACATATTCCCTAAACAGGAAGTCTAGATAAAACTGAATGGAAAGGATAGATGCGTCTACTGCAAGGACCTACAACTTCCACAACAGCTGCAGCACGTCAAGAAATCCAAATCCCTAAATCTGATACTCCTATGGCTAAGCACCTGATATAATACATATATATAGCAAAAGAGAGAAGAGATACAAGAAACGGGTCAGAGCCCGATGTGTAAAAATGATTTAGCAAGTATTTAAAACTGGTTCTTAGAACAAGTCTTATACGCATGTTAGTTATTGAACTCTCACATGAGTTTCTCACCTCTCGTCTATTGTTTACGCCTAATGTACATCTAATCTCCTCCTAGTTATACCCCCCCAGTCTAACTAGTCAGAAACCATACTAATACTAACTATGCTCACAAGTAGTATTCCCGTATCGCCCATACGATACACTATTCAGATAGTTTATCTCACATACTAAGTTTCATTATTCATCGTTTGAATGGTTAATCTCTTATTCACTAAGATTATCTTACTTCTCATTTTCATTTTATCTACTAGTCTCACAAAGTAGAAAGTTACACAAGTACACTCATACATATATATAGTTTCATCATCCCTATATATATACACTAATCCTGCACTCTTAGGTTAAGACCACTTGGTGCAACGTAATAATTATTATTATTACCAAGTCTACTAATTTCACACAGTAGCAATATTCACAAGTCCTTATATATATATATATATATATATATATATATATATATATATATATATATATATATATATATATATATATATATACTAATCATGCACCCCCGACTAAGAGCCATTAGTGCACATATTCAGAAATTCATGCATCCCCGGGTTAGCACCCATTAATGCACCTATCAATAATAATTCAGCACGCCCGGTTTATCACCCATTAGTGTGCCTAACAATAGAATATTGCATCCCCGGGTTAGCACCCATTAATGCACCTATCAATAATAATTCAGCACTCCCGGGTTACCACACATTAGTGCACATAACAATAATAATCTTTGTACCCCCGAGTTATCACCCATTAGTACACTTATCAATAGAGTTTCTGAACCCCGAGTTATCACTCATTAGTTCTCTTAACTATAAGGTTCTTGCAACCCCGGGTTATCACCCATTAGTGCTCTTAAAATAATATTACATAATATGCATACACACATCCTATTATAAATTATAGGTATTTCTCCAACCTACATATATACTCCTCATACATATTTTAATCTCATCTCTACGTATAGTATAAATACTTAGATTACTATCTCTCTCGTAATTTCCAAGGTATACTCTCTCTCTATACCGAAATAATTAAAGTATTTATTCTCACATACTTTCCCAAAATTCCATCTTATTTAAATTTATTATCTGGAAGTTTCTCTCACTCCAATAAACCGGCAAACTCAAAACTAGACTTTGAGAAAAATTCCCAAAAATTCCCTCTGTCGCTCGAACCAGAAGGGTTGTCGTTTGAACGACTTCCACGTGTCGTTCGAGCGACTTCGCGCGAGATCGCACGAGATTTCACCGTTCATCTTCTTCCCCAAAATTCTGCATTTTTCCACCATTTATGAACCTATAAACCTCTAAGATTCAACACCCATCGCCTCATCATCAATACTCATCAACCCTAGCAGGTTATAAATCAATCCTAATCTCCTAGGACAATTAATTCGTCATAAATCATCATAAATATATACAATCCCCAAATCAATTCATATGAACCCTATCCAAATTTTCAATTAAAGAACCTAATCAACCTAGATTCGTTCATCCATATATAATCAAATTCCGTGATTAATCCTCTACATACATGAAGTAATTCCAACCACTAATTAAACCAATCCTTAATCATAATTTAAATCTCCAATTTTCACCCAATTAACATATAAATCGTGATTAAATCCACCTATACTAACATGAGCATGATTATTGCTAAAAGAAAGCAAGTAATAAACACTTGCCTAAAATATGACGGTCTGATCTGTTTGTGATGTTGGTATATACGCGTTCCTCTCTTCGCGATCTACGCGTTGGTTGTCACAGTTGTGCAAGGTGATGCCAAACGAGTCTTCTCTATTGGAATTTGGTTCTCCCTCACACCCTCCATGGCCGTTCTAACTCCTGTCACTTCTTAGCCCTAATGGACTTTCTTGGCTGATATAATAAATCCCAATTTTCGTCCATTAATTTAGCCCAAAAATACAATTTACCATAATACCCTCTCGGGGTGCCGGTTAGGCCTAAAATCTCCCCGAGACCCAAACTAAACACCCGAGTATACTATTTTGACTATCTCGACCCTTACGGACTCAACGGCGTGCTCAAAATGACCATACGAGTTACTAAAAATATATTCTCTTTTTATCTCAATCAATTAGTCCCAACACGACTCACACGCGTGACAGACTTAAATTACCAAACTGCCATATTTCTCACTTTTGATAATTTATCAATTATCATAAATCCATATTAAATATCACACAATAATATTTAATATTTCACAACAATAAGTATTAACCCTTGGCACGCTAGTTAATAATTATTTTAATCCAGATTAATAACAAATTAATTTCTCATATTTTAATTTAATTAATACAACAACAATAATTAACCGCCTATTTATTCCTATAATAATAATTAATCAGATAATTATTTAAATCGTCAAAAATACGGGGTGTTACATACTTCACCCCTTACAACGGAATTTCGTCCCGAAATTCAGAAAAAGTATACTAGGTACAGACAATGCTGTAAAAATATTGCGCATCACATCCCGGTGCTCACAAGTAAGCTGCTCCGTACCACCCACATAGTACGCTATCGAATACCCATAATTATGAACACTTCACATGTGTTTGCTTTACACTCCAGGTTACCCTGTCATATAGGCTCTTGCCCAAGCCTTTCTGCTTAAGTTTCACCATTTCAACTTTATTTTAGATATTCACAATCTAGCCTTCTACTATTTGCACCTTAGTATATTTATCCTCTTTTCATATACATACAACTTCGTCTCGTGTCGTTCATACAAGTAAATTGGTTGTGAAATATATATTTCACACACAATATATACGATAATATCGATTATTCTCTGAAATTTGTAATCATAATTGGTCCCTCACCTTTAACTATCAAGTAGGACAACAACAAAGTTTACCATGCCATACTTCTACTGGAACTCTGCCCAAACGTGAACTTATAGGAGTTATTTAGACATAACTCCACTAGTGGAAGGTACTGCTCCCGTCCTCCTCTAAGATCTCAGGGTTCACATAAAATTTTCTCTCCCGCATCCGATTGGACCGCTTGTCCTGCCCATCCCTCTGTGGGTATTAGGCCGTACTCAATCGCATATTAGTACCTATAATCTCACCATCTCAGCTACATGAGAATATCCTTGGGGTACTCTTCCATTCTCTAGTGGAAGAAGCCCCTACTAGTTTCAAATTATCCACCCTTTATCAATCCGTCAGGTGACCCAATGCAAGACTTTCCTGGCAATATTAACCTACATCGTAACCCATCACCACTGTGGTTTGTATCTTGATACATATTATACTCTCTTGAATAAATTTCAATTTATCTTGAAACGTAAGTCTCTGACAAAACGTCGTGAATAAGCTCCGGCTTACCCGACTACATGTTATCGAATTCACATGCTAATCAAAATCCACTATCTGATTCAATCCCTTAGGGCTCCCATACACCCTATACCTCACGCATCATTATACACAAGACATAAAATTTTCTTAACTCAATTCTTGCACACTCGGTATGCTGATGTGGTAGGGGTGCACTCAACCGCCCCACTAACAATAAATTAATCAATCCTTCAATGGTATCATTACTCTATTCAGGATGATACTGAGACTAGGCGACTCTATTGGCCTTAAGTCATAAACTAATTATTAACTCTCAATTATATCCACTTATAGGTACAACAACCAACATACAAAACTTATGTACTATCGGCCAAACTTCTCTCCAACTCCCGACGTTTGCTAGTTTCATGCTTGGGATGTCTCGCAAAGCGAAATCCAAATAAGGACCCCCCCCCCCCCGATACACTACTATCTAACCTAGCCGATTGTTGAGGTCCGTAAGGCCTTCAGTACATACTATGTACTTTCCCACAATCTACGTATTGTGACATAAAGGTTTACTCGTCCACTCTCATCTCCCTAAAAATGTAACATGAAGCATGGCACCCTCACAATCCCAAGTACTTGGCGCTATAGATATATAACGAGCTATATTTCACCGCTCGATAATAACACAATGTATTCTAAGTCTTAACAGACAAATAAATCCCTATGCTTGGGAATCGCATATAATTAGACACTATACTCGTTGAGGTCTATAATACCATAAAAGTTTCATATATATACTCATATCTGGGCCCAACCCTATTTCAGGTGGCGCCGTACAAAACTAAGATCACTCCTCCCGAAATATCCGGCACGATAGTCATATCACTAAATTTTTACTATCGTTTAACCATAGGGTAATTAATCACTACACATTACCATAATAAACTCTACTAAAGCTGACTCACTACAGTAGTAAATTATAATAACAAAACACATTCTTAGGGCCCGCCTAGTTGACTCACGAGAAATCATCAAAATGCCCTGCTAACAACGAGAAATACGTTTGTAACAAGACTGTTAAAACTAACGTTCCCACTAAACTCGACCCGCACGCGAATTTTAGAGTTTCCAATTTACATAAATGTTGTGGCTCACCCATGTCACTATAATCTATCCTTTACTCACAAGGAAGAAGCAAAACCTCACCAGTCTCGCCCAATCACAGGGTCTCAGCACGTGGCTGCTATTATGACCCATGAACATCTGCAATCGTCATACATCCTAGGATTTCATCCTATAGTTGTTCCCTCTCACCATGGACAATTTATTCCATCTTGTGGATTTCACACCCATTATTGAAACGTTGGCCCAAACTCTCCAGCCTCAATTATAGCTTTATTAAGCTCCCGTTTACATCCTGGGTCCCGTAGACCCTGACATACTGTATGCTACTATTAATGAGGACTCCATTGGTCCAGCCTGAACCCATCACTCTCGGGTTATAAATTTCCTCAGCCTAATTCTCTTGACCCCAAATTCTTTTGCTGGAAGTCTCTCTCCTCCAGTCGTTATGCCTAACTGGCACGGTTTACCATTTATAATCTCTTTGGTCTCACTTCTCAATTGTGGACACCTTCAATACTTTTACTTCTACTTCCTTTACATAAGGAAAACTTCATGAACCATTTCCCCATCACTGGTCCCACTGACCATTTTGGGAATGTCCTTCTCTCGGACCAACAGTTCTCAACTCACAATTATTCTTCCACTGTCCCTTTGGCTACGCTAGCTATTCGAAACTATGGTTTCCCTCTACAGCTTGATTGACATCATCTTCCTCTTAAAGTTAATCACTTAACATCATCTAACTGAGTTCCCTATTGGGTATACTCTCATGTGGGGTTTCATTAACACCGTTAAATTCAGTTTCTGCTCTTTTGCAAGTTCGTTAACCCTCTTTACTCCCTTCTATTGGAAGGACTGTTATCAGTAGAAACCGTATAACTTTAATGACATCAACATTAGTCAACCTAGATGGATTTTTCATCCATAATAGTATTCTACTCATGGGTCCTTTATCAACTATAAACCCTTTGGATAATTTATAACCCTCTGCCACGTACGAAGTTCATTATGCAATTCAACCATTCTCTCATGATCGGTTTCTATCCTACCCATTGTGATAAACATCAAAATTTCACTATCATTTTGTTACCACATCGAATAGAAGACCTCACGGTCAAATCATACCCAAATTTCTCTCTAAATTTCAAACACACTTCTGCATATGGTGATTGTCTTTAATCACTACATGATGCTCCTAAGAGCTATAGCTTTTAACTCCAAATTTAATTCTGAGTGTCGTCACACCCCACTTAACACCATTGCCTTTGGATTTTCCATTTCAGCTGGTCTATTAGACTTTCTCATTTTCTTTTTCGCATCTTCACCGATGGGTTTTCAAAAGAGTCCCTCTGATTTCCCTTTTTATCGACTATGCTAGGTGGTCCATAAATCACTCCACCGTTATCTATGACTGTGTCCTGGGAACCCACAATTCCCGAGTGACAATTTTTTTTACTACCTTTTACTTAGGTAATTCTCATGGTGATTTTTGTCCCAATCACTCTTACCCGATTGCTCTATGTCTTCTATTAAGCTTCTCCTCCCGCAGTTCTTCTTACGGCCCTCGCTGGTCGTGCTAAAATGTTCGGTGTTCGAATCACACTAAATTTCGTATAATGAGTCACATCCATTATAATTCATAGCAGGAGAACGTAAGTTGCATATGTAAGGGAACACAACAATCCTATCATAAGGCTCTACATCAAAGAACGATACGCTGAAACGTAATAAGCCGCACAGATCCTAAGGATACTAGAACCTGATGCTCTGATACCACCTGTCACACCTCGCCCAATTAAATATAGGGTGATCAGTCCTTTACGAATTTAAAATAGGATATTCAGTTGGTTCATTCTCAGCAGCACTGTCGAAAAACTTTTTAACATATTAATCACCTAAAATAAAATTAAGCTAAGTGTCAAAACATTTCCAATTTTAATAAAACCAAGTAAATCCATTTCTTTCCATCTTAAAATATAAACCATTCACCACGCATAGGAATGTAAATAAATACTAAACATGAATCAAGTACTAAAATAAATAAGACTGGATAAAACCTCCCAGTTCAAAACTCCAATCCATACAATAAACTGAATACAATATCTCTGATGAAAGAGATAGAAGTGGGCGACATATTCCCTAAACAAGAAGTCTAGGTGAAACTGAATGGAAAGGATAGATGCGTCTACTGCAAGAACCTACAGCTTCCACAACAGCTGCAGCACGCCAAGCAATCCAAATCTCTAAATCTGATACTCCTCTGGCTGAGCTCCTGATATAATACAGATATATAGCAAAAGAGAGAAGAGATAAAATAAACAGGTCAGAGCCCGATGTGTAAAAATGATTTAGCAAATATTTAAAACTGGTTTTTAGAACAAGTCTTATACGAATGTTAGTTATCGAACTCTCACATAAGTTTATCACCTCTCGTCAATTGTGCACGCCTAACGTACATTTAATCTCCCTCTAGTTATATTTCCCAGTCTAAATAGTCAGAAACCATACTAATACTAACTATGCTCACAAGTAGTATTCCCGTATCGCCCATACAATACGCGATTCAGATAGTTTATCTCACATACTAAGTTTCATTATTCATCGTTTGAATGGTTAATCTCTTATTCACTAAGATTATCTTACTTCTCATTTTCATTTTATCTACTAGTCTCACAAAGTATAAAGTTACCCAAGTACACTCATACATATATATAGTCTCATCATCCCTATATATATACACTAATCCTACACTTTTAGGTTAAGACCACTTGGTGAAACGTAGTAATTATTATTATTACCATGTCTACTAATTTCACATAGTAGCAAGATTCATAAGTCCCTATATATATATATATATATTTATATATATATATATATACAAATCTTGCACCCCCGGCTAAGACCCATTAGTGCACCTATTCAGAAAATCATGCATCCCCGGGTTAGCACCATTAATGCACCTATCAATAATAATTCAGCACCCCCGGGTTATCACCCATTAGTGCGCCTAACAATAGAATATTGCACCAATGGTTAGCACCCATTAATTCACCTATCAATAATAATTCAGCACACCTGGGTTACCACCCATTAGTGAGCCTAACAATAATCATCTTTGTACCCCCGGGTGATCACCCATTAGTACACTTATCAATAGAGTTTCTGCACCCCCGAGTTATCACTCATTAGTTCTCTTAACTATAAGGTTATTGAACCCCCGGGTTATCACCCATTAGTGCTCTTACAATAATATTACATAATAGGCATACACACATCCTATTATAAATTATAGGTATTTCTCCAACCTACATATATACTCCTCATACGTATTTTGATCTCATCTCTATGTATAGTATAAATACTTAGATTACTATCTCTCTCCTAATATCCAAGGTATACTCTCTCTATATACCGCAATAATTAAAGTATTTATCCTCACATACTTTCCCGAAATTCCATCTTAATTAAATTTATTATCTGGCAGTTTCTCTCACTCCAATAAACCGGCAAACTCAAAACTAGACTTTGAGAAAAATCCATAAAAATTCCCTCTGTCGCTCGAACCAGAAGGGTTGTCATTTGAACGACTTTCATGTGTTTTTCGAGCGACTTCACGCGAGATGCATTCTCACTCGAACGACTTCGCGCGAGATAGCGCGAGATTTCACTACTCTTCTTCTTCCCCAGAATTCTGCGTTTTCCACCATTTATGAACCTATAAACCTTTAAGATTCAACACCCATTGCCTCATCATCAATACTCATCAGCCCTAGCAGGTTATAAATAATTCCTAACCTCCTAGGACCATTAATTCGCCATAAATCACCATAAATATATAAAATCCCCATATCAATTCATATGAACCCTAGTTTCCAAATTTTCAATTAAAGATCCTAATCAACCCAGATTCGTTCATTTATATATAATCAAATTCCGTGATAAATCCTCTACGTACATGAAGGAACTCCAGCCACTAATTAAACCAATCCTTAATCATAATTTAAATCTCCAATTTTCACCCAATTAACATATAAATCGTGATTAAATCCACCTATACTAACATGAGCATGATTATTGCTAAAAGAAAGCAAGTAATAAACACTTGCCTAGAATATGACGGTCTGATCCGTTTGTGATGTTGGTATATACGCGTTCCTCTCTTCGCGATCTACGCGTTGGTTGTCACGGTTGTGCAAGGTGATGCCAAACGAGTCTTCTCTATTGGAATTTGGTTCTCCCTCACACCCTCCATGGCCGTTCTAACTTCCTGTTATTTCTTAACCCTAATGGACTTTCTTGGCTGATATAATAAATCCCAATTTTCGTCCATTAATTTAACCCAAAAATACAATTTACCATAATGCCCTCTCGGGGTGCCGATTAGGCCTAAAATCTCCTCGGGACCCAAACTAAACACCCGGGTATACTATTTTGATTATCTCGACCCTTTCAGACTCAACGGCGCACTCGAAATGACCATGTGAGTTACTAAAAATAAATTCTCTTTTTATCTCAATCAATTAGTCCCGACACGGCTCACACGCGTGACAGACTTAAATTACCAAACTTCCGTATTTCTCACTTACGATAATTTATCAATTATCATAAACCCATATTACATATCACACAGTAATATTTAATAGTTCACAACAATAAGTATTAACCCTTGGCACGCTAGTTAATAATTATTTTAATCCGGATTAATAACAAATTAATTTCTCACATTTTAATTTGATTAATCCAAAAACAATAATTAATTGCCTATTTATTCCCATAATAATAATTAATCACATAATTATTTAAATCATCAAAAATAAGGGGTATTACAGGTACATATTTGCACCAAGTGTATATTTCATTATTCATCACATGAGCATCCCCCTTTTCCAAAGGTTGATTATTTACTTTAGTTCCAAAAACTACGAAGATGAGTGTGCACATACAAATAATCCTAGTATTGGTCAGGTCCTTGAAATAAAACTGATCACTAAAGTCACCACGAGTGGTTGACGAAGTTCCAAGACCTATGACAGGCAAAGGCACTATGAAATGGAATGTTGAAGGATGTGTGATTTGTAATGGGAATGTTGAAGGAAGCGACATTTGTAAGGGGAAACCTTGAGAAGTAGGGTAAGAGAAACCTTGAGGAGGAATTAGGGGCCGAAAACCATGAGTAAAAAAGGATACAAATTTCTCAGTTTCACTCGTCAAAGCTCCCATGTTAGTTTTAATCTTCTGAACTTCCCCATCGGTCTTGGACTGATATTCCTATTAGGTCAAGATACGATTATTGATCGAAGCGAGCTCATCCACGAGAGGTGGAATATGTTTTAATTTGTTTTCGGCATATGTTATCTGACACCTTATGTCCTCCCTCTTTTATCCTTTCCAAAGGTCTGGGTCAGGGCATCACTTTCTATGTTATCTTAAGGGCTCAATCTTAACTGACTGCTAATGGCCTATATTGATTCCGTAGTTTTATCCAAGTGCAACGAGAATTTATTTTCATTTTTCTATTGGTCATTCACATACAAGTTGGATCGATTTGGTTGTTTGTCGGCATCTACACATTCCTTTGTTATATTCGCCCATTCATTGTTCAAATCTTTTTAGCCCAATATTGTTTATTTGTATCCCTCTCGGCTAACATCTTGTCCTTCTCATTCTCTAAAACATCATTCCACCGATCAACCGACATTTTAAAATTAGAAGGAACTATGTCTCACCCCACTAAAATGTCGTGGCTCAATGGACCCTTTGGGATATGTCTCTGCTGAAGGTTTCTTCAATATGTTCTCTAATGTTCAAAAACCTAACAAGAACATTTTGCTTTAAACGGTCGAGAAATGAAATTTCTGGTAGAGTTGGTCATAGATTTCATCTTTGATGGCTTGATCAACTATGTTCTAGTTGTCTGCTCCCTCGACTCCCACATTCATTTCCCAAGTGACAAAAATTGGGATTTAAATCTCTTGAGGTCATTTTTGTCACCAGTTGAGTTATTCCTGAGAAGGGAGATCCCAGTGGGCTTCTTATTATTTGACCAGGAAGTGTCGGGAGTGCAGGGTAGGGGCGATGGAAAAATGGGGGTTTGTTGATTACTCTTACTTGGAGTAGTGGACTGAACTAATGATGAGGCTGAGAATTTCTTAGCAATTGGTGATGAGAATTCTCGTTAGTGTGAACGAGATGAGGATCCTCATTGGGGTGTCACCTCGTCACTTGGTACATTTTGTCCACTATCGCCCGATATTATCTACAAAAATAAAAATTCATAAGCTACTAAATAATTATAATAATATGAAATTATAACTAACTAATCAAGTTTATGACTATATATATTTATCTACCTTTTTAGAGTAAGGCTTTAAAATATGTTCAATGTGTCTGATCTCCATCCATTCGGTATTAGCTTTTAAAAACCAATAGATATTTGCAAGTGGCCAACTAGGAGGAAGAATATCTATGATTAATGTATATATGTTCATGACATGAACTCAAAATCCCATATTCTTCAACTTATTGGCAAGATTCAATTTTACCTTCATATGTCACGAGAGATCACAATCGATGTCAATGCTCTATATACGTAGTTGTACCCATAATGAGTGAAATATTTTTTGCCTTCTTTAACATTATAAGGAAGGACATGGCTACATCGGGATTATGTACGCGGAATATATTCTCTATAGCATCATCCCACCTTTTTGTTAGGGAAAATAAATTACGGTCGAATAGGTACTATTACTGGAGATTAACTCCATGATTTACAAGGTAGTTAAAATATTCGATCTTCTTATTATCATACCTATAAACAGGAGTACCCTCTAAATGGTGTGCACTAATAAAAGAGATATAAGTGCGGTACAATTTCAACCTCTCATACTCTTGTTGCCAGTGATTATCATCATGCCTTATTTTTCCTGAGAAAAATATACGATGGTGTGAATATGAGTCCTACAAATAATGGCTCTAATTAATCAATAACTAGTTATTCTTTTTCAACTAATCCAATTTAAATTTATCGTATTTTAACATATGAGGTATAAGGTTATATTAGTTTGATTAAGGTTTTGATTCATCACTACCCTCCTCTTAACCCCGTACGTGTTGGATCTCATCGAGGTGAAATCCAAACAAGAACCCATCGTAAGTTTTAGGACACATTTTGTTAGGGTTCATTATGAGAGAGTTTGAAAGTCTATGTGTATTATTAATCCGACTAATTCAACATCAATATACAATAACCAAATCAATAACCAATAATTATATTGTACTCCGTCTATCATTTACATGATAAAACACATACCAATAACATTAACACCGCATAGTAAATCTCATTGATATGGTTCCAAAATTAGGGTGGTTTAGAGTAGTTCTCATTAAATTAGGGTTTTATAAATAGGGTTTAGGGTAGTTTCTCAATAAATTATTGTAGTTTCTCACTAAATTAGGGTTTAGAATTGTTTCTCACTATATTAGGGTTTAATAAATAGTACTTGGGGTATTTCCGCACTAAAAAAGTTTTAGGATTTAGTAAATAGGGTATTTTTCAACTAATTTAGTTTCTAAAAAAGGGCTAAATTTTCCATTAATTAGGGTTTAAGAATTGAAAATTTTACATATACAGTTTTGGGCAAAATTTAAAATTGAATATTAGGGTATTTTCTCACTAAATTAGGGTTTTGGATACATTTTGATTAGGTTAAAAAAAACTAACACAAATATATGCACATATACACAAAATATGCACACACTGCATATATATATATATATATATATATATATGCACACAAATACACGGTATATATGCACATACACACACACACACCAATACGCATTTATACACATGCACACACAAATACACATACAAATACACACATATATATAGAGAAAATGTTACCTAAGAAAGTGAGAGAGAGGAAGATGGAGATAGAGAGGAAGCCTGAGACAGTGATGATTTACAATTTGAGAGAGAAAGAATGTGTATGCGTGTGAAATGGATGAAGGGTTTTGGGTGTATAAATAAAGAGGTTGGTCACTGCTTAGAGCCCTGATAATCTGTTGTGACCCCTTTTTTCCACGTCATCATTTGTGACCATGTCATCATAATTGGACTGGAGACGTCCCACGATCGTGACCCACTGTCGTTACCAGTTCAAAATGGTTATGATTTTGGGTCATGACCACATTGGAGGAAAGTTTAGCCATGGTCATGGATATGGTCACCTAAAATGATCGTGACCACAGTTGGAGGAAATTTTGGCCCAATTTTACTGCCATGATGGTCATGAACTGGTCACGCACCATAGTCGTGACCCATGAATTACATTCTTTCTTATCCAGTTATATGATATCTTCAGTGAGCTCAAGTATATTTAGCTCCAAATCACCTTATTTGTATAAAAGTCCAAAATGATTAAGAAGTGATATCGTTTATATAAAAAATTGAATTGTAAAGAAATGTAAATTTACCTTTAATGCCAAAAAACCAATCTCTAGTGCAAATCAGCGCCTACACAGTTTCAGGCTTAAGTGAGCTCCGATATTGATCAAGCACACAACCACCACTACTAAAGTCTGACTCTGATGCAACGGTGGATACGGGGACACTTAAGACATCCCGAGCCATACACACTAGATCAGGGTATTGGTATTAATGAGCTCTCCAAAAACATAAAACATCCAATTGTTCTTCTAAGTCACTCCTTGGTTCATCTAAATACATCTCAAGTTGTGTTTTTTGCATTGAAGAAAGTGCTCGACTCTTATAAGAAGAGAACTCTTAAAAAACAACAAATTTATTTACTAAAAAAAGCAACTTCTGGAATAAAAAACAACAATATTTTTGAAGACTTTCTTACCTCGTTTTCATTTAATTTATTCTCAAGAGATTCTAAAAATTTCACCCTTTTCTTCTCCCCAACTTCAAATGATTTTGACCTTTTTTTCTCATTTACATTAGACAATGTTGATTTTGAGTTCATGTTGACAATCCAAATCGTGTTGCTAACCAAACGAGATCTGCTAAAGAAAAAAAATTCAATTGTTAGTCCTAAAAACGAACAAAAAGAACAGATCCACATTTAAAAAAATAAACAAAAAAATAAATAATAACCCCACATTCAAAAAAACAAACAGACGAACAACATTATAATACATGTTATTAACACGTTAAAAAAATACATGTTAACAAGTTAAAAAACAACAGCAAAAGAGGTAGTCTAGTGTTAAAAAAAGAAATATTTTGTTGTTAGAATTGATTTCTCTGCTAAAGCAGGTTCATCATGAATAATATAACGCTAATGATTACAAGAATAACACTAATGAATAACATAGAGATTCATCATGAATAATACACAAATGAAAAAATAGCAGCAAAAGAGGTAGTCTAGGGCTTGTTAGCAATAGATATCGAAAATCAATAACGATTTGAACCGAATCAATTAAACCCCTGATGTTTTGATTATTTGTAATATGTTGAGTTTTGTTAGTTTCGTGCATTAATTATGATGATTTAGGTCTTCCTTGGATCGTATTTCCCATATAATTTGACCAACCTAGTCATGGGGGACTCCCCTAAAGGGTTATGGACATTTAATGTGGGTTATAGGATCATTAATGAGGGTTTAGGGAGGGCCATCAACCCCATATCCCCCATTTATGAAAAGCAGAATTATGGACTTAGACCAAATCCAAACTTGCTATTCTCTCTACTTTATCTTCTCAAACATAATCTTTATTATCCTCCCTATATATTCACACAAACTATAATACATTTCAATCTCCAAATTCCAAATTTCTAAGAGGGTTGTAAAAGGGATTTATTGGGGGTAGAAGTGGGTTTTGGATTAGGACAATTTTCAAAAAGCTTGGGACTTTTAAGAACTTTTCTGGATATTTCTTGGAGGCTTTGGAACTTATTTTCTGTATCTTATTTGGTGCATTTTATCACTAGAGGTAGGAGTTCTACATTCTATTTCAAAGTTTAAAGATATATATATATATATACTAGTGTATGCCCTTACCTGAAGGCACGACGAAATTTTCCAAAGTAGGTAATCGCAAAACGGCGACAATTTTTCAAAGTACGTAATAGTGAAGCGCAAAAATTTCCAAGTGTAATTTTAAAACAATTGGCCATAATATTTCAGATTTATAGGACTATTCACCATGCTTAACACACAATAAATAGTCCAATAACCTTCAAATAGTCTAAATTCATCAAATAAATTCACATATAATATGAAATATACAATATTCATCCATCGAATTCACATTGTGTCTCAAAAAAATAATGTGTCAAATTTTTAGAAGAACAATGTTGGCCTTGCCGATGTATATATGCAGATTGCATATATGCCATATGCATTTATGCAAATGCATATATGCATCTTGCATATTTGCAATCTACGTATATGTAGTTGCATCTAATGGTAGACATCTGCTTAGGCGGTTACAGAATGATAAGATGCACTTAGGGTCTTCCATCCCAAGTTGATGAGTGACTTTGTAAGCATGAGTAACAAACTTACCAAAAGCCTGAAATACAAATTTCTAATAACTTACTAATTAGTGAAGTTCCAAAATTAGCTACCAAGTGGCATGTCATCAAAGTCAATTTTTCCTCGTCCTTTTGGTGTTGTTCTTTGAGCAAACCTATTTATCAGGATTTGTTGATGAAACTGATATCTTATCCCCTACTGCAGCACTCCAAAGAGCTTGTTCTACGTCTGATGGTGTGAAGGAATCTCCCCCTTACTCATTAAGTTGAAGCTTATAAAAAAAATCGTGTTTAAGCTAATAAATACATAGAGAGAAAAATTTGAAAAACAAACCCAAACAACCTCAAAAAGATATAAAACATATATAAAATTAAATCAGACATCAAATGAATCAAAATTTCAATGAATCCCCTTACAATAAATAATAGAAAAAGTAGAGAGACATTACAAATATCATTGGGTTCAATTGTGGGATAACTTGGCGTGGGATAGCTTAGCGTATCTATAGCAATGCAATCATTGGGTTCAATTATTGAGGAGTTCAAATTGAGGGCTAGTGTGATACATTTTGGATTTTTTGTGTACATATTGGTTACCCCAAACTACGAATGTTTAGAACCGAGATAGTCGTAGGTAGAATATAAAAGGAATCTTGGAGATAGACAATGGATGATGGTGTGACATTTGCATAACAGTTATCACCTAAACGCTTAGAGAGTAAAAAAAGTATTCAATGCTTCTGGTAAACAAAACAAATTCCATTTATGTATAATATATCAACTTCATGGATTATAACAACAAAAAAAATCAACCAAAACACCTAATGAGAAGGACTTAAAAAAACAAATCGTATAATTAGTAATAAATAACAGAGAAAAAATTACTATTATCATATCTTTGAAACTAATCTCTCTCCATCATACTGAATGAGATTCAATCCCTCGACTAGACATGAATAATATATTAGACAACATATGACAATTTCATAAGCAAATACCTGAAATCCCTATGTTAAGAAACCTCAAAATAAATTAGCATAATTGATTAAAGGAGATAGACAAAAAAAAGAACAATTTTTATTCAGAATTTTATAAGAAAATATTTCAAGTCCCCATCTGGTTTATGACTTAAACCCCATAAGCAAAAATAAAAGAAATATCAATCAGAGGAAGGGGTAGAGAAATCCAAATCATATTTTCACATAGTTTATAAAAAAACCAAGAACAAACCCTTATTTTAAAATCTCGATGAGAGAAAGGGGTAGAGACATCCAAACCTGCAAAACAAGTCATAAATCCAAATCAGATTTGCACAATGTTTATAAAAAAGAAGGAGAGAATATAGTGTACCTGAAAAATCTATTAAATCCCCAAATATAAACATAACGATTGAAACTCACAGATATCTAACATTGATGACAAACATATTTTTCCACTAATATCTATTGGGTTAAAAACTTACAAAAACATTAAAAAAAATCACCTTAGAGAGAGAACATGAAACAATTTCAAAACCCTAAAAGAGGATAGAAATATTATAATACATATGGAGGCCTGCTGCATATTTACCTTTGAATCAATGTTAAAGCTAAAACCCTGATGTAGAAATTCAAACAATAATTTCAGTATAAAGATATCAAATCGTAAAGCCCTAATACATAAATTCGATTAAAAAATCCCCATGAAAATGATTCCATTTCTACCCAAATAGGCACCCCCCCCCCCCAAAAAAAAAAAACATAGAACCCCAAGCTAAAGCCCTGATCTATATATTCAAACAATAATTTCAGTATAAAGAAATCAAATCTTAAAGCCCTAATACAGAAATTCAATTAAAAAATCCCCACGAAAATGATTCCATTTCTACCCAAATAGCCCCCCCCACCCCCCCCCCCCCCCCCCCAAAAAAAAAAAAACATAGAACCCATAATCGGCACCCAATGAACCTAGAAAATGACTGCGTGTGTGTTTGTTTATGTGTGCATGTTTGCGTGTGTGACTGCGTGTGTGACTGCATGTGTGTGTGTGCATGTTTATGTGTGTGCATGTGTGTGTGTGTGTGTTTCTGTGTGCGTGTGTTAAGTGTGCGTGAGAGAGAGAGAAAGAGAGAGAGAGAGAGAGAGAGAGAGAGAGAGAGAGACAACCTGACTGGAACGGAGGAGGGCAGCGGAGGGCAACGACGACTAGGGCTTGGAGCGAGAGAATGAGTGAGAGAGGTGAGGTCGACGGGGGTGGGTTTGGGGTTTGGGGCGAGAGAATGAGGCAGAGAGCTGAGAGTGTCGTGTGTAAGAGTGTGAGAGAGAGAGGGTTAAAAAATACCCTCATTTTTAATTCAAGTGTAGTTTTTGTGAGCAAAAAAAGAGAGAAAACCAAAAAAGTGAGGGGTAGATTTGTAAAAAGGAATGGTATGTGATCTAAGTCATTAAAATGTGTAAAAATATGTAAGGAGGTGGCACACATATGGACCGTTAAAATGTGTAGACAATTCAAAAACCAAGCTACCTTATTATATATATATATATATATATATATATATATATATATATATATATATATATATATATATATATATATATTATCACTACTTATGAAATACGTGTTGAAGAAAATGTGATAAAAATGAATGAAAGATCAAGATTTAAAGATACTTAAATTTCAGAATGTTTAAATTGATTATTACTTAAATAAATCATGTAAAACTTATTGATTTATTGATAAGTGTTATATGGACATGCTGAAGAAATAGTAGGATGCATACATGGGTTATATGGGTATAAAACGCCACATTCACAACACAAACTTATGCAGTTAGGAAAATGGGTTAAATATGTTGAATATATGTTAAATTAAACCTTGAAACATGAAAAGGCATATGCTAACATTTCCATAATACAAATCATGTAAATGGCATAAACATATGTGAAGAATTCCCACAAAGATTATGCATAAGGAACCAAATGTGAAAGTAATGAAATGTCTATGGTAAGAATATCAACTAGTGTAATGTTAACACTTACAATGTTAATAAAACAAGGAAGAAAGTTTAAGTCAAATAAGTTAAATTACAATTCTTAAAATGACAAAAGTATCGTTTTAGTAGAAAAATCTCATTTTAAGTTAAAGTTGGACGTAAGAGGAAATTCAAAAAACTAAGAGGACTTTAGTGAAAGAGTTGGATTTAATGTGATAAAAACTCATGTTTTTAAAATTAAAGATGAAAATAAATATTTTGCAAAATGAATAAAACATAAATTTACTAGTATGTGTGTGAATAGTGGAAAGTACTCAAAATGTTAAAAATGGGTACTTGAATTCAAAGTATTAAGTTTCACAAGAAATTATAAATAAAGTTGTTTTCAAAAGATAAAATATCGAGTTTTAAAGCCAAATGAAAACGGACTTTGATTAAGGGTGGAACATGGAAACAATGTGTGTCGGGACTAGTTTCGTCCTAAGTATTTGGCCTCATCGGCTGATAAAAAGAAAAAAATGGAAAAGGCTTAAAAGTGAATATAAAAGAAAGGAAAATGGTTCCAATCACGAAACAAGTAAAACAAACTCGTAGGTAGCCGTAAAATTTAAGGAGGGCCCGGAGCCCTAGGGTATATCTCAATGCTTAGGCCTAAGACAATTGATCAGGAGCATATTACAGCTTGGTGGGAGTCAGTGACAGACCATATAACACTCATGGTTTGGTACCCAGATCAATCAAGTGAAAAGAATACTTCGAGAACGATGCTCATTAATGTAAAGTCAAGTTAATGTTACAACTTGTAAAAATGTGAAATTACATTAATGGTTCAATTAACGGAATACGTGTAGTATTAAAAAGGAAGATTAAATGTTAGTGGGCTCATCGCCCAATTTACATGGTTACAATATCAATGTCATGGTTATGATACAACTTTCATGAGAACATTAAATTAAAGGATGATTTTATAATTGCTAAAGTACATCATATATATATATATATATATACAGAGAGAGAGGGGGGGGGGGGGGGGGGGGAGGTTCAAAAGTGAACATGAAAGATCAACATCTTAATGAACCTTAATAAAAAAACAATCAATAATCGATTAATTTTACTTCCTATATTATTATTGGTCCGCACCAACGGCAACGAACATGCGTGTCGATCGATCCCCCACCCCCACCATGACAGCCCATATGGAAGCGGGTTCCGACCAGGTGGGGTGGGTTGGGGGGTGATGGGTAAAAAAATTATTTGATTGATACGCGTGTTCGTTCCCGCAGCGCGGACCAATTACAACATAGGAATTAAAAGTAATGGGTTGTTGGTTTTTTTTATAAGGTTCATTAAAATGTTCATCTTTTATGTTAACTTCTGAATCTTTCCACACACACACAGACACATACACACACACACACACACACACACACACATATATATATATATATATATATACACTAGGGCGTACCCATGTCGATGGCGCGGTTAAAATTTTAATTGGGTGTATTTATGTTTCTTGCAAGTGAAATTTAAAAATGCAGTTGATGTTCACTAATTCATTGAAAAATAGCATATATGAAATCTAAATAAAGGTTGCACGAATCGATACCGTCATTAATTTAATTTGGTAAAATAGATTGCGCGATTAAATTTTACCGTGTTTACACAATTTAAATTTGACATTGCCACTAAAGTCACGATCCCCTCGTGCAACTAAAAACTCATTCCATTGGCATTCATTTGTTATACCAAACCAATATTCTAATTGCTTAATTGAGAAAAAAATTATTTTTCAAAACAAAATTTTAGATTGTTAGGTCAAAACATTTATAGTAGTATATATTTAGTTAAATTGTGATATCATCTACTTAAATTCGTTTAGAATATTTACTTTAATTAGCACATTAATATGTTTACAACTATGTGCAAATAAACACACCCCTAGTTATACTTCATAAGAAAAGGTCAAATATTATAAATATAAAAAATATTGTATTGTCTCTTTATTTTCAAACATAACCAAGAAGAAATATATCAAAATCATATCCAAATTTCAAACTTTAAACTCTTCAAATTATTGTTTTCATGTTATCCACCCATTTGGTTTAGTTGGATCAATGTCAAAGGTCGAAGACCTTTCCATAGTATAATTTTGACTAAAGATAAGGATCACGATTTATCATGCATGAAACCTGGATTGATTTTTATGTAGTTAACTTTCGGTTCATTATGGTTTTTTTGGTAGCATACCATGAGTTTTTCGGGCTAACTTGCTATCACCTCGACTAATCCTCATTCACGGTTCATGGCTTTAGCTGGCCAATAATTATTTTAATAGTGCCGAGGATCGAAGTGGGTACCAAACCCAATCCAACCCCAAGACTGTCCCAGTGATAGTCTTATACCACTAGGCCAGGAGGCTTGGTTGTTCGTTATGGTTTCAATCTTGTTGAACAAAACTTTTTTGTATTCTTCACACGTTACTCCTATATTGTGAAATGTTATATCTTATACAGGGGCTAGTATAGCTGCATATGAAAATAGATACTACTGGTGTAAATGTGGCTTTAATAAGAGCTGTAATATGTGTCCACATATTTATTCTTGAGCCCAACAATGGAACATGTATGGATTAAACTGTGTGAGACCCCATTTTTTTGCATAGAGTTATCAATGCACAATGGTCAGTATTCTATATAAATGTATTAATAAAAATAAAGTGAGGATTGCCCATTATTGATCTTTTGCATTGAGCTGCAAAGTCACACATAACTCTTTTTTCTTTTCTTTTTTTAACTTTGGCAACACTTCATCCCAGAACCCCAGTTCAAGCATATAGAAAAAAATAAAATATCCAATTGGATCAATATTGAAAATAATAATGTTTATTGAATTCTAAGTACGAAATGTTTATAAAAATAAAGAAAACCAGTTGCGCACTGATATTTAATCCAAATTTATATAGTATCCATTAATAGATAAACATAAATTCACCAATACTTAAAACGTATTGTTCCCTAAAGGTTATCAAACTTAGAGAATATAATCATCACCTAAAGTAGGCAAGAAAAATATACAATAGAGCTAGTCCTAAAGACTGTAATTTTATAGCAATCACCACAGTATAATGTGCAAGTAAGAAGATCGTGTTCATTAAAACTTATAAAAAATTAAGCTGGCAATTTAATTCTTTTTTCACCGTCTATATTTTTTCACCGTGTCTTTGTTTTTCATCCCTTTGTAATTCAATAAACATTGAGCTTGCAATATAAATCCTTTTTCACTATGAATATTTTTTTTTCACCATCTATATGAAAAGGCATAATAAAACCCAAGAATCCCAAAACAATATAAAGTATCATGTAGTTCTAACATGGGAAAATTTCAAACAACGAAACCAGTATAGTGTTTTTGTGAATAAAGAAACATGTTTTTTACATTACATTGATTAGAAGAGCCAATCAAAATGTGGTGTCAAAGTTAAAGAAAAAACTCTTGGAATGTAAACCTTCCACTGCCCAAATATATCATCAACCATAAATTATAAAAAGATGAGGGGAGACATACCTAGAGTGTAAACGCCACTATATGGAGTTCTCACTCCAGTCAATAAATATACATTGATGGTAAATAAAATACCATAGAGAAATAAGTTATGAAAAATATATCAACACCCAGCACACCCATCATTGACACACCCGACACAATTTAATACTCTCTTTCCATTGTAAACCCACCTAACACCTCAACTCCACCACACACCTCTGCATCTTCTTCTCACCCGTCTCTCACCTAACACCGCAGCTTCTCCATTTTTTATTCTTATCAACACCAGTATATCTCAAACTTGCAAAAAGTAAATGGAAATAAACTTTTAAAGTACTGTCTTGTGAACATATGGAGGAACATGTAACTCTCTAATTTAGATTCCACCTTGAGCCTAATTAGTCAACTTATAAAGGGTAGAATATTTATATTGAATCAAAAGGTTAGAAATGATACGAATTTTTTTTTCTATATTTTTATTTGACTTTTTATAGTACTAAGAAACGATAAGAAAATCTAAGAACTTCAAATGTTCGTAGAATAAGAGAACGAGAGAGAGGTCTTCAAAAACGTGGAGTTTTCGTAACACCTCAAACAAGATATTTATATAATGTCCTTATAAGAGTTCGCAAAAACCAACCTCTGCTTATAAGAGTTTTTCCTATACCTTTCTCATTCAAAAAACATATAACAGTAGCACCTAACATATAACTGTTGCTTATAAGAGTTTTAACATTGTGTCTTCGGGGGGCTTGATGTTTGTTGAGTTTTTTTTATTTATTGCTTTGTATTTGACAAGAAAACTAATAAAGAGTACAAAAAATGACAAAAAGTGTAAGATGTACCTTTATCATTCAAAAAACATATAACAGGCGTATGAAAAAAATATATGACAGTAGCAAAAATATGTAGCAAATGAAAAAACTTACTAGGCGTGTACAGAAGCAGAAGTGTTTTTCTCAGATGAAGCGACAAGAAAGGAAAAAGAAACATATGTGTTTTCATAAAATCTTTATGTACTTATTATGTGAAGAAGTGAGACATTACCCATGTCTTAGATTTTCTACTTCAGCCACACTACTTCTGAAAAATCTCCATAGCCAAAGGTTTTTAAAGTTATCTAATGAAACATCTGAAAAACGTAAATTGTCCAAAAGTTATGTAAAACACTCCCATCATTCTAAGGTGTTTGGAGGTTTCTAATCCATTGGATAGAAACCTCAAAGATTTCATCCCAAAGATTTCATCCTAACTGTCACTTGATAAAGACCAAACCCACCAATTTTTAATCTCAGTCGTTAGTTGTGGGAGACAAAATATTATATATATATATACACACACACACACACACACACACACACACACACTAAGGTATGTTTGTGCCTGAAGGCACAACGCTAACTTTCGAAAGTGTAGATCATTCATACGATCATAGGTCATATTTAGTTCGCAATAGATAAACAATTTTTGAAATAACATATGGTTCGAACCTATTAGTTTAATAAAAATTGGGCAAGGCAATCCACCCTCTTTAAGAACAAATATACCAATATACTATTATTAATGCTAAATCAGATAATTCAAAAACATTTGGATAGAATTTCCTTTGTTAAATGGATAATCTTATGTGTTTAAGAACAAAAATAACAATATACTATTATCAATTATACTATTATTAATACATAACCTAACAATACCATGAAGAAAAAATCATTGAGAAACCTATGAACCATGCAATAAAAAATATTTTTTTAACTCAGAAAATCAACCTTTCATTGATGTACATATTGATTCATATACAGGTTGCAGTGTGCTCAACTAAATCTCGAACCCCTCCTGCGAGATTTTTCTCACCGAGGTGTCTCGTCTTATAGCACATAAGTAATTTAGTAAATTTTTACATTTTGTCAACAATGGCTTCGAATCTCAGGCATCGGTGTAGTAAAAATTTCCATTGGTCTGGTTTTGGTTTTCCTCGATAGCAAGAACTCCAGCAGCATTCGTGACTCTGTTTACTCCTACCACTACCTCGTCCACTTGTTCGTCCACCCGATGAAGGTGAATGGCACACTCTACTATTTTTCTAGCATCCTGAACTGCAACAAATACTGCATCGGTTAGTGGGGTATAGAAGTTTTAAGAGTGCCACCATCCCACACATCACATCTTTATTTTTCATTTCCAAAATTATACATGACATTCCCTTATTTTTGTGACACCCCGCCTAATTAAATACCGGGCGATCAATCATTTATTAAATTAAAATCAAGGTGAACAGCTGGTTAATTCTTATCATCACTGTCGCAAAATAATATTTCCAATTTAAACACCCTAAATAATTAAGCTAAGTGTCAAAACATTTTAAAGTCTGATTTTCATTTTTAAATTTCCAACTTGAAAACCCTTTTAAATAATTAACAGTTTAAGAATCCCATATGTGCTACGGATAGTAATCAACACAAAAGAATTTAACCATTATGATAAACCAATACCAAGTTCAATAACTACAAATGAAATTATCCTGATAGAAATTAAATCCCAAAGAGTAAAAATACTAAGGATGAATGAACACAATCTCTGACAAATCCAACTGAATAAGGAAATGGGCGACACATGCCCTAATTAATCAGAAATAGAATGAGAGTATATTCAACATCGAGGTCATCTAGGCAATTGTCCTGCAACTCCCACATAAGCTGTAGTACGTCCGGTCCAAAGAATCTACGCAAGACGCCCCTGTGGCAGGGCACCTGAAATGTATACACACACACACACACACACACATATATATATATATATAAAGAGAAAAGAGGTAACAGGAAATGGGTCAGAGCCCAAGTGTAAAACATTTTAAAATTAGTTTAGCAAGTACTTAAAATGCTTACCGGCTAATGCAACAACCATGTTAGTATGCGACACTCTCTTGAGATTTCTCACCTCTCATCTAGTGTGCACACCTACCATACTAGAAAATCTCATCAATTTCCCTATTTTATCCTCCCTAAGGTTTTATCATGTGAAAAGTGGGGTTATGATATTTACTTTAGGAAATCATTTTCTTCAAGATTTCTTGCGGTATTTAAAACAACTCATTATCAGTATAAAGTTCCCGAACACTTATAATAAAGATGAACATTTATTCATTACTTATCTACTTATACGCACAGTAGAAAGTTCCCATATAAATATACGTATATATATTAGTCACACATATAATATATATACTAACAGCACCCCACATAAGATCTATAGTGCTGGCATACTCTGCTATCAAGTCCCCGTATCACACATATTATGGGATATGCTAGTTTGGAATCACTCTCGAACTGCATTAACATAAAAACACATACAAATGGAGGGAAAGCATAGTTCCAAGTCACTAAGAGGTCAGAACATACCCTCACGTCTCTTAGGACCGTTTGATTATCAATCAGATATACTGTACTAAGGAATCCTATGTTCTAGGGTATGAGTCAATATCCCCCATAAAGGTCCAATCGAGATAAGACCGTCACGGTGCGGAAACCCCCGTGATAGCATGTAGCCCAAGTATGATTTTTATACACATATGTAATATATGCACAATCACACAGTCATATATATATAAGTATCCACCTTTCTAAATTAGGTGCACTCACGACCCACAATCATAATTATCCGTTATTAACACATTTTACTTGATTATTACGCATACCGGAATTGTCATTTTTATTCTCATTTATAATGCACTTCATACTCACTTCTCCTTTCTCGAAGTATTCTAAGTATAATTTCAGTAGGCATATGCTCACTTACGTTCTGGTATAATTCCCTTACGAGCCTCGATCTTTTTATTAAATATCCGCATGATTTCTTATGCACATGAATAATTCCTCGTTAACCCAAAATCTCATGCTACACAAAATATTACTCAACAGGGTCTACTTAGGCCCTACTGATCTCCTCTATGTCCCATTGTATTCCAACAACAACAATCAAGGGTTACTATGCATCTTAATCGGATGAAACCAACTGATGAGAAATATGAAGTTTTTCAGGAGGGGTCGATTGACCGATCAGTGGGGGTCGATCGATCGATCAGTCGATCGATCGATGCTCTTGGGTCGATCGATCGAGTAAGCAGTTCTTGCCCAGAAACTGCCATTGAAGCCTACGGGTTTCATAATCCAATTTCTCCAAACACGTCATTAACAACTCCCAAATTCTCGGATATCATTACTTTTAGTTATATATACATATATGCAAGATTTCCTACGTGAAACATGTACAAATTCATCAACGTGATTGTATTAAAGAGCCAATTTATCTTAATTATCAAGAACTCTAATTTTTCACTAAACTTTCATTGATCTAATTCTTTTCCCAAACTTCTCACTTCTAAATTGTTCCAATTTCGTGGGTAATCCTCTACATGTGATTGATATTTCCAGAATATATTTATTTCCTCCAAAACATGTGATTTGATTCTCTAAATCCTTAAATTTTTCCATGAGACATAGGTTTATCAATCCTAATCTAACATGAGAGAAACATTAACTACAAGAAAAGCAAGATAGATACTTGCCTGGGAATTTAAGGTTCTAATTTGACGACTTTGATTGGTATAGCAGTAATCCTCTTCTTTCGGCCTACGCTTTGGTGGTGGTGTGGTTACAATATTGGTGGTTCTTGGCCTTGAACACTTGGAAGGCTTTTCCCTTCTTCTTCCTATGCCCTTTTTCTCTTTTGGTTCTAAGAACTCTAACTTCCCTGGCACTCCATCTGATATAACTTTTATGATTTTCGTCATTATTAAAGGCCAAAAATAGAAAATTACTAAAATGCCCTCCCGGGTTACCGGTTAGGCCTAAAAACGTCCCAAGACCCAAACTAAACCCCCGGGTACACTTTTCTAACTATCTCGACCCTTTCGGACACATTAGCGCACTCGAAATGACCATACGGGCAACTTATAATTTATTCACTTTCTATAATAAAAATTTAGTCCTGACACGACACAGGCGCGTCCCGACTTAATTTCCATAATTGCCATTTTATTCACACGTGACAATTTTAATAACATCAATCTTATATATTACTACACTCATCTAGTAATATTCAACAAATTTCTAAAAATTACTAACTCTTGTCACACTAGTAAATATTTAAAACAAATTTCTAGATTAATATTAAATTAATTCCTCTCAATTAAATTTAATAAATCCCTAAATTTAAAGCCATAAAAATACGGGGCATTACATACTCCCCCCTAATAACAGAATTTCGTCCCGAAATTCGGAAAATAAGGCCTACATGGCAAAACAATTCTGGATATCTTATCAGTACGCAACTATCTACATTGTAAGGCGCTCAATCACTATAGCCCCCGCCTCAAAGCAAGCTTGTTTAATACTCTCATTGGAGACACTTCACATTGTGATCCTCTCCGACAACATTTGCATAAGTCACGCCTATACATTATTAATTCCCATTATTTCAATATCAATGGGAGGCCGCACCTCACTACATGATAACTACTCGGGTTTATCTAAACACAAAACTCCCATTCTAAGAGAAAGCATATGAACATCTTACCACTCTTGTTCACCTAAAACAGTCATGGAATTCCACAATTGTCATTGGATTATTCTCGACCGATCCAAAAATTCTGATTATACGCTCACCTCTAAACATACAAAAGGAGGATAGTTAAGGTTCTTCCACACCAAAACCTCAATGAGTACCTCGTTCACGACAAACAGGAACGAGTGCTTCCACGGAGCTCTACCAAACTGTACTTCACTTGCTAGTTATATCCGTTGCGGAAATGAAATGGTCACCAAGATTCCAAAATTACCTTCATGTGGCTACACTAATCGTAAATCACCGTGCACCTACTCCTCGTCTATGGGTGATACCTCCTACTCAAAATAAAACGTTATCTCCATTGTTTCCTGAAGTCCCACATTGAGGGTGGGATTTACAAATCTCATCGCGATTCAGAAAATAATGCCGTGTAGGACCACGTACTGGCGCGATCCCTTACTTTCAAAGGAAGACTGGGGCACACTAGTTAATTTTGTAAATCACCCTAAAGGAATATCAATCACTTTCTTCTTGGGATGCTTGTTCCACATGTTCGAATGAACCTTTGATCTGGCCTTGAGGGTAGTAACTCATCAAAGAAACTTTACCAACTTTACTGGCATCCTCCATCTTAGGAATTGTCGGTAATCATAAAATTCTCTGCTTGATCCTCTTATTCCAACCAATTTCTACCTATGAGGGTTCATGCAGATACTACTCACTATGTCCCGCTAAACATCGACTTTTTATTGAAATGTATCACATTAAGTTACACTTAATACTCCCTTTCCTTCTTTGGTGTATACCTAAAATTTTGACCTGTGTATTTTCTCCACGATGCGCACTTCTGGATCTATTATACCATACTAATATTATCACTTTTTGTATGCACAAGTCGCTCTCACATTTGACTAATTACTACTCCTCTCTGAGCGTTCTCCATAAAATTAAATTCTACTCTTATCAAGGAATATCCCTTTTTTTAATGGCTTCCCACAGCCTTCCAACCAAATTTGTGTGTGCTACTCTACTCGCACACGTATTTATGGATTATCGTTCTTCTTGTGGTGTTTAATTCGCTCTACCACTTCCACCTCATTATAGTATCCCCATAAACATATATTCCACACTACCATTCCCACGTCCCTTCAACTCGGATGATTTCAACCTCCGTTAACCAATATGCTCACATTTTGTAACACCCCGACTGCACGGGAATAGTGAGCAGAGCGCTATTCATTGATAAAACTAATTAAATTATCAATGCAACAAAGTATAGAGTATCTAAGTCCCACAACAACAAAAGAGAAACTACTAATCTCCAATCTCTTCAGATAAGTACAACAATTATCTCAAATAAATACAATTACTGAAGCAAATAACTAATGCTCTATACATCAAAATATATACAAAACTTATTTCTTGTATTAAAAGTCTTTCCCAGATAATCCAGACTAAAAATCATTCCAACTCTTTATTTTCCTTGTGTTCAGAACGCGATTACAACACTTGGGTACTCTCAATCACCCTAAAAATCAAAATTTTAAATTCTCCTATCATCGTTCCACCCCTTAACTCATGGCGATAAAACAGAACTTTCAATGCTTTCTTACCACCCATCTGGCTTCACTGGCCTTAAATCATAATTCAACTTCCAAGTTACAGATATAATTACCTGCTCCTAGTACGACCGGGGTACCGAACTCATGGACTAATGACCAAACATCTCCCTATTTCCAACCTTACGCTAAATTTCATGCATGAGATGTCTCGCAAAGAGAAATCCAAACAAGGAACCCCCCCGATACACTACTACCTAATATTGTCAATTATCAAAATCCATTAGGCCCTCCGTCCATAGCATGTACCCCTTTATTCCGTCTCTTGACAGAAAAGTTACATCTCCTCCCGTAATTACAATTAACAAAGAACATTTTGCCAATTTCACTATCGTTTAGTATTGGTGGTAATCACATTTCCATAAACCTCAAATACATACAATTGGGGTTTCAAAGTCCTATCCCCAAACATATGGGTGTAACTCTTAACTCCCAAATTTCTAAAGGATATATATAAGAATGCGCTCTTCCCATCACCAAGTCCTAGGTGCTAAACATCATAATGAGTTAACTCTTTTCACTCAATAGTAAACCTAATACATACTGAATCATAACAGTAAAGTCCCTACACACACCGGGATCGAATATCTCGAGTCCACTATTCCCTACGAAATCTCTAAAATAGATAATATCAGTGTGAGTCCGACCCTCTCGCAGGTGAGGCCTCGCCAGAACAAAACATGCTGAACAAAGGCAACCACTGCGATAGCCTTGCAATTACTGCCTACTATCGTACTAACCATTTCTATAAAGTTATAACCAAGCTAATATGATACTCGAATAATACACTACTAAAATGAGTAACCTCAATAAAGTATATAACACTATTAATACACACATTCATCCTCCTCGGATAGCACTAAAGATAATCCCGTTACACTAGGGAAAATATTCACATAAAATAATTGTTATAGTTATACGCATTAAACTTGTCTCGCATGCTAATCTAGCAATGATAAAAATATATATTGACCCGCTCGTGTCACATAAAACATGCCTCATCCTCCGAGGATAAACTCATACTTCTACCTTGCCAAACTCCTTGACTGTACAAATGGTCTCCGAACGTAACACGCCTGTCCAAACTAGAACAACACTACTTTAATCATTCTCCTTTACTAGGCACCATACTCTTGTACCCTATAATCACTCGAGGAAAAATTTAGTGCATGTGATTTCATTCTCGACAAAATATCTCAACACATAATCCACTTATCACCGTTCATACTAACCATGTTAGGATTGTCATTCTCTCGGACTTTGGTAAACTCAATTTCTGATGGCTACCCCCGTTATTCCCTTAGCCTTGTAGGCCCCAAAGAACATGTTACTGACTATAATAGTCCTTATTAAATCTACCATCACTTGGTAATAATTTAGCTATCCGAATCATTTAAATGGGTCCCCTGATGTGTATCCACACCCCCTTTGGGTGCTACACTACCACCGTTGTATCCCGAATTATTCTTGACTAAATTCTTTGATTCTTTTAGCTTTCCACAACCAGAATCATTATCATCTTCATTGAAAAAGTACGACATTGTTAACCTCTGAATCGATCGTCCAACAGAATTCCCTTTTTAAGTGTTATCAACTATTATTACGATTCGATCTCCCACTTGGAGTTCTCTCCTCCATTTGTATCTACATCTTCCGATACAAGATTCGCTAACGGTTTAGACTCATATTCACAAATGGACCTCTGTCAGGTCCTCCTGTGATGAGTTCAAGACAACATTCACTTCTTATCCTGAACATCTGATGAAGGAACTTGTGGTCAAACTGTACCTAAGATTCTTCTATAGGCATAACATTCGACTTCTAAAAGTAGTGGCTGACTCCCACCATGATAACCTTGTTCTGACAAGCCAAGAAAATTTATCTCCAAATTTTCACTTTCAGTTAGCCACACTCCGTCTGATGTCCAAGCCTTTGGGTACTTTACCTACTTGGGCTAACACACATAATTTTTTCATTTCTAAAATTTCCACTAACAGTTCTCTACATTGCTTCATCTGACTTTTCCCAGTCGTACCACGTTGGGTGAGTCTACTCTCGCACCTCTTTGGACTGTAGAAGGACTTGGAAATCATAGGCGGCACCCTAGACATCTTTACAGTCTTGGCTTCCCGTGCCATAATAGGGGTGACCTTAACTACGATCATCATCCTCGAATATGCTATACACCCTCAACTAAGCCTTGCCTCCTGCTGTCCGCCCAACGGCCCTTGCCTTCCATATTTAATTGTTTGAACACGCCCGAACACAATTAAGATTCACTAAGGTACATACGTTATAGCAGGAGAATAGAATCTCACCATAGAAAACAACGATCCTAAACATAGGGCTCTATATCAAACAAGGTAACGCTAGAAGCATAATAAGCCGCACAGATCCTAAGGACACGAGAATCGAATGATCTGATACCACCTGTGACACCCCGCCTAATTAAATACCGAGCGATCAATCCTTTATTAAATTAAAATCAAGGTGAACAGTTGGTTCATTCTTAGCATCACTATCGCAAAATAATATTTCCAATTTAAACACCCTAAATAATTAAGCTAAGTGTCAAAACAATTTAAAGTCTTATTTTCATTTTTAAAATTCTAACTTGAAAACCTTTTTAAATAATTAACAGTTTAAGAATCACATAAGTGCTATGGATAGTAATCAACACAAAAGAATTTAACCATTCTGATAAACCAATACCAAGTTAAATAACTACAAATGAAATTATCCTGATAGAAATTAAATCCCAAAGAGTAAAAATACATAGGATGAATGAACACAATATCTGAAAAATCCAACTGAATAAGGAAATGGGTGACACATGCCCTAACTAATCAAAACTAGAATGAGAGTAAATTCAACATCGAGTTCGTCTAGGCAATTGTCTTGCAACTCCCACGTAAGCTACAGCGCGTCTGATCCAAAGAATCTACGCAAGACGCCCGTGTGGCTGGACACCTGAAATATATACATATATATATACAAGAGAAAAGAGGTAACAGGAAACGGGTCAGAGCCTGAGTGTAAAATAGTTTAAAATTATTTTAGTAAGTATTTAAAATGCTTATCGGCTAATGAAACAACCATGTTAGTATGCGACACTCTCTTGAGATTTCTTACCTCTCATCTAGTGTCCAAACCTACCGTACTAATAAATCTCATCAATTTCCCTATTTTATCCTCCCAAAGTTTTTATCATATGAAAAGCGAGGTTATGATATTTACTTTAGGAAATCATTCTCTTCAAGATTTCTTACGGTATTTAAAGTAACTCATTATCGTTACAAAGTTCCCGAACACTTATAATAAAGTTGAAGGATTTATTCATTACTTATCTACTTATACGCACAGTAGAAAGTTCCCATATAAATATACGTATATATATTAGTCGCACATATAATATATATACTAACGACACCCCACATAAGATCTATGGTGCTAGCATACTCTGCTATCAAGTCCCCGTATCACACATATTAAGGGAAATACTAGTTTGGAATCACTCTCGAACTGCATTAACATAAAAACACATACAAATGGAGGCAAAGCATAGTTCCAAGTCACTAAGAGGTCAGAACATACCCTCACGTCTCTTAGTACCGCCTGACTCTCAATCAGATAGTCTATACCAAGGAATCCTATGTTCTAGGGTACGAGTCAATATCCCCCATAAAGGTCCAATCGAGATAAGACCGTCTCGACGTGGAAACCCCCATGATAGCAAGTAGCCCGAGTATGATTTTTATACAGATATGTAATATCTGCACAATCACACAGTCATATATATATAAGTATCCACATTTCTAAATTAGGTGCGCTCACGACCCATAATCATAATTATCCGTTATTAACACATTTTACTTGATTATTACGCATAACGGAATTGTCATTTTTATTCTCATTTATAATGCACTTCATACTCACTTCTCCTTTCTCGAAGTATTCTAAGTATAATTTTAGTAGGCATACGCTCACTTACATTTTGGTCTAACTCCCTTACGAGACTCGATCTTTTTATTAAATATCCGCATGATTTCTTATACACATGAATAATTCCTCGTTAACCCAAAATCTCATCCTACACTAAATATTACTCAACGGGGTCTACCTAGGCCCTACCGATCACCTCTATGTCCCATTGTATTCCAGCAACAACAATCAAGGGTTACTATGCATGTTAATCGAATTAAACCAACGGATGAGAAATATGAAGTTTTTCAGGAGCGATCGATCGACCGATCAGTGGGGGTCGATCGATCGATGCTCTTGGGTCGATCGATCGATTAAGCAGTTCTTGCCCAGAAACTGCCATTGAAACCTACGGGTTTCATAATCCAATTTCTCTAAAAATGTCATTAACAACTCCCAAATTCTCATATATCATTACTTTTAGTTATATATACATATATGCAAGATTTCCTATGTGAAACATGTACAAATTCATCAACGTGATTGTATTAAAGGTCCAATTTGTCTTAATTATCAAGAACCCTAATTTTTCACTAAACTTTCATTGATCTAATTCTTTTCCCAAATTTCTCACTTCTAAATTGTTCCAATTTCGTGGGTAATCCTCTACATGTGATTGAGATTTCCAAAAATATATTTATTTCCACCAAAACATGTGATTTAATTCTCTAAATCCTTAAATTTTTCCATGAGACATAGGTTTATCAATCCTAATCTAACATGAGTGAAACATTAACTACAAGAAAAGCAAGATAAATATTTTCCTGGGAATTTAAGGTTTTGATTTGATGATTCTGATTGGTATAGCAGTAATCCTCTTCTTCTGATCTACGCTTTGGTGGTGGTGGGGTTACAAGATTGGTGGTTCTTGGCCTTGAACACTTGGAAGGCTTTTCCCTTCTTCTTTCTACGCCCTTTTTATCTTTTGGTTCTAAGAACCCTAACTTCCCTAGCACTCCATCTGATATAAGGTTTATGATTTTCGTCATTACTAAAGGCCAAAAATAGAAAATTACTAAAATGTCCTCCCGGGTTACCGGTTAGGCCTAAAAACAATACGAGACCCAAACTAAACCCCCGGGTACACTTTTCTGACTATCTCGACCCTTCCAAACATATTGGCGCACTTAAAATAACCATACGGGAAGCTTATAATTTATTCACTTTCTATAATAAAAATTTAGTCCTAACACGACACTGGCGCGTCCCGACTTAATTTCCATAATTGCCATTTTATTCACACGTGACAATTTTAATAACATCAATCTTATATATTACTACACTCATCTAGTAATATTCAATAAATTTCTAAAAATTACTAACTCTTGTCACGCTAGTAAATATTTAAAACAAATTTTCGGATTAATATTAAATTAATTCCTCTCAATTAAATTTAATAAATCCCTAAATTTAAAAGCAATAAAATTACGGGATATTACAATTTTCTCCCTTCATGCTATGATACCTCTTAATAGTGCCATTACCAAAGGGATATATCCTAAAACCATGTACTAATGCACATTGTTCCAGACTTCTTATCTCTGTATAAATTCTTATTTGATCACATCCATTGTAAATTTCATTAGAATGAAAGGCATGTGAGAAAGCTAATACCATATTTTAACTATACTTAACATATTTTAAAACCAATAAATATCAATAACATACTACAACAATAAGAAAGCTATTGTAACATTGGGTAACAACCTCCTTATTTTAAATGAAAATGTTATGTTTTAATGAATCAAAATTCCATACCTTCTAAACTAAATGCATGTATTATCTATGTGTTCCATCCTAATTTATATCACCTTCGGAAAATGTCTTATCTAGTGTTGAATAACTACTCTCGAATCATTGAAATTGAGCAGCTACTCTCAAATCATCAAAATTAGCCCAGTACATAAGATAAACTTCTTTAAAAACCTTATAGTTCTACTTTTCAAGTCTCATCTCCTATATTATCAAGAAACAATAATGTTGTTTAGTTTTAAGGTCTCAGACTAATAATCCAATTAAAAAATGTAATAACCCTCTCTTCTGATAGCCCATTTTATATTTATTTTTACCGGGTAGGAAATAAATTATAAGATGGTAGATGTTGAGTAGATATTAATTTGTTATGACGGGGTCAATATTTACTAAATGTTGTATAGTTACCTCGTGAGTAGATAAAATGTTCATGTGGTAATTTATTATGTCATAAAGATTTAAAATGACATTTTGGTTTATTATGAAACCGGAACTAAAATGAGTTATAAAACTTTCAAATGATAATTTGAATAGTGTAGTTAGTCCCGGTAGGTGTGAGACAGTCAAAATAAGTGCCATATTGTATTTTGGCATTTCGGGCACTTTTGACTGGTTTTGGCTTAAATAGTGTAGTCGCGTATTAGTATATCGCGTATTAGCATTTTAAGTTGGGCTTTTAGACTTAAGCCCCGTTTTAATTCCCCACCCCTATTCCCATTCTTCCATTTTACACAATTTGAGCCCTAGAGAGAGTAGAGAGAGGAAGAGAACTTGGGAGAAAAGAGAGATTGGAGCTTGGATTGTTGCCTCCTTCTTCATCAAATCAGATTCTTACCTTGAGGCAAGTAATCTACTTGCAAATTTATGGTTTAAGTAGAATAAATTGCATTGATATTTATGATTTAGAAATGTTAGGGTTTTGGTGGAATTTTGGGTATTTAACCCTTTGAGATTGATTTGGATGATAAACATTACAAATGATGGTAGTTGGGTGTATTTTTGGTGTACTAGTTCCATTGAATCAATTGGGTTTGGCTGGTTTGGGTTTGGTTATAATTTTGGAGTTCAAGACTCCATAGCCATTCTTGGCATTTTCGAAGGGGCGAATCGATTCGGCCCCTTGGGCGAATCGATTCGCATAGATGCAGAAACCGAGGTCTTGTTGTCCGAATCGATTCGGATTTAGACCGAATCGATTCGGCAATTGCAGAAACCAAATTTTATTGTCCGAACCGATTCGCTTTCAGAGCGAATCGATTCGCTGGGGCGAATCGATTCGGCCCCTAGGGCGAATCGATTCGGTTCCAGCAGATTTTGGGGGTCTTTTTCTTTTAATTTTCCTCCTTATTCTTTAGGATTAGGACTTAGGAAACTTCTTTCAAGAAGTAAACTTAGAGTCCTAGAGTAGCTATGGAGTTTGGTCGTTACCCTGGACTAGAAATGGGTTCATCTGGGGTTTGTTTCGGGGAGGTTTAAAGAAATTCTAAGGCATTACTTCTTTTATTCAAACTCTTAGAAGTTTTGAAGTTAGGTACCCTAACTTGGATACTAGAAGGGCTTGTCAAGTGAGAGTTCATCGGGGATTGTAATTTGAGGAATAAATGATAAATTCGATGGGAATTAGGTTCGCATAAAATGAACCCATAGGTGTTTAAAGATAATAGGTTCAATTTTAGAATGAACCCCGTTGTTTAATGATATTAGGTTTTATAATAAAGAACCAATCACATGATTAATGGAAATGGATTTTTGGAAATAAAATGATTATAAATGTAAATATTAATTTACTGTTACACACCTCTCTAAATGACATCATAAGCGAAGTTCGCTCGTGAGGTGAAGCCCCCTGGCTAATGAATGCAGGGTGGATATAGTCCTAGGCCATGGGAGCGTTTATGGTTGTATATTTTTCTGCGGGGGTAGGGAGATTCCGTGTGTGGTCTTGGCTACCACGCAGGCTCATGGCCACTTCCCGACGTGTTCCGTTAGGTGCCCAGGTTGTCTTATGTTAGGCCCTGGAAGATGATGGTCATTTAGGGGCGCGCACAGCGGGGAAACCCGGACTGGCGGTCTTAGATATCGTTATATGTATATGAACATAACTATATTTTCATCAAGTTGGACTTGATGGTTGTTAAATGCCATAAAGACCATAAATATGTGCCAGGAAGAGCACGGGAATAATATATATGTGCCATAAAGAGCACTTGATGTAAATGATATTCCTAATAAGGGATGGAAAGATAAAATGGGAAGTTTTAATTAATGAACATAAATTATAACTTCTTGATTTAACCAAATATATGGTTTTATTCCTACTAAGGAATGTCTGAAGGAAATGGAGAATTGTATTAATAAGGAAGGGTTTTAAATTAAAATGCTTTACCTTCTATCCTTGCTTGAATTTGTAGATAGCATGTCATGTGATCATCCTCATTATTCATGTATAACTGTTCATATCTATCATGCTTTTTATTCTTATAGAAATCATATAGAACCCGGCCCTGACCGGTTTACTCTCTTGTTGTATATATAATTGTATCCGCTCAGGTGCTCCACCGCAAGGATGCCCGACTTGACTTTCCAAGTTCCTTGCACCTTCGACGAGCTGTAAGACTTTGCGGGTTATTACAGGATGTTGTATTAGACGCTTTCATTCTTGTTATTCTAGATATGATCGGGTCTTGTCCCTCGGGCGTGTGGCCCAATCTATTGTATTTGATTAATGGTTGCACTATGTAAGATATTTTATATTGTGGTACGTTGTCTTATGTAGCTGTGGACCGACAGCTTATTCGGTCCATTTGTACATTCGTTTTAGTCATATTATATTTTATCTTTTGGAATTCCACTTGCTCGTCAGATTGGGTTGTTTAGTTTAAAATTTTCATAACCGCATTTTTAAAAATTTTACACTTTTTGGCAACCCGTTTTCTGATCTATTGGGTGGTTTTTTCCCTTATACTCAGTTTATATTTGTGATGCTGAGAATGATATCCATCCATGATCCTTGTTACGTTTGAGTATCGGGCTGGCCACCCCTTATCTCGGATTGCGAGTTGTCACAAATGGTATCAGAGCATCAGGTTCTAGAGTACTAGGATCTGTGTGGACTTGTCTCGTTCTACCGTAGCATTCTTTTATGTAGAGCCTAATGTTAGGATTTCTTTGATACTTATGTTTACGATCTTCTGCAAGATAGATTGTTTTAATTAGCATTCTAATACTATTGTTCTTCCATCTCAGATGCCGTCTAGGAGAGGTCGCCTGGCGAGACGTGTTAAGGTCGTAGAGAAGGAAGTAGGTCCTCCACTGCCACTACAAGGGACGGTTAATGTTGCGGATGTAGCAAGCATAGTGGATGGAGCGGTTCATGCTGCCATGTCCGTAGTGATCCAAGAATTGCCATGGGCTCCAGGTGTTTCAAGCTCCTACGGGGCTTACTCCGTGGGAAAGGGTTAGGGAGTCCTTTCTAAAGGGCAATCCCCCGGAATTCGAGGGAGGTGCGGATGTTATTAAAGCCAATCAATGGAAGAAAGACATGCAACGCCACCTTCGAATGATAGAATGCAGTGAGGATAAGAAACAAGTCCTTACCACCTTTAAGCTTGTCGGATCTGCGTTACACAGGTGGGAAACGATGACCACCCCAGAGCAAAGAGACACTATGTCAATCACTGAGTTCTGGACTTTGTTTGATCTTAAGTATTTTCCTCCCGCGGTTCAGAGGGAGATGAAGAGGAAGTTGCAAGACGTGGAGCAAGGGGAGAGGTCTGTAGCGGAGTATGAAGAGGAGTTCACCCGGTTGGCAAGCTTCGTACCAGATGAGGTGACTCCGGAAGAGAGGAAGATCTAGAAGTTTATGGGAGGTCTAAACTGGAGAATCCGAAAACACTTATTGGGTAACCCAGCTTTCCAGACTTTTGGCGAGGTTATGAATGCAGCCTTACTCCATTGCCAGGAGCATCGAGTATATATGCAGGGTAGCGAGAAAGCTACTGAGATGAGGCAAGTAAGGAAGCTTGGAGAGTTTATTGCGAGGGGCAATAATAGGCACGAACAAGGTGCTTTGCATCAGGCAGATCGGGGTGGCCCTGGATATAGAGGTCATCCGGGCCGAGGTATTTCTCAGTTTAGGGATATCGGAGGTCGTGGTCGGGAGGACATGAAGGGACGGTGCTTCCAATGTGGGGAGGCAAGTCATTACAAGAAGGAGTGTCCTCAGATGATTGGGGGTCAGTTTCCTCGGGTTCCGCAACAGTCGTATGTTCTGTTTCCACCTCCGGTACCTATTATGGTTGTTCCTCCGCAGCAGGGGCAACTACAGTATGGGCGTGTTTTTCATGATCGGGAGGCTATGTTTCCTCCAGCTCTGCCGGCACCGCCCGTTATTGAGGGTAAGTTTTCTTAAAGATGTGTGAGTTATATGTTATTCGATGCGGGTGTTACGCGCTCAATTATTTTATGAGCTTTTCTCAGATTACAGATTTCATAATATCTGCTGAGAGTATTTTCATTAGTATCGAGTTATATGCGTAATGGTTCGCTCTTTTCTTTTGTTTGTATGTATATAGGAAGTTCTCTTATTAAATTGTGCTTGAGGCCGATTTACTCGTCCTTAACATGGTCGAGTATGATGTGATATTGGTATGTGATTGCTATGCCTTATCTCCGCGACCAACAAGTTGAGTGGTAGCGTATAGGAGGGGTTCCTTGGACGCTCCACGCGCAAACCTTAACGACGTTGGGAGTGGGGATATACCACCTTTGCTTTCTTTTATTTTATGTGTATTACGCTCTATCTCCATGATCAACTAGTTAAGTAGGCATGTGACAGAGGGGTTCCTTGTTTGGATTTCGCTTTGCGAGACACTCCGCCACATGAACAACTTAACGATGTTGTGAGTGAAGATATGCTATTCTTCCCTTTTATTATATTTTATTTTGTTACTTTATTGTAGGATGTGGGATTTGAAAGTTTAGCCGGGGATCACGTACTAGGATGATTTATGGCTATTAAAGTGCGACATAGGAGCACTGCACATAGTTCCCTCCTCTGATCGATATGAGGGAGACCGAGGTACGAAGTCGAATTGAGACTTCGGGTTATGCCTTGATATGGAAGGCTATTTATTGAGATGCATATGTTATAGGGTATATAACCCTAGGGTTTCGCGAAGGGTCAGCTTTGGGTAGTTAATATTCTTTTTTTAGTTTAATAGTTAGTGTGTAGCTGTAGAATCTTTTGGTCCCGAACATGTGTCTTAGACCTGTACCCCTCGATGACTGACAACGCGAAGTAGTAGTGTAACGGGAGGGTTCCTTGTTTGGATTTCGCTTCGGCGAGACGTCCCACGCACGAAACTGAGCAAATGTCGGAAGTTGAGAAAGGTCTTGGGCACTAGGGATGTACTTAGCATTAGGGGTATACGACTTAGATAGGGTATAGGTAGATAGACTTTAGGATTGTTTAGACGTAAGGCCTTTTAGTATGGGACGTAAGTTTAGGGATGCTGTTAGGAGTCGACCATGAATAAGTCATGCGTAAACTCTAAGAGGGGTTGGTTTCATGTTATATGAAGTGGGAGGATTTCGAGAAGTTGGTGGTTAAGGCCGAAGGAGATGAAGCCTCACATAGTGGAGTGTTACGGAGGTAACGAAAGGGTGAATTAACTCTTACCCCTGAGCCACGTGGTTAAGTTCGAAGGTAGATTCTATTAGCAAGTCTCTGTCATGACGGGGAGTGATGATACTGGAGTGTCGATTTATTGTGGATGCGCCTCACAAGTTTAAACTTGTAAGGAGTATTATCCCCTATTTAAATTGAAGTCCATCTTGAGGGTGGGGTGCGTTCCCTTAAGAAAATTTTGTTTCGAACGGAAGGGACTTAAGTTAAGCAGATATGGAGAAATCATGCGGTTCTAACATTTCGGTGCATCAAGGTAATGACGAATCGTGGCAAGTTATACGTCGCTAGTACTATTGGTTGGGCATGGGAAGGTTGTTGTACTGAATCAAGACTTTCGTTTCTCATTCTTGGCAAGGTTCCAAGAAGCCATGGGAATCGAATTATGGTTAATTACTTCTTATCATTTTCCACAGATGACCAAACCAATAGAATAAACCATATGCAGAGGCATATACTCCTTACCTGCGTGCCTAACTTTAAGAGTAGTTGGGAACGATGCTTCCACTCGTTCAATTCGCCTATATAGAATTTGTGGTTGGGACGACGCTTTGGAAGAGGCCTTGTATGGTAGGCTTTTTAGATCTCCCGCTTGTTGGTTAGAAGTGCGAGATGATGAGTCTCTCGTATAACCGAGACCGACAAAAGAGCTCATGCGATGCGAGAAGAAGGCATCCGGAGTTGAGGTCATTAGACCAAAGGTTGTGGTGAGTATCGCCTGAGAAGGGCGTTATGCGTTTCGAGGAGAAAAGGAAGACTTGCACCACATGACGTTGTACCTTTTCTAGAAATGTCGCGGTGGGTTCGGTAAACTATTCGCTCGCTTTGTTGAAACATTTTGCGGCAAGTTCATAATTTGTTCCTTGTCTCTCATGCAAGGGAGTACGAGAGATAGGACGGTGCCATTAGGCACATTCCTTTCGAAGTAGGTGCAACTTGACTGTTCTTATTAGATGTAGTCGGTTGCTATCTTAGAGCGTAGAGTTACGTTGGTATCGCCGATAGTACCTTGGGGGATGAGTTCTATATATTAAACAGAGTGTCGAGAAATCGACATAGGGGCGCGAGGATGACTTGCGGGAATAGTATCCGCACTTCTTCTTGCGACGTATATCCGAATTTTGGGGGCAAAATTCCCTCTTAAGAGGGGGAGTATATAATAACCCTCTCTTCTGATAGCCCATTTTATATTTATTTTTACCGGGTAGGAAATAAATTATAAGATGGTAGATGTTGAGTAGATATTAATTTGTTATGACGAGGTCAATATTTACTAAATGTTGTATAGTTACCTCGTGAGTAGATAAAATGTTCATGTGGTAATTTATTATGTCATAAAGATTTAAAATGACAATTTGGTTTATTATGAAACCGGAACTAAAATGAGTTATAAAACTTTCAAATGATAATTTGAATAGTGTAGTTAGTCCCGGTAGGTGTGAGACAGTCATAATAAGTGCCATATTGTATTTTGGCATTTCGGGCACTTTTGACTGGTTTTGGCTTAAATAGTGTAGTCGCGTATTAGTATATCGCGTATTAGCATTTTTAGTTGGGCTTTTAGACTTAAGCCCCATTTTAATTCCCCACCCCTATTCCCATTCTTCCATTTTACACAATTTGAGCCCTATAGAGAGTAGAGAGAGGAAGAGAACTTGGGAGAAAAGAGAGATTGGAGCTTGGATTGTTGCCTCCTTCTTCATCAAATCAGATTCTTACCTTGAGGCAAGTAATCTACTTGCAAATTTATGGTTTAAGTAGAATAAATTGCATTGATATTTATGATTTAGAAATGTTAGGGTTTTGGTGGAATTTTGGGTATTTAACCCTTTGAGATTGATTTGGATGATAAACATTACAAATGATGGTAGTTGGGTGTATTTTTGGTGTACTAGTTCCATTGAATCAATTGGGTTTGGCTGGTTTGGGTTTGGTTATAATTTTGGAGTTCAAGACTCCATAGCCATTCTTGGCATTTTCGAAGGGGCGAATCGATTCGGCCCCTTGGGCGAATCGATTCGCATAGATGCAGAAACCCAGGTCTTGTTGTCTGAATCGATTCGGATTTAGACCGAATCGATTCGGCAATTGCAGAAACCAAATTTTATTGTCCGAACCGATTCGCTTTCAGAGAGAATCGATTCGCTGGGGCGAATCGATTCGGCCCCTAGGGCGAATCGATTCGGTTCCAGCAGATTTTGGGGGTCTTTTTCTTTTAATTTTCCTCCTTATTCTTTAGGATTAGGACTTAGGAAACTTCTTTCAAGAAGTAAACTTAGAGTCCTAGAGTAGCTATGGAGTTTGGTCGTTACCCTGGACTAGAAATGGGTTCATCTGGGGTTTGTTTCGGGGAGGTTTAAAGAAATGCTAAGGCATTACTTCTTTTATTCAAACTCTTAGAAGTTTGGAAGTTAGGTACCCTAACTTGGAGACTAGAAGGGCTTGTCAAGTTACATAGGCCTTGGAGATTTGTAGGATCATAATGATCATTTGGAGAGTTAATCGGGGATTGTAATTTGAGGAATAAATGATAAATTCGATGGAATTAGGTTCGCATAAAATGAACCCATAGGTGTTTAAAGATTATAGGTTCAATTTTAGAATGAACCCCGTTGTTTAATGATATTAGGTTTTATAATAAAGAACCAATCACATGATTAATGGAAATGGATTTTTGGAGATAAAATGATTATAAATGTAATAATAATTTACTGTTACACACCTCTCTAAATGACATCATAAGGGAAGTTCGCTCGTGAGGTGAAGCCCCCTAGCTAATGAATGCAGGGTGGATATAGTCCTAGGCCATGGGAGCATTTATGGTTGTATATTTTTCTGCGGGGGTAGGGAGATTCCGTGTGTGGTCTTGGCTACCACGCAGGCTCATGGCCGCTTCCCGACGTGTTCCGTTAGGTGCCCGGGTTGTCTTATGTTAGGCCCTGGAAGATGATGGTCATTTAGGGGCGCGCACAGCGGGGAAACCCGGAATGGCGGTCTTAGATATCGTTATATGTATATGAACATAACTATATTTTCATCAAGTTGGACTTGATGGTTGTTAAATGCCATAAAGACCATAAATATGTGCCAGGAAGAGCAAGGGAATAATATATATATGCCATAAAGAGCACTTGATGTAAATGATATTCCTAATAAGGGATGGAAAGATAAAATGGGAAGTTTTAATTAATGAACAGAAATTATAACTTCTTGATTTAACCAAATATATGGTTTTATTCCTACTAAGGAATGTCTGAAGGAAATGGAGAATTGTATTAATAAGGAAGGGTTTTAAATTAAAATGCTTTACCTTCTATCCTTGCTTGAATTTGTAGATAGCATGTCATGTATTCCTCCTCATTATTCATGTATAACTGTTCATATCTATCATGCTTTTTATTCTTTTAGAAATCATATAGAACCCGGCCCTGACCGGTTTACTCTCTTGTTGTATATATAATTGTATCCGCTCAGGTGCTCCACCGCAAGGACGCCCGACTTGACTTTCCAAGTTCCTTGCACCTTCGACGAGCTGTAAGACTTTGCGGGTTATTACAGGATGTTGTATTAGACGCTTTCATTCTTGTTATTCTAGATATGATCGGGTCTTGTCCCTCGGGCGTGTGGCCCAATCTATTGTATTTGATTAATGGTTGTACTATGTAAGATATTTTATATTGTGGTACGTTGTCTTATGTAGCTGTGGACCGACAGCTTATTCGGTCCATTTGTACATTCGTTTTAGTCATATTATATTTTATCTTTTGGAATTCCACTTGCTCGTCAGATTGGGTTGTTTAGTTTAAAATTTTCATAACCGCATTTTTAAAAATTTTACACTTTTTGGCAACCCGTTTTCTGATCTATTGGGTGGTTTTTTCCCTTATACTCAGTTTATATTTGTGATGCTGAGAATGATATCCATCCATGATCCTTGTTACGTTTGAGTATTGGGCTAGCCACCCCTTATCTCGGATTGCGGGTTGTCACAAAAAAATACCGTAGTATATTTTTACTAGCTAGATAGCATTGGTAATGTTGTTTTACTTGTTGAGTTTTTTTTTTAGAAATGCAGGTCATAAACACACTTATAAAACAATGTATGAGAGAAGGGGATACATCGTACTCCTGTTTAACCACTTCTCAATCCAATGATGGTGAAAAATGTGCAACCATTCCATACGATCAAATTATGTTCTTGTGCAAATAAGATATTTTCCTATGTTTTCTTTTCACATAATGTGTCCCAAAGTACATTACTATAAATAAGAAATAAACGACCAATATTTGAAGCATTTGAGGAAGCATTTCAGAAATGTTATCCCTTCAACATTCATTTATTTTTTAGCTGCAAAAAAATATACAATAATTTTCATATTAGGACTAACACCGCAATTATGGAAGTGAAGATACGTAGAGAACAAACACCGATAAACACGACCTCAACAAAAATCTCCAACACCAGAAACTTGAAAAAACTGTGACAACTCGACTAATTAAATATCAGGTAGCTACACCTTTATTTAATTAATACATAATATCAAGTTGGTCAATTCTAGCATCACTGTCGAAAACATTAGTAATTTCTAGCCACTTAATATTTAAAAAGTGAGTTGTCAATTTTTTATTAATTAAATTAACAATCAACCAAATAATTTAAAACTTCATTCAACCATTACATGAACAATCTCATATGAATAACCAACGAAATGAAATAAACTGACATCTAGAGTAAACAGCCCAATAAAATGGTATCAAAGTTAAATAAATCAAAATACAATTGTCTGAATAAAAATTAAATAAATCCAACAATTGAAATGAAATAGATGACTGAACTACTGTCTCTGGATAGAAATGGGAGACATGCCCTAACAAATGCAGAGGAAGATACTCTCTAAATAGAAATCAAAGGAATGTGGAGGTATCTAATACGGAGGTTCTGTAACTTCCACAGAAACTACAGAACGTCAACATAATGGAACTCCTATGCTTGGTGTCCCAATGGCTGGACACCTAAAAGGTTTTTACAAAAAAAATAGATTTGGAAACAAACGGGTCGGAGCCTGAGGTGAAAATATTTTTTAAGCAACAAGTGTTTAAATTACAATTTAAACAACACATATATTAAACATGTTAGTTACGTGCCCCCTATTGAGACCCTCACCTCTTAACTAATTCTGCACGCCTAACGCATATGTAATTACCATGCTAGTTAATCTACCCTGCCTAGCCAGCCTATGTCAATTCTTGACCCAACCGGACTACCTTATGTGTTTGCTCGAATAACCCCATTTAATACGCCCTAACCTACTCTGTGTTTTGTTAACCGATTTCACATAGATTAATACTTAGATTTGGTTCTCACATACTTTCATTAATTTAGATATTTCCATCCAACTTATCTACTAAGCAACGCAACAAAACTCTCACAAGTATACATATATATATATACACACACACACACACACACACACACATCACTATAATATATTATATGCAAATTAGGCACCCCACAAGGGTAGAACCTACGATGCCCTCATACTCTGCTATCGAATCCCAGTACATCACGTACGTGAGGATCACGAGTTTCGAATCGCTCAAGAACTATATTAGTACAACTCACACATATTAGAGGTGAACATAGCTCACATACCCATGGGTCACGCACATACCTACGCTCCCATGGTCAGCTGACTTATCAACTCACAGATAAGTCTTCACAGTCCTATGTTCTTAAGGTACCAATATAAATCCCCCTGAAGGCACACAAAGATAAGAAGATCATTTCCCTAAAATTAACCTCCCGTGATAGCAAGTATGGTATGTATGTCATACATATAATCATCCATATACTAAGTATTCACACAACTTAGGTAATCATCATACTAATATAGGTATAATTCATAGCTATACCATAAGTTTCATACGTATCATATTATCATCCCGATTATTCCACGTAATATGTTTAGCGCGATAACTCTCATCGTATCGTTCCGAGTACTTAACCCTAACCCAGCAAGTTACTAAGTCCCCCATTAGTCTCTAAGGTTATTTCAATAATTAAAGTTCCCCTTTTCAGTCTCTACCCTTAAGTAATTATTTGTGTAACATAAAATCAAGTCGTCACAACTTCCAATCGCATCTCACTCGTCGGATGTCCGTAATTTTACCATTTAATTCCAAACTAAACTAGTATTTGTATGGGTTTCAAATACACCCTGATGGACTTCCGTAAGTACCAATATGTACAATTAATCATCACTAAAGAGTTCTAAGGTTGGGAGTTAAATAATTATTTAATAGAAAATATTTCACTTTTTTGAGATTGTTCGATTGATCGACATTCTTGAGTCAATCGATGGAGCAAGCTATTATTTGCCCAGATTTGTCCTTAACAGTTATAGGTTTCACACTTTTACACCCTAAATTCTCCATTACAACGTCCCAAACTCCCAAATTAATATATTAATCCTTAAACTAACATAGTTACACAAGTTTTAACATTCAAGAATCATCAAAATACCCTAGAATGTTGATTTCTTGGATCAAAAGTCATGAATTTAACAACAACCATCATAAACCTCAAATAAATTTCCTGATTCCTAAACCTTAATATATAATTTCATCTATTCAGTTCTTCCAGAAGATTCACTACATGCAACGTACCCAAATTCAATAATTAGGTCTCCAATCTTCACATTATGGCATTTATTCATAATTTGACATCAAAACTAAACTAACATGAAAATTATATGACTTAAATCATTGCAAGATAAATCACTTACCTCAGCTTAGAAGTTTTTGATCCTCCAATGGTGATGCTAGTTGATTCCCTCTCTCTTTCCGGTCACAAATCCGGCGACGGTGTGGTGCAAAAAGCCTCTAAGTGGTGGTTCTTCTTTGGGAACTTCCTCCTCTTCCTCTCTAATGGAAGTTTGTGATTTTTGGTAATGGAAACCCTAAGGACTCTAAGCGTTGGCTGATATTCTCAACCGAATTTTCATTCGTCAATTTTCATCAAATAATAAAATGACTAAAATACCCTCCCTAGTTGCCGATTTGGCCTAAAATTACCCCGAGACCCAAATTAAACTCCCGGCTAGTATTTTCGGACTATCTCAACCCTTCTGGACACTTTGGAGGACTCGAAATGACCATATGGATGATATAAAATTAATTTAATTTTATGTCCATTTAATTGGGTCCTGACACGACTGACATGCGTATCCCAACTCAATTACCGAAACTGTCGTAGTTTCAACTCACGATAATTTTAATAAATTCAAAATCATATATTAATATACTCGCTCAGTAATATTCAACATAATTATCATAATCAAATACTAACTCTCATCTCGCTAGTATTTAAATCTAGATTAATTTAACAATTTTAATTTAACTAATCCTATAATTTAAAATCTGTAAAAATACGGGGTATTACAAAACCACCACCTCAACTATGAAAGTGAGGATACCAAGAGAACAAACAGTAAATTAGAGATAAAAATAGTCAAAATAGATGGTGTTGTAGAGATGTATAGATTTTCATTGTTGCCTTGTTGTTTAAGGTTTTGAAGACTCGAATGGTGAGTGGGGGAGATCTCACTGTCGAGAAAGAGAGTCTTTTTAGTTGCCTATCACCCAAAAATAATTTTGGTTACAGAGCCAACTTTTGAGATTCATAACAATACTTAAATTTGTGACATAAGAACCTCAATTTATATTCATGATTCGTAACTTATCCATCTAAGATAATAAATTCACAAAATGAAATAAAACGCTCACATTGAAATTAGGACCAACACTTAATGCTCAAATGTGAAAATTGTAAAACTTTCAACCTATCGAGGAGGTAATAGCTTCATGAAGTGTTCTCACCTCGTGTTTCTCTTATAATATTCATTCGTGATCCTTCCAACCCCTCAAATCATAAATGAAATTTACATTTTTTAGAACACAAAACTCTTAACATACATGTAGAGGGTAATTGAGAATACAAATTCTAAGTAGGCCTTTAGTGGAAAACTCTTGTACTCAAGGAGGACTTTAGTGGAAAACTCTTATACTCAAGTAGGCCATTAGTGGAAAACTCACCTTGCAACTCATGTTTTCCTTTGTTTTTCCCTAGATATTAACAAATAAACACCTGGAATTAATTAAATGAAAATGAAAAAAGTTAATATTTGAACCCCAAATTCCAATGCCAAAATAACAAAATTACATGAAAAATGAACCCTCAATATTAATTTCACAATTTCGGTTCTCGGTCGAAGGTCGGGATTTGAATCAATACACAATACTCACAATAAAAGGCTTATATCCGAACTGGGACATGAAGATAAAAGTTATTCCAAAATAATAGGTACTCGAGAAAATACAGTAGATATACCAGGTGGTGCTGGAGAAAATACAGTGGACAAAACAATTGTACCAATCATGATTCTTGGCATCATGCCACTTTTGATTTCCCTTATTAGCCGAATGATCTGCAAGAAAAAGAGAAGCAAACAAATAACTAAAGGTTAGAAAATAAAGAGCATGAAATGATGTATCTCCTCTATAATAATTCCGTTTTAGAATGTAGACTTCTGCATGATGGAGAACTTTTGAGTCTCTCTCAAGATGTTTTGTTTAGTATTTCTTTCTTATTTCTTATTTTTTTCATATTCTGCAAGTCTAACTTCGGTTACTAATAAAAATAAATGGATTGAGATTGACTCTACTAAATGAATTAATTTGTATGACTGATAACTTCAGTCACTAATAAAAATAAACGGATCAAGATTTATATCTTGTCAAATGAATTATTTTTTCCTTAATTTAGTAAACTATGGTTTGAGGTCCTTAATTCCCATATTGAAACTGTAACTCCATACATGTTAATCAATGATACTTACAATCAGAAAAGCATCCTGCAGAACTTGGGCACCGTCAACTCCTCAAATCTCTTCACTAGTGTAACTACCACATTGAGTGTAAGGTCAAATCTCTACACTAAGGTAACTACCACATGAGCGCAAGGCCAAGTTTTGCAGTTAACTATCTAGGAAACTCTGATATCTTTGCAATGGATTCATATCCATTGCACTAAACTGTCACTGCAAATTTCTATATTGTCCCATGAGCGCAAGGCCAAGTTTTGCAGTTAACTACCACATGAGCACAAGGACAAATCAACCATAGCTGCAAATCTCTATACAATCACAAAAATAAACATCATCTTTAATCAATTTGGATATGAAACCATTGCAAATATATCACTTCATATGGCAAGATAATTACCACATGAGTGCAAGGCCAAATAAGATTAGATTTCTTTTATATAAGAAAAACACTTTAAAGTTGAATGTTTGATTTCATATTCATATGGAAAGATAACTACCGTATGTGTTGTATGTAGAATTTGCATAATCTCAGCAATAACTTTGATAGTAAGATATAGATGTTATAAGTGATATAGAAACAAACATAATCATAACCAACCTTACTGAGTTTTTTTCATACGAAGACGCATTCATATAGAATAAGTTGAACCCTCTGAACTTTATAAATATATGTAGTGTCTCCACCTCGGTGATTTTATAATTTCAATGTGAGAACCTGTTAATAATCCATATTTTAAATGTCAATACATGTCAATGACAATAAATAAACAATTAATGAACCCAATCAAATAATACCTAAAGATATTAGTTTCTAAACATCAAAAGATGATATTTAAACAATTTAAGTCAAAAATCCCATCAGTATAGGCATATTCACATGTGACAAATTGAAATCATTTTTAAAATACGCAAAAGAAGGAATGAACATTGTATTTAAAATTACTACATCTCACTGTGCAAATCCCATGACCTTTAATACTTAAGATTGAAGCTACAAATTAACATGAACAATAAAGAGATATATGAGAGGTGTAACCAAAAGTGAAACAATTGAAAATTGAACAATATGTGGCCAGTTGAAATCAAAAGCTACAAATCATTGGATCCGCAAAGAAAATGACAAAAATAACATTCAAGGTAATTAAAAACATATAAACCTATTGTGATAGAGACGGAGATATGTATGTGAGGCACCTGAGAATCAAATAAGTGGGCTACAAATTCTATAGGTAATTTTACCCCAACTGAAACCATAAGTTTGAATGCCATAGAGAGAGACTACCATATTTGCACCAAAATTTAAAGCATTATGTGGTGTATCCAAAAGTGAGATATACAAAACAACCAATAAAATAATTTATGTTAGAATTTTAAAAACTATAATTGAACATGTGAAACTTGAATTCTGCATACATGCAAAAGACCATCAGTGAACTCCACCATTATTTGTTGAGGTAAAATTGTATACATGATACGCCTTAATTTAGAATGAAAAGTAACTTGATTGCTAAAGAAAAATAAAAAAATCATGGCACAAAGAAAGAGAACGACAATCAAACTCCACTAATTAACAAAAGAATATAGAAAATACAACTTATCTTTCAATTATGAAATAGTAACCATTTTATTGGCTTCAAAAACCTAATAAATACAAAACAATAGTTTATATCATCACAATAAACACTAAAAAATATATTTCAGGACCTAAACTTCACTAAAGCGATGAAATTTACATTTGAAAAATACTTAGAAATAAAGCAAACCTAACGCATATCGTTGAAGACACTTGCAAGAAAAAACGTGATGAAAATTACACATTTAATCATGAGAAACCTAAATTAGATCCCCTACAACCCTATTTCAAACCCAAAACATTATTAAGAAAATGATCATACAAATTAAACCTTTGTATAAAAAATCAAACTCAAATATTGAAAGATTCAACAGATGGAGAACTAATGTCTACCTGCAAACTAGAACTGAATCCTTCTTAGATACCCTGTTACTGAAAGCAATACGTAATACAAAACACAATAAACAATACAAAGCAGTAAGCATATTTTGCATCCAAAAAATGATAACCCTGTTAGTGAAAGTTGGTAGTGGAGGAATGTCTGAGGCGACGACATGGTGGTGGGGATATGGGAGTTGAATGGGTTTTATGGTGTTATGAGGGTTTGTGTGTTGTAAGGAGGGTTTGCGAATCGGGAGAGATGAGAAAGACTTTTGTGTGTTGGGTGTCTTTTATGTGGTTGGTGATTATGAGAGTGCGTTTGTGTGGGTAACATTACTAACTTACCTTTTTATTTTCAGGAAGAGTGGGAGATAAATTTGAGTGTAGGAAAAGAGGGAGAACTCAAATGATAGAGAGGTAAAATAGGTAGTGCGGAAAAAATGCAGCTTATGACCTCATAAGTTTTGTCCCTTATTATATACTAGCGGAATGCTCGTGCCTGAAGTCACAAAAAAATAAATTCAAAGTACATAATTGAAAAACGGCAAAAATATCATTCCCCAAAAAAACAAAGTGTAATTTAAACAAATTGACATAATCTCCTTTGTTTAAAGAACTATCCATTCTTCTTAACAAATAGCAAATAGTCCAACAACGCTGAATTAGTCTAAATTCGTTAAACAAATTCACATATAAGATGAAATATATAGTATTCAACAACAAAATTCATATTTTGCCTGGAATAACAAATTGTCAATTTAAAAAAAAATTGACATATATATATACACACACACACACACACACACACTAGCGTATGCCCGTGCCTGAAGGCACGACAAAATTTTTTCAAAGTACGTAATTGCGAAATGGCGACAATTTTTCAAAATATAAAATAGTAAAACGCAAAAATTTTCGAAGTACGTAATTACAAAACCACAAAAATTTCGTTCATCGACATAAAAAAATGTAATTTTAAAAAAATTGGCCATAATATCCTTTATTTAGTGTTCACAATTGGTAATAAAATCTCATGTCGTGTTTATTTTGGTAAAGTTTGTTTTTGGTTAAAAAACATTGGAGTGTGTTTGAGATAGGTAAACAATAGTATTTCATGTCGTGTCGTGTTTAATTTCAAAACAAAAAGTATGTAATTGCAAAAAAAAAAAATCGTTACCCGACAACAAAATGAAATAAAAAAAATTGTCATTCAAATTTTTCTAAAGCATATAATACAACTTTTCTCAAGTGACTCAGAGTACATATTACTATATTCATACTTGGTTGACACTATAATCAATAAACAACCCAAATCCACGGCAACAATATTCGTTTACGTAAAAATTACAACAAAAGGTAGTCAAAATAAATGTACAATATATTTGTTCTATTTTTAAAAAATTTGGGCAGAGTTTCATTTATTTATAGGACAATCCACCCTGTTTAAAAAAATAAAAATAATCAACAACAGAAATACTACAATACTCGAGGTCCATATTGGACCTCACTTCAACCACTTCATCAATTTAACAATAATCAAATATAAACCCCGAATATATGTACATAATAAGCCACTATTAATAAGTTCCTTCGAATCAAGTCGACCAGGTAACTTGTTAAGTCAAGAACCGCACGCATCACCATCAAGTGCACAGAGCTTTGCACGCACCCACACCCCTAAAACATGCAACATCAACATAAGATATATGCACCACTGTCGGTACGAATAATTTCAAAAACATATGCATAACTGGAAAAAATTCAAGAACCTACCTAAAAAGTAGGAGAACATACCGATATGAACTTCAACATATACTTCTCCAATTCTCTAATATAGATTTCTTGGTTACCGAAATCTGTAAGAAAAATGATATTAATGCGTGTATCAGCTAAGACTATTGACACACTTATATTAATGCCTGTATCAGCTAAGACTATTGACAACTATTGAATAAGATGAAAATTGAAGATTTAGTGGAGTGGGGTGGGTTAAAACACTACAAATGCAGTAAACAAAAATAATGAAAAAGCAGTAGGGGATGGCGGTGAAGAGAAGAAAGGCAGGGCAGCAGCAGGGGACGTGAAGGCAGAACAGGTGGGGGGGATTTTGGTTTTAGTTCTAGGTTAAAAATGATCGGGTCTTAAGCCTTTTCCCCATGATTATATTAATAACTTATGTTGTGTGAAAATGATCCCAAAAAACATAATCTACTCTGTTTGCACATGGGGTTTGGAAGATGACATAACATAACATGATAACGAAACCGATGTAGTTATGATAAATAATATATATGCATATATATTCAATCTGCATATATATGTATATGTTGGATATATATGCATTTGCAGATTGCATATATGCATATGTAGCTGCATATATATGCATATGCATATGTATATGCAGATTACGTATATATGCATATATATGCATATGCATATGTATATGCAGATTACGTATATATGCATATGCATATGCATATATATGGAGCTATCCTAATCTTCATTATAATAAAAAGAAAAAAAATAAAGGAATGGGGACAATTTTCCAAAGTCCGTAATCGCATATGGATGGTACTGAAACAGAAAAGAAAAGAAATATGACTTCAAGCATAAAATGTTATACATTTAATATTATATTCTTGAGATGAGAATTTGAAATTTATTCAAGCAAGTATTGAGAGATAGACCTAACATACCAACCTCGAGAAGAGTTTGACCAAAAGATTGTCCCTTAAAAAATTACAACAAAAGATTGGCCGAAATCAGATTCAACATTACTTTTCTGTGAAGAGAACCTACATAGAAGAACAATCTAAAATTATCCGCGACGTTATAGAGATTTTTTACATAACCTGTTTACATAGAAGCAAGTATTGTTCAACATAAATTGTATAGGCTCATTATAAGAATATGGCATTGAAATTGTCTTGGGAGGGGATTGTGTTGTTTTTTTACTCAACTAACATGAGAAATGCAGTAACATATTATAAAAAATTCTACAACTATGATAAAAAAATCAAATTCAATAAAAAAAATAAAATAATACTTACCCACTGTTGGGTAGTAGTCTCTTCCAATTTGTGGACATAAGCCTTCAACATCATGACCAAATTCCTAGCAGGCGCCTGTAAAGTCCTGACCACTACGGACAGTGGGCTCTTGATAGACCCCAACACTTTGGCATAAACCTCAGCGGGTAAAATTTACCATCAAACATTGCCCAACTAAAATCATTGGCCTCCAATTTCTGAAATCAATATCATTTTCTGAAATCAGTAGTACCGAAATCAATAACCAAAATCGAAATCATCCAAAACCGAAATCAGCAAAATTGAAAATCAAGAAAATCAAAAATCTCAAGAAAATAATAAAAGTAAGAGGTACCAAAATATCTAAGTCTTCCTCATTGTGAAATTATAGCTATTTCCTATCATTGTAAAGTTTTAAACTTCTAATAAAGCATGTGATTTGTAACAGATAAGCAAGTTAACATGACTACATAATCACTGATATCCATATGTTAGACCATTTACTTATCCTCAAAATAAAAATATGTTGAAATTAAAAGTAATAAGCAACTAAACAAACCCCTGTTTCCCTAAAAAAATCAATCAAAATTACAAAACGAATCGTGGTTGACAAAAAAAGACTACTACGAAAGATAGGAGGCATATATAGTCGCTCAGCTAAGCCGAATAATGGTAAAAGGAAAAAAAATTGATCAATCATGAAGCAAGCTAAAATCCCAAAAATCCATCTGTTTTTTCTCTAGACACAACTAACATTAAAATAAATGGAAATCTTACCCATAAAAGGCAACCCCAAGTCCATGTCTAGATCATACCTCTGTGCTTTTTTCTCTTGACATGCATGATGAAATTTTGTATGTAAATTTACCAAATTTAAATTGAAAGGAAGCCTAAGACTTATCAATATCCCACTGATTCGATAGTTTAATGGCCTTCAAATCGATATCCCCCAAACAAACTTTGGTACACACATTAAGACCGATAAAAACATAATCAACAATGAACCTATTACGTTAATCATGAATGGTATGACACACCAGGCCTAATGAACAGTGATGAATTATAATCGGCCAACTTCACGTTTCTATTTATCTTGTTTTGGAGCTATACCCATAGTAAATGCCCATAGTAAATTCCGAAAATCAAATACACCCATAGTAAATGCCCAAAATCACATATAACCATAAACATTCATTAGTTACAAAGACCATAAAAATATAAAAGATGAAAGAAAACAAAATATATGAAAGTCCCTCAATATATCTAAAATTATTTTAAGACCTGTTTTCTAAAGTGTGGTATATAAATTTTAAGACTTGTTTTCTAAAATTATTTTCCATTGACATGAATGAATTTAACACCATTAACATGAATGCTTTAAATGATTTTTTAGGAAATGGAATGTTTGGGAAGACCAAAAAACTATTTTCCAGAACTAAATTTAAAATAAAATAAAATGGATACCTTCAATCAAAACGGTCTACAACAATTACTCTGTTTCATTTTCGTCTACTGCATACACTTGAAATAAACTGTTCATTTTCGAAAGCAGTCTCTTTACAGGAAATGCGATCAATGTAGCCAAACTTCTGGGAATTGATGGGCATGGGCAGAGTTCGATGGTAGGCATGTAGTAAAACAAACTAAAAATACTAAATTAAAGTTAGTATAAACCAATGGAACAAAATAGAATAAAAATGTGATGAAATTAACGATTTAACACAGAAAAAATAAGAATGAAACTAAAACTCAATTTATTCCTATGACTGCAAAATCCATTGGTTCCAACCTATGACTGAAAAATCCCATGGGGGGTTACAGAACTTATCTGGGATTCTGAATCCATTTTTATGATGAAACTCCAACATTTATTTCTGTAATAAAAAGAACTTTAAAAACATAGTATTCGACAATGTCTACACCATGTCAAAATCAAAATAAGCCAATGGTTTTCTCAAAAGGAAAATAAGATACTTCAAAACATTGTAGTGGGACACCACCCTCTCGTTCCAAGTTATGAGCTAAAAACATGGGGTGAGAGGCCAAGTAATGGGGCTCATACCTGAGCTCCATCATGAAAAAACTCAGTCCTTTATGAATTTTAGCTTCTGATAGACGCAAACATGTGAACTGAACATGAATGTCTAACATGTGAAATGAACATGAACATGAACATTACCAAATGAAATAGTTACCTTCTACTTGATGCTGATGCAACTACTTGCTACGTGATGGTGCCGCTACTACGTGATGGTTCTTCTGCTACATGATGGTGTAAATCAACTCTTCTATTGCTGCTACCTATAAAAAATACTATAACATAACTTGCTAGTTAGTCTCAACATACACTAATTAGTCTCAACATATTGTTCATAGGGAATCATGTTGTAATACACTAATTAGTCTCAACATACTACTCAGTGAGATGTTAACTGATATCTACTATATCCATTATATCAGTCTCAATATAACTGATATATGATATATCATTAGCTGATATCAGTTAGCTGTTATATCAATACGATTAGTAGATGTTAACTCTATATGATTAGTAGAAATATAAATGATATATGTTATATCAGTAGCTGATATCAATTATATTTCTATTCATTCCATTCCCTATAAATTATGTACACACATACCCGCACGCATAACACAAATACAAACAAAAATATAGGGATGGTCATCTATGAAACTATACAGCAACTATGTAGCATAAAGCAACTATTTAGATATATGTTTTCTACCGTAGCTATAATATAGGGGTTGTCATCTAATATGTTCAAATCTGAGTAAAAATGAGAACTAAAATGTTGAAATAACTATTGAAAGTTGTCCCAGCCTAAAATTTCAAGCACCCAAATCAAACCTACAGATCCATGAAACAAAATAGATAAATACTTTCCTCATTGTTAATAAGTTCATCTCGAGAATATTTTGAGTAATTTATTAAAATCTAGGTTAAGCTTTTGAGACAAAACAGTAAAAACCACCAACAAAATGAAAAACAAAATGAAATCTAAAAGTTGATAAAACAAAAATATGATTCAAGTAATATAGAGTACATCCTTTACAGTGCAAGTACCATACGTACATTTTCAACCAATATGTAATTACATGATACCATCCTTCACAGTTCACGTAATATAAGGTTGTTCTAAGTAAGCTAATGAATTATTCAAGGATCAACATGTTCAATCAGATTATTTAATTGAATTTCAACATCCCTTTTGTGGATACCTTCTAATTAAGCTAATCAATTATGTTCAAGGATCAATTATGTGATAACCCACCATCCGAAATAGGGGTGGCCAGCTCGAAACTCCTAAATAACGAAATCATGGATGGAATCATTCTCAGCATCACAACAAAATAAGAAGTATACAGGATAACCACTACTTATTTCAGAAAAAAAGGGTTGCCAAAAATTTTGGTTTTTAAAGTTAATTAAAGAAAACAAATTAACAACCCAATAAGAGAAAGTGGAAATCCAAATGAAATTATATTACATACGCATAAATGTACAGTAAGGGACCGAATATGCTGTCGGCCACAGACTCATACAATAAAATTAAACAAATTCATTAATTACATAATACATTACATTAATCAAGTACAAAACCTTGGGCCTCTCGCCTGAGTAAAAAGACCCGATCTTATCTAGAGTGCAAGAATGACAACGTCTATTTCCAAATGCCCCGTAATACCCGCAAAGCATTACGGCTCGCCAAAGACACTGGGATTGGAATTCAAATCAGGCATCCTTGCGGCGGAGTACCTGAGCGGATACAAGATGCAAGCACAACAAGAAATATGAACGGGTCAGGGCCCGGTTATATATGACTACCATATGAATAAAAATTATGACAGTTATGAATGATAAATCATGATGAAAGAGAAATAAGAAGCTACCTACACAATTTAAAACATAAGCTAAGCAGGAAAATAAAATGAATAACATTAATCTAAAACTTCATCATGCTCACCAATTATTTCATGTATCTTTTCCTTAACAGGAAGTATATATATAACCATAATATTATGCTCTTTATGGCATTTTTATCTCAATTTTACTTTTGTAAAAATCCTTTCCTTATCAGGAAAATAGTCATTTTCAAATGCCCTTTGGGGCATTTATATGTGCTCTTTGTGGCACTACATTATGCTCTTTATGGCATATAATCCATCAAGTCCCACTTGATTATGAATAGTTATATTTATATACATATAATGATTCTAAGACTGCCCGTCCGGGTTTCCCCACTGTGCGCGCCCCTAAATGACCATCATCTTCCAGGGCCTATCATAAGACAACCTGGGCACCTATAACGCAAAACGTCGGGAAGCGGCCATGTGACTGCGGGATAGTCAAGACCACACCCGGAATCTCCTACCCATCGCAGAAAATATATATCAACAAACGCTCACATGGCCTAGGACTATATCCACCCTGCATTCATTAGTCAGGGGGCTTCACCTCACGCGCGAACTTCCCTTATGATGTCATTTAGAGAGGTGTGTTGAATCCATTTTTATTTACCATTTTCAAAATCAAGTAAATTATTATTTACCAAATTCATGATTAAGTAAATTATCATTTACCATCATCATCATCATTACCATAACCATTTCATTTCCATTTATACATGTATGTTTCGTTTTATTTGAAACCATACTCATTTACATTATTGTAAATAATTCACCTTATCATCCGGAGCCATACGATAAATTATATCGTTACTACAACCTCAAAGGAGTAAATAAACTCTTAATTATCTCCAAACATTTTGGGGTATTACTTTAAAACCCCAATACTATCAAACCTCAAAGGAATGAATAAACTTTCGATTCATTCTCCCAACACACTTTTATGGTGTTATTATAAACCATCAAGTCTAACATAGCTCAATGGAGCCTCTAAATTGTCACAAACATAGCACTATGACTCATAGTTTAATAATAATCAACTAGAAGAAATAATGCCCCTAACATCAATTGGCATATCCCCAGAAAAAACCCATATATGCACTTCTATTCTAGGGTAGTTTCCCAAACTCATTTAGAACTCTAGGACTCTAAGTTTACTTCATACAAGAAGGTTTCTAGGTCCTAAGACTATAGAAAAACATAAAAATTGAGTTAGAAAAATTAACTCGAAAATAACCTGATTCCGAATCGATTCACCCAAACAGCGAATCAGTTCAGACATCAAGACCTGGGATTCTATAACTGCCGAATCGATTCGGCCTTAACCCGAATCAATTTGGGTACCTAGACCTGGGAAACTGACTCTTAGCGAATCGATTCTCCCCAAGGGCCGAATCGATTCGGTCCTGCGATTTTGCCAAGAATGGCTACGAAGGGTTATGAACCCTAATTTTCCCAAACTTCAAATCTCTTCCATTTTATACACTACCAACAATATTTATCCACCCAAACTCATCCTGCATGATTAATAACAACTACAACCCAAAGTTTTATCATCAAAACTAAGATTAGGGACTAAATCCCATAAATTCCACATCAAACCATAAATGTAAATACAGAACTGTCACACAATTTATACATCTTAAATCACATATTAGCAAGTAGAAAACTTGACTTAGAATTGATATCTCAGATTTCTTTTGGGTAGAAGCAATCCAAGCTCCAATCTCTCTCTTATCTCCTTCTTTCTCCACTTTTCTCTTCCTCTCTATCTCTCTCCTTTTCTCTCTATGTTTTAAGACATGAAATGAGGAAATGAAATAAGGGGTAAGACTTAAATCGTGGATTAAGTCTAAAGTCTCCCACTTAAGTGGTTAATACCACATTAAAATGACGCCCAAATACGCGTTTACATTAAAACCAGGTAAAAGTGCCCTAAACCTAAAAATACAGTATGGTACTTATTTTGACTGTCTCGGACATTCTGGGACTAACTACACCCTCTAAACTGGCATCCGACAATTTTATAATTTATTTCCAGTTCTAATTTCATTTAAACTACCGTTTCATTTAAAATACATGACACCATCAAACATGCAACCTGATGATATTTACTTTCACATACAGTATATATACATCAATCTAGTAAATATTAACTTCTAACTAATTAAATTAATATTTACTCCAGTTCCAACATTTTATATAATTACCTTATGTGGTAAATTAATATAAAATTAGCCTCCTAAAAGAGAGGGTTGTTACATACTCCCCCCCTTATGAGGGAATTTTGTCCACAAAATTCGAGCATACCCTATACACATAAACGGTATACTATCTCAAACTATCATTCTATCGTCCTTAACAAACCCTCGTTACTGTGGCGTCCCAAAATGGACTCAGACTAAGTCCGTCTCTATCGATCTTAGTCCACAATCTTTGTGCTTTTTCATAGCACAAAGCGTTCCTCACGAACTATCAGTTCTAGCTTCCTATGGCGAAAGATGCTAACTACGTGACTAGGCAGAAAATCCTTTACATCCTAAATCACGCTACATCCCACCTTGGGGATACCTATACCAACACTAATTGGCTTAACCCCAACACTACTCAACTTCTCCTTGCATAGCCGTAGCTCTTCAAAGCATATGGCTCAAAAGCCCGATCCTTAAGGAAATGTTCCGGGATCGTTCCAAGTCCAAGGAACCAATTATTATATGGGAATTTCCATCCACACAACTACTGCACCGTCCGCTATGTATCCTAAGGTTCACATTCAAGATATGTCCTTCGGCATTTAGTCAACTTCCTCCAATCATTCATCCACTTTAGGGTGGTAATATATACTCCATCTCCATACAGTTCCCATTCCTTCATGGAAACTTTACCGAACCATCGAAAATAATATCTAATCTCGGTGCACCACCATTTATATAGGCACCTCCTACAGTTCTATCATTTCTCCATAAAAAGCGGGGCGTACTCCTCTACATATCGTCCACCCGTAATGACCGAAAAAGCAACAGTTTGGTCAAACGATCGACAATGTTATCAAATAGGAGCATGACCAAAATGGTGTCGGCAATTCAATGCAAACGTCTATGAATATACCCTTCTTCATTCCACCGATACTCTTTTTCACACTAGTAGGTGAAATAGTCAATCATAGACCGGAATGCTCTTGCTACAAAGTCTTCCGAGTCATGCTCGTTACACTTGTCTTTCCATGCCACCATAATTATCTCCGACAGTTTCTTACTCGACGCATCTACTACCCCAATCGCATTTCCTTAACGAATGATAATATCCAAATGATAGTTCTTTAGAACTCCAAACACCAACTCAATTTCTCCCCCGACATACTGCAACCACTTGTTGCTCACGAGAAAGACTAAATTTCCTTACCCAGGAAGTAGTGCCTCCATTTCTTTAAGGTGACTTCCACCACAACGAATTCTAATTCAAGCGTTGGATAATATTTCCCACAAGTTTAAGCTTGTGAGACGCATAGACAACGGGTCTATGCTCTAGTATTATTACTTCCCGCTCCTACCAGAGACTTATTCATTAAATTCACCCCCGAACCTAAGCACATGAAATCGGGAGTGAATGTCATCTCATCCTTTTAACTCCCCCGAAAGTTAGGTTACCAATGTAACCTTCTAGCTTAGAAAGGCCTCATCTCCATCGGCCTAACCTTCGAAATCTCTCAAGATTCCATACTCCTCATTCCTAGGGACCTACTCCCCCTAAGGGTCAACCCACAACATATTTGTGGTCAACTCCCTATAGCCTGCCTAATACAACATCACCTGCCCTAATGGCCTTACGTCCTAATAAACCTAAGGTCGATCTATACTTGTATATCCTATCTAAGTCATATATATATGATACTAATTATATCCCTAGTGTCTCAGACCAATCTCAACTTCCGACATTCGCTCAGTTTCATGCGTGGGACGTCTCGCCGAAGCGAAATCCAAACAAGGAACCCTCCTGTTACACTAATACCTTGCATCGTCGGTCATTAATATGCGACGGTCTAAAACATATAATCGGGATCGATAAATTTTAACTTGTAATTCTATTAACAAAATTCTACTTTTACGTCTTACCATAGCATGATTAAAGATTTTAACTGGTCAGACATTCACTTTCTGTGAAGTCTTACAAATTTTATCCCATAACATATACATCTTTCAAATAGCCTTCTTATGAAGGCATAACCCAAAGTCTCAATTCGACTTCGTATCTCAATCTCCCTCACATCGTTCAGAGGAGAGAACTACATACAGATCTCGCACTTTAGTAGCCCTTACTCACTCTTCTACGTGATTCTCGGCCAAACCTTTCAACCCATCTCTAAACCAATCAAAATAAAATAAAAAAATGTAATGAACTAAAAGAAGAAAGAATAATATCTCCCCACTTCCAACGTCGTTGAGGATCACGCATGGAGCGTCCCGCAAAAGCGGAATCCAAATAAGGAACCCCACCTATGCATTACTACTCAACTATGTCGGTCGTGGAGATAAGGCATACCAATCACATGCAAACAAATAATCAACCAACCAAACACATACACAAGATAACATAACAAGAAATAAAAATCTCATACTTACCTCAACCACCCCTATAAAGTCTCAACCTGTATCCAGGAGAGATATTATAAGACAACTAGTTCCCTCTCAAAACTAGCAGTAGGATAGCCTCGCAATCTAATTGCTTGCTATCACCCCAACTAAACCAAAATATCTTTACTTGTATAGTATATATCCTACAAGTAACATCTAACATACATAATACTTAAAAGAAAATACATCGTCACTTGCTTTATGACGAGTGAAGAAAAATATAAAACTTCCCTACTAGGGAAGTCATATAATTACTCTATTTAGTAGCATCAATACTACCACAACCTCAATATGCACACCCAATTCTAGAGTAAACATAATACTACTAAATTATATCCTAAGGAATACACCACCCACTAATAAGGTGGAATTCCCGCCAACATTTTATGCCAATCACTCTGGGTCAATACTAATGGTTCTCAGACTCCATATTTGAGCCTTACACGAACTAACATTACTTCCATCAACTCCCCAAATAGGCACTTTATTCTTGCTCTTGTTCTCCAATTCAATGTAATGTAAATGCGTGGTTCTTCCACGTCACAATAGTTCCTTTTACTTTCTCATTAAAAGAGAACACGTTCTCGGCCTCCTCTTCCTCAGTTCAATGAAACCTTCCCAGGCAGATGTCCAACAATGCGATTTCATGATCACTGCTCCATCATAAGTGTTAGCAACACTTATTCTGGATTCTATCATTCCATTGGGGGGCTCTCCCTTATACCTACCTTTATTTAGTGTACGATTTCCCTAATTGTACAACTCTTTATTCATATGTCGGCCTGTGATCGAGCCTCGCGTGAACATTTGAGAATTTACCTTCTCCTCCTTCCAATTACCCCAGAGAAACTTACAATAGGAAGTATCTATCGGTTTTCTCCATGGGCAAAACTTTCTACACCCACAAATAAGGTGACTTGTGACTACGCTCCCACCATTTCAACACTACTCCTACAAATGAAGAATTTTCCTCCCTCCTACTTCTGGGCACTTCTCCACTTCAATTTAACATCGCTTGAAATCTCAAGCTTAGTACCACCCTTCCTTCTAGCGGTACCTGGAAAACTAAATCTACCGTAATTAGTAGTCGCAGTAGCAAGACAAGAAAGTGCTACAAAAAGGGAACGACCTCCAAAGCGGTCCTCATCCGCAACCACAAATTACAGTCCTTAGTAATTCCTTCTCATGACGCCCTTCTTCAATCGACCTACTATTCTCACACGAATGCGCAAAAGATTCTATAGGTTCTACCTCATGGCAGAAGAACGAAATCTCACAAGAGAATACAACGATCTTAATCCTAAGGCTCTATATCAAATCAAAAGCAACGCTAAAAGTGCAAAGCGTTCACACATATTTCTAAGGACTCTAGAACTTGATGCTCATATACCATTTGTGACAACCCGCCATCCGAAATAGGGGTGGAAGCCCGATACTCCTAAATAACGGAATCATGGATGGAATCATTCTCAACATCACAACAAAATAAGAAGTATACAGGATAACCACTCCTTATTTCAGAAAAACGGGTTGCCAAAAATTTTGGTTTTTAAAGTTAATCAAAGAAAAAAACTTAACAACCCAATAAGAGAAAGTGGAAATCCAAATGAAATTATATTACATACGCATAAATGTACAGTAAGGGACCGAATATGCTGTCGGCCACAGACTCATACAATAAAATTAAACAAATTCATTAATTACATAATACATTACATTAATCAAGTACAAAAGCTTGGGCCTCTCGCCTGAGTAAAAAGACCCGATCTTATCTAGAGTGCAAGAATGACAACGTCTATTTCCAAATCCCCCGTAATACTCGCAAAGCATCACGGCTCGCCAAAGACACCGGGATCAAGATTCAAATCAGGCATCCTTACGGCGGAGTACCTGAGCGGATACAAGATGCAAGCACAATAAGAAATATGAACGGGTCAGGGCCCGGTTCTATATGACTACCAGATGAATAAAAAGTATGACAGTTATGAATGATAAATCATGATGAAAGAGAAATAAGAAGCTACCTACACAATTTAAAACATAAGTTAAGCAGGAAAATAAAATTAATAACATTAATCTAAAACTTCATCATGCGCACCAATTATTTCATATATCTTTTCCTTAACAGGAAGTATATATATAACCATAATCTTATGCTCTTTATGGCATTTTTATCTCAATTTTACTTTTTGTAAAAATCCTTTCCTTATCAGGAAAATAGTAATTTTCAAATGCTCTTTCTGGCATTTATATGTGCTCTTTGTGGCACTACATTATGCTATTTATGGCATATAATCCATAAAGTCCCACTTGATTATGAATAGTTATATATATATATATATATATATATATAACGATTCTAAGACCGCCCGTCCGTGTTTCCCCACTGTGCGCGCCCCTAAATGACCATAATCTTCCAGGGCCTATCATAAGACAACCTGGGCACCTATAACGCAAAATTTCGGGAAGCATCCATGTTCCCGCGGGATAGTCAAGACCACACCCTAAATCTCCTACCCATCGCAGAAATTATATATCAACAAACGCTCACATGGCCTAGGACTATATCCACCCTGCATTCATTAGTCAGGGGAGTTCACCTCACGCGTGAACTTCCCTTATGATGTCATTTAGAGAGGTGTGTTGAATCCATTTTTATTTACCATTTTCAAAATCAAGTAAATTATCATTTACCAAATTCATGATTAAGTAAATTATCATTTACCATCATCATTACCATAACCATTTCATTTCCATTTATACATGTATGTTTCGTTTTATTTGAAACCATACTCATTTACATTATTGTAAATACTTCACCTTATCATCTGGAGCCATACGATAAATTATATCGTTACTACAACCTCAAAGGAGTAAATAAACTCTTAATTATCTCCAAACATTTTGGGGTATTACTTTAAAACCCCAATACTATCAAACCTCAAAGGAATGAATAAACTTTCGATTCATTCTCCCAACACACTTTTATGGTGTTATTATAAACCATTAAGGCTAACATAGCTCAATGGATCCTCTAAGTTCTCCCAAACATAGCACTACGACTCCTAGTTTAATAATAATCAACTAGAAGAAACAATGCCCTAACATTAATTGGCATATCCCCGGAAAAACCCCATATACGCACTTCTATGCTAGGGTAGTTTCCCAAACTCATTTAGAACTCTAGGAATCTAAGTTTACTTCATACAAGAAGGTTTATAGGTCCTAAGCCTAAAGAAAAGCATAAAAATGGAGTTAGAAAAATCAACTCGAAAACTGCCTGATTCCGAATCAATTCGCCCAAACAGCGAATCGATTCGGACATCAAGACCTGGGATTCTGCAATTACCGAATCGATTCGGCCTTAACCCGAATCGATTCGGGTAACTAGACCTGGGAAACTGACTCTTAGAGAATCGATTCTCCCTAAGGGCCGAATCGATTCGGTCCTGCAATTTTGCCAAGAATGGCTACGAAGGGTTATGAACCCTAATTTTCCCAAACCTCAAAGCTCTTCCATTTTATACACTACCAACAATATTTATCCACCCAAATTCATCCTACATGATTAATAACAACTACAATCCAAGTTTTTATCATCAAAACTAAGATTAGGGCCTAAATCCCATAAATTCCACATCTAAACCATATATGTAAATACACAACTATCACACAATTTATACATCTTAAATCACATATTAGCAAGTAGAAAACTTTACTTAGGGTTGATATCTCAGATTTCTTTTGGGTAGAAGCAATCCAAGCTCCAATCTCTCTCTTCTCTTATTCTTTCTCCACTTTTCTCTTCCTCTCTCTGTCTCTCCTTTTCTCTCTATGTTTTAAGACATGAAATGAGGAAATGAAATAAGGGGTAAGACTTAAATCGTGGCTTAAGTCTAAATTCTCGAACTTAATTGGTTAATACCACATTAAAATGACTCCCAAATGCGCGTTTACATTAAAACCAGGTAAAACTGCCCTAAACCCAAAAATACATTATGGCACTTATTTTGACTGTCTCGAACATTCTGGGACTAACTACACCCTATAAACTGGTATTCGACAATTTTATAATTTATTTCCAGTTCCAATTTCATTTAAACTACCGTGTCATTTAAAATACATGACACCATCAAACATGCAACCTGATGATATTTACTTTCACATGCAGTAAATATACGTCAATCTAGTAAATATTAACTTCTAACTCATTAAATTAATATTTACTCCAGTTCCAACATTTTATATAATTACCTTATGCAGTAAATTAATATAAAATTAGCGTCCTAAAAGAGCGTGTTGTTACAAATTACCAAAGGGATGTGGATCAATTTCTAATGTGGATCAATTGATGTTGATCATAATTGATCCACATCAGATTTTTGTGGATCCACATCAGACTGTATAATTTGATCAATTTGTTGATCAATTTTGTAAGTAAGCTAATAAATTGATTACCTTAATTGAATTTAAAGGATCAACATGTGAATAATTCCAAGGATCAAATTCTTCCATAGTTGTGAACAATTACAACGATCAATTGCCTAAATAAAGAATCATTGTAGCTGATCTAACATAATTGATTAAAAGTAATTAATTGAAACTAACATAATGCAAGAATCAATTACTGTGGATTCAAACTAATTGAATATCTTCTAACTAATCACAAAGAATAACCGAGTTCTTAATTTCATCAGTTTGTTGATCAATTTGTAATAAGATAATAAATTGATTAGCTTAATTGAATTTCAAGGATCAACATATGAATAATTCAAAGGATCAAATTCTTCTATAGTTTTGAATAATGCCAATGATCAATTGCCTAAATAAAGAATCATTATAGTTGATCTAATGTAATTGATCAAAGTAATTAATTGAAACTAACATAATGCAAGGATCAATTATTGTGGATTCAAACCAATTAAAGATCTTCCAAGTAATCACAAAGAATAACCCAGTTCTTAAATATTGGTAGCTCATCCAGTAATCACAAAGAAAACTGGAATGTTGATTGATACAAAACTACCCATAAACTTTTAAAGTTAATAAAGAAAATAGATGAGGTTACTTAAAGAAAAACTCAAAGTGCCAACACAAATACTCGATCTAAAAGAAATTTAAGTGACATAGAAATGTTTATTCATTACAGTGGAGTGGCATAGCTATGTTAAATTCAAGAACATGTTATATCTTAGTACGGGGGTTACGAAGCTGCCAACAAACATCTTCAATAAAATAAATCTAAAAAATGATTGATACTTGCCTTGAGAATGCCAAACAGGACTTGCACGAATGTGTTAAACCTAGAACAAGAGGATTAATGTTTGGCTTGGATTATCATCCTATAAAATATTTACAAACCATAGAATGGTAAATAACAAATCTTACAATGGAAAATAATAGATAAAAGCCCACAAAATTCGAAGTATGAATTAGGAAATAAAACTAGTTGAGGAGTTTACCTTGAAGACTCAATCTGCAAAATAAATTACATATTATCGACATGCTTACCAAAACTAATAAGACATCAAAGAACCCCCAATCTGCAAAATAAATATACCATTCAAAAACATGGAGAGAGATGATAGTATACCTAGTTTATAAACCAAATCAATACCTTCCACAAATAAACCCTAAAAGTAGAAACACAAAAGATTAAATGGTTGTAGGTATAAATGGAATCATTTAACCGAAATCAAATTTGATTTAGTAATCGAAATCGGCACCCTAAACCGAAATCAAATGTGATTTAGTAATCGAAATTGGCACCCCCCAAAAAACATAGAACCCAGAATCGTAACGGAGGTATAATCGGCACCCAAAAAAAACATAGCAGAGGCGTGTGTGTGTTTGTGTGTGCATGTTTGCATGTTTGCATGTGTGCATGTGTGACTGCATTTGTGTGTGCGTGTGTGTGCATGTATATGTGTGTTCGTGTGTGTTTGTGTGTGCGTGTGTGTTTGTGTGTGCGTGTGTATGAGTGGAGAGGAGGGATCTTACCTGGCGTCGGGAGGGGGAGGGTATTCTTTGGGGAATAGAGAAACGGAAGAGAGAGTGAGGTAAGAGAATGTTTGGGTAGAAAAGTAGGGGAAACCCAACACACTGCGTGATTTTACCCAAAAGCCCTAATTTTTGAATTGAAGGATATGGTTGTTAAGTACAAAAAAGGGGGGAACCAAATTGTTAAGGGGTAGGATTGTATAAAGAAAGTACATATGATCTCAACCATTAAAATATTTGAGGATGTGGCACTCATCCGGACTGTTAAAAATGTGTACATTTTCAAAAACCAACCTATCTTATTATATATATATCAATCAGTTGAGGTCATTCCACATATTGCACTATAATGATTGTCCGTAGTTTTCAAAATGAGACCCAATACAAAACATAAAACATAGGTAGTCACACGAAATAAGTAATGACTTAGATAACAAAGAATAAGCAGACTCATTTAATTAAATAATAAACAACATCTAAAATCCCCATAAACCAATTCAAATTGACTTTATATTGGGGCAGCCCTACCTATGTACTCAAATCGATCGTTCCATGAAGTGTATAAATTCTCACCATGAAGAATTTTGTGCTATAAAACTATAATATAGTTAAAAAGGCGGCAAGGAAAATAGGTGTTCACATAGTATTTATTTCATTCCACTAACTCTAGCAAGGGGGGCATTGATAACCGTAGTAGAATATAAAAAAAGAAAATGAAGATTGGAAAATGAACTTGTCATACCTTAACAATATTTCTATGAAAAATTGATATCATGTTTCATAGAAACATAAATGTAGGAACAAATAATATTTTTTAGTTACTTCTGCAAGTCCACGAAAAAAGAACCAACTTTGATGTTTACCTTCATAAAAACTTGGTAGAATCTTCTTGATAGTTTAAAGTTAAAATGTAAATCTGTAAAATATCAGAATGAAAATAATAACTCAACCATTAACTCAGGAGATTATAAATCCGTATCTAGAATGAAAAAGAGAAGCAAGGTAAAAAATACGAAGAAAAAATCCAAAAGTTAGATGAATTCGACATTTTCTTTTGCCATTATTTCAATGAGATAGAAAGGTAGAAATTCAAAGATCAAAGTGATCAAACAATAAATTGCACAACTTCAGGAAAATAATTACTCAATCATAAAACTTAATATTCATCACTTTATGAAATAGAACTTTAGCTTCATTCATGTGTGGAATTCTTCGACATCCTGCAATAAATTGACATATAGAGTCACTATAAAAAATGATATTACCTAAAAAAATACATTCAATGTTGGCCTTGTGATGGTTTCGATGTATCCCGCTATATTTTCAAAAATTACCCAAAATGTATAACTTGTACCCTCATGTTGGAGTATTAAAAACAATGTTTAACGTGGAATTATCAAAGCAATCCCAAATAAATTGTTATACGCGCACACACCAATAGAATATCATATTTAAATTTAAATTTAAAGTTATAATTTTTATTTTTTGACATAAAATCATCAATAAAACTTGTACTAAAACAGGGCAATGGTGATTTGTAACTAAAACAGGGCAATGTCCAACCAAAGACATTGTAAATAATATCCCCAAACTATGAATATATTCCAAGTAATATAGTTGTGTCAAGCAATCCTACAATAATCCATCTAAGGTTCAAGTGGTTGTGGATATAGTCGTATAGCACTCAATACTCATTGGTATGATATCAACACAAAATTTGTGTCACTTGTGGTTTTGGAGTATCATCAATAACATTCATAACATCATCTACAAAATCAATCAGTCTGCATATGAGGAATTAAAAATGTGATAGCTAAATAACATGTGCATTATCAGTTAGGTTGTTGCTACGATATCAGTTAGGCCGAAAAACAGGATTATTGTTGTAACAAGTTACTTATCGTAGCATCAATATCAACTATTGATATTGTATTGCATTATCATAAGCAACTTACAATTGTTAAATTAGTTAACAGGGATATACATGCACAAATAGAAAAATGGAGTAACTATTGAAAAACAATAGAATAACAATTTTTTAACAAAAATTTACGGATACCTTGTTAAAGGTGATCATACCTGAAAATAGCTCACTGTAATCACATACCCTATTGAGGTATCTTAACAAACAAAATTGAAGTGTCTCCCAAAAGGAAAGAAACAACATTAAAGTAATGCATACCAGTACATTAAGTGATTTTATCAGTACTAAAACTTGAACTACACTAAGAACTAAAACTTGAAACTAAAGAAAATTAAAAAAATGAAACTTGAAGTACAATAAGAGATTTTATCAGTATAGAATGCCTCGTGATTTTATCAGTACATGTTAAAAACAATTAGATAGGCAATGAATCATTCCACGTATGCATTAGGTATAAAAGTACTCAATATCATAAAACATATATCATCAGCACAACACATTAAGCAACTCAATATCATAAACTATTTTATTGGTGTTAAAGTAAGACTAATATTTTTTTGCTAAAGTATACATTTTGTCAAACACGTCATGAGTGCTTACATTTGTTTGGGATAGAGTTAAGAGTTTAATGTCTTTCTCATTTCATTAGATGAGGACACTAAGATATAAGTTCCAACACCCCAGCCCCTACATTCAACTTATAAGGTTCACGGACAAAAATACAAATTAGAGAATAGGGGTAAGTCACTAGATAAAACATAAATGTTAAAAAATGGTGCATTCCTAACTATAAGAGTTAACTAAAAAATACCTTTATCTTCAATGGTGATGGCTTGTGCTGTACCTGGTGGTGTAAATCGGAGTGTGTGTGAGGTAAGATAATTGATTCCTCAATGTAGTATGCATTAGACCAAAAATAGGAATCTGGCACGGTTTAAAACTGTGCGAGATCAAATTTGGCACGATTTTGAACTGTGCCAGAATCAGGTGTTCCAAAATGGCAATTTTTTTCTGGCACGGCTCAAAAGTGTGCCAGATTCAGCCAAATAGGAACACTTTTGGCACACTTTTAAACCGTGCCAGAATTTGATATTTCTGGAAAACTTTTGGCATAATTTTTAACAGTGCCAGATTCATGCAAACATGAACACTTTTGGCACACTTTTAAACCATGCCAGAATTTTGGTATTTCTGGCACAGTTTTTAAGTGTGCCAGATTCAACACAGTTTAAAAAAAATTGGCACAATTCAAAATCGTGCCAAATATGATACACTTTTGCCACGGTTTTGAACTGTGCCAAATTTTATATAAAAAAAATTAATTATTTGAAAGCACAAAATTCACAAATTAATAACATTGCGCGTTGTTAATAAACTAATGTGTATACAAACTTCAAAATATTACAAGTCTTTAACAGTTCACATACCCAAAAAAAACTGAATAGATTTTCCTCTATTTTTTGGACATTCCAAAACCTGTTAATACAAAACCTGCCTAACATAAAGCCCGCATGGCCACAAAATATAACAATTAACTTACAAAAGCCCCCACGGCCATAAAAGTCAACAATAAAACAACAAAAGACCAGACGACCATGACACAAAAAAAATGAAATCATGAATAAAGTCCTTATTATAAACAATTCAGTTCTCTGTGTGTTCCACGTGAATAAATGCCAACGATAAACTGTTATCCTGCAAAAAAAATAGGATACAAAAAAGATACGATATTAGTAACCCAATAATTTACGAAAAACAATTTACTCAAACTAAAAAATTACATATATGAGTGCAAATTATCGTCATACTCTCAAACCGGGAGACCCAAAACTACGCGGTTATTTCCTACAAGTTACATTGGTCCCGTGCGAGGTGTTCGTGCCTCCAACGGGGTCGTTTGAAGGCTGGTTTGGGTTTCACCCTTTAAAGGCTTGTTTTTAAGTTTAAGTGTATTTTTGCAAATTATCGTCATACTCTCAAATTCGGAGACTTGGGACTACGAGGTCAGTTCCTACAAGTTACATTGGTCCCGTGCGAGGAGTTCGTGCCTCCTACGGGGACGTTTGTGTCTGGTTTGGGTTTTCACCCTTGAAAGGCTTGTTTTTAAGTTTAAGGGTGATTTTTGCAAATTATCGTCATACTCTCAAATCGGGAGACCCGGGACTACGCGATCAGTTCCTTCAAGTTACATTGGTCCCGTGTGAGGTGTTCGTGCCTCCTAAGGGGTCGTTTGGGGGTTGGTTTGGGTTTTCACCCTTTAACGACTTATTTTTAAGTCTAAGTGTGATTTTTGCAAATTATCATCATACTCTGAAACCGAGAGACCCGGGACTACGCGGTCAGTTCCTACAAGTAACATTGGTCCCATGTGAGGTGTTCGTGCCACTTATAGAGTCATTTGGGGGTTGGTTTGGGTTTTCACCCTTTAACGGCCTATTTTTTAGTCAAATTGTAATTTTTGTAAATAATCAGCATACTCTCAAACCGTGAGACCCGAGACTACACGTTCAGTTCCTACAAGTTACATTGGTCCTATGCGAGGTGTTCGCACCTCCTACGGGGTCATTTGGGGGCTGGTTTGGATTTTCACCTCTTAACGGCTTGTGTTTTAAGTCTAAATGTATTTTTGCAAATTATTGTCATACTCTCAAACCCGGAGACCCGGGACTACGTGATCAGTTCCTACAAGTTACATTGGTCCCATTCGAGGTGTTCGTGCCTCCTACGGGGTCGTTTGGGGGCTGGTTTGGGTTTTCATCCTTTAACGACTTGTTTTTAAGTCAGTATGATTTTTGCAAATTATCATCATACTCTCAAATTGGGAGACCTGAAACTATACAGTCACTTCTTAAAAGTTAATTTGGTCCCGTGCGAGGTGTTCGTGCCTGCTAAGGGGTCATTTGGGGGCTGGTTTGGGTTTTCACCCTTTAACGGATTGTTTTTAAGTCTTAAGTGTGATTTTTGCCAATTATCATCATACTCTCAAACCGGGAGACCCGGGACTACGCGGTCAGTTCCTATAAGTTACATTGGTCCCGTGCGAGGTGTTCGTGCCTCCTACGGGGTCGTTTGGGGGTTGGTTTGGGTTTTCACCCGTTAACGGCTTATTTTTAAGTGTAAGTATGATTTTTGTAAATTATCATCATACTCTCAAGCCGGGAGACCCGGGACTATGCAGTCTGTTCCTGCAAGTTACATTGGTCCCGTGCGAGGTATTTGTGCCTCCTAAGGGGTTGTTTGGGGGTTGGTTTGGGTTTTCACCCTTTAACGGCTTGTTTTTAAGTCAAAGTGTGATTTTAGCAAATTATCATCATACTCTCAAACCAGGAGACTCGGGACTACACGGTCAGTTCCTACAAGTAACATTGGTCCCGTGCGAGGTGTTCGTGCCTCCTACGGGGTCGTTTGGGGGATGGTTTGGGTTTTCACCCTTCAACGGCTTGTTTTTAAGTCTAAGTGTAATTTTTGCAAATTATCGTCATACTCTCAAATTGGGAGACTCGGGACTACGCGGTCAGTTCTTAGAAGTTACATTAGTCCCGTGCGAGGTGTTCGTGCCTCCTACGGGGTCATTTGGGGGCTGGTTTGGGTTTTCTCCCTTCAATGGCTTGTTTTTAAGTCTTAAGTGTGATTTTTCAAATTATCGTCATACTCCAAAACTGAGAGACCCAGGAGTACACGGTCAGTAATTATAAGTTACATTGGTCCCGTGCGAGGTGTTCATTCATTATACGGCATCGTTTGGGGGCTGATTTGGGTTTTCACTCTCTAATGACTTATTTTTAAGTCTAACTGTAATTTTGGCAAATTATCATCATACTATGAAATCGGGATACCCGGGACTATGCGGTCAGTTCGTACAAGTTACATTGGTCCCGTGCGAGGTGGTCGTGCCTCCTACTAGGTCATTTGGGGGCTGGTTTGGGTTTTAACCCTTTAACGGATTATTTTTAAGTGTAAGTATGATTTTTGTAAATTATCATCATACTCTCAAGCCGGGAGACCCGGGACTACGCAGTCTGTTCCTGGAAGTTACATTGGTCCCGTGCGAGGTATTTGTGCCTCCTAAGGGGTCGTTTGGGCGTTGGTTTGGGTTTTCACCCTTTAACGGCTTGTTTTTAACTCAAAGTGTGATTTTTTCAAATTATTGTCACACTCTCAAAGCGGGAGACCCTGGACTACGCGGTCAGTTCCTAGAAGTTACATTGGTCCCGTGCGAGGTGTTCATGCCTCCTATGGGGTCGTTTGGGGGCTGGTTTGGGTTTTCCCCCTTTAAGGGCTTATTTTTAAGCCTAAGTGTAATTTTTGTAAATTATCATATTACTCTCAGACTGAGAGACCCGGGACTATGCCGTCAGTTCCTACAAGTTACATTGGTCCCGTACGAGGTGTTTGTGCCTCCTAAAGGGTCGTTTGGTGGCTAGTTTGGGATTTCACCCTTTAACGGCTTGTTTTTAACTCAAAGTGTGATTTTTGAAAATTATCATCACACTCTCAAACAGGGAGACCCAGGACTACGCAGTCAGTTCCTTCAAGTTACATTGGTCCCGTGCGAGGTGTTCGTGCCTCTTACGGGGTCGTTTGGGGGCTGGTTTAGGTTTTCGCCCTTTAATAGCTTATTTTTAAGTGTAAGTGTGATTTTTGCAACTTATCGTCATACTCTCAAAACGGGAGACCCGGGATTATGCGGTCAGTTCCTACAAGTAAGATTGGTCTCGTGCGATGTGTTCGTGCCTCCTACGGGACCATTTGGGGGCTGGTTCGGGTTTTCACACTTTAACGGCTTGTTTTTCAATCAATGTTTGAATTTTGCAAATTATCGTCATACTCTCAAACCGTGAGACCCTGGACTACGCGATCAGTTCCTACCAGTTACAATGGTCCGTGCGATGTGTTCGTGCCTCCTACAGGGTCGTTTGGGGCTGGTTTGGGTTTTCACCCTTTAACGGCTTGTTTTTAAGTCAAAGTACGATTTTTTCAAATTATCGTCATACTCTCAAATCGGGAGACTCGGGACTACGCGGTCAGTTCCTACAAGTTACATTAGTCTCGTGCGAGGTGTTCGTGCCTCCTACGGGGTCGTTTGGGAGATGGTTTGGGTTTTCACCCTTTAACGGCTTGTTTTTAAGTCTCAGTGTGATTTTTGCAAATTATCGTCATATTCTCAAACTAGGAGACCCGAGACTACGCGGTCAGTTCCTATAAGTTACATTGGTCCCGTGCGAGGTATTCGTGCCTCCTACGGGATCGTTTGCGAGCTGGTTTGGGTTTATAACCTTTAACAGCTTGTTTTTAAGTCAAAGTGTGATTTTTGCAAATTGTCGTCATACTCTCAAATCGTGAGACCCGGGACTATGCAATCAGTTCCTACAAGTTACATTGGTCCCATGTGAGGTGTTCGTGCCTCTTATGGGGTCGTTTGGGGGCTGGTTTGGGTTTTCACTCTTTAACAGCTTGTTTTTAAGTCTAAGTGTGATTTTTGCAAATTATCGGCATATTCTCTAATCGGGAGACTCGGGAATACGCGGTGAGTTCCAACAAGTTACATTGATCCTGTGCAAGATGTTCGTGCCTCCTACGGGGTCGTTTGGGGTCTTGTTTGGGTTTTCACCCTTTAACGACTTAATTTTAAGTCTAAGTGTGATTTTTGCAAATTATCATCATACTCTCAAACCGGGAGACCCGGGACTACGTGGTAAGTTCTGCAAGTTACATTGGTCCCGTGCGAGGTGTTCGTGCCTCCTACGGGGTCGTTTGGGGGTCGGTTTGGGTTTTCACCCCTGAAAGGTATGTTTTTAAGTCTAAGTGTAGATTTTTTCAAATTATCATCACACTCTCAAACCGAGAGACCCGGGACTACGCGATAAGTTCATAAAAGTTACATTGGTCCCGTGCGAGGTGTTCGTGCCTCCTACGGGGTCATTTGGGGTCTTGTTTTGGTTTTCACCCTTTAAAGGCTTGTTTTTATGTCTTAAGTGTGATTTTTGTAAATTATCATCATACACTCAAACCGGGAGACCCAAAACTACGCAGTCAGTTCCTACAAGTTACATTGATCCCGTCCGAGGTGTTCGTGGCTCCTACGGGGTCGTTTGGGGTGATGGTTTGGGTTTTCACCCTTTAACGGCTTATTTTTAAGTCTAAGTGTGATTTTTGTAAATTATCGTCATACTCTCAAATCGGGAGACCCGGGACTACGCGGTCAGTTCCAACAAGTTACATTGGTCCCGTGTGAGATGTTCGTGCCTCCTACGGGGTCGTTTGGGGGCGAGTTTGGATTTTCGCCCTTTAAAGGCTTATTTTTAAGTCTAAGTGTTTATTTTAGGAAATTACCATCATATTCTCAAATCGGGATACCCGAGATTATACGATGAGTTCCTACAAGTTACATTGTTCCCCTTCGAGGTGTTCGTGCCTCTTACGAGGTCGTTTGGGGGTTGGTTTGGGCTTTCACCCTTTAACGGCTTGTTTTTAAGTCTAAGTGTAATATTTCAACTTATCATCAAACTCTCAAACCGGGAGACCCGGGATTACACTGTCAGCTCCTACAAGTAAGGTTGGTCCCGTGCGAGGTGTTCGTACCTCCTACGGGATCATTTGGGGGCTGGTTTGGGTTTTCACCCTTTAACGGCTTGTTTTTCAATCAAATTGTAATTTTTGCAAATTATCTCCATACTCTCAAACCGTGAAACCCGAGAGTACGCGGTTAGTTCCTACAAGTTACAATGGTCCCGTGCGAGGTGTTCGTGCCTCCTACGGGGTTGTTTGGGGGCTGGTTTGGGTTTTCACCCTTAAACGGCTTGTTTTTAAGTGAAAGTGTGATATTTGCAAATTATCGTCATAATCTCACATCGGGAGACTCGAGACTACGCGATCAGTTCTTACAAGTTACGTTGGTCCCGTGCGAGGTGTTCGTGCCTCCTATGGGGTCGTTTGGGGGATGGTTTGGGTTTTCACCCTTTAACGGCTTGTTTTTAAGTCAAAGTGTGATTTTTGCAACTTATCGTCATACTCTCAAACCGAGAAACCCAGGATTACGTGGTCAGTTCCTACAAGTAACATTAGTCCCATGCGAGGTGTTGGTGCCTCCTACGGGGTCATTTGGGGGCTGGTTTGGGTTTTCACCCTTTAACAGCTTGTTTTTCAGTCAAAATGTGATTTTTTCAAATTATCATCATACTCTCAAACCGTGAGACCCAGGACTACGTGGTCAGTTCATACAAGTTACATTGGTCCCGTCTGAGGTGTTCATGCCTCCTACGGGGTCGTTTGGGGGTTGGTTTGGGTTTTCACCCTTTAACGTCTTGTTTTTAAGTCTAAGTGTGATTTTTATGAATTATCGTCATTCTCTCAAACCAGGAGATCCAGGACTACGCGGTCAGTTCCAACAAGTTACATTGGTCCCGTGTGAGGTGTCCGTGCCTCCTACGGGCTTGTTTGGGGGCTAGTTTGGATTTTCGCCCTTTAAAGGCTTATTTTTAAGTCGAAGTGTTTATTTTTGCAAATTATCATCATATTCCCAAAGTGGGAGACCCGAGACTATACGGTCAGTTCTTACAAGTTAAATTGTTCCCCTTCGAGGTGTTGGTGCCTCTTACGGGGTCGTTTGGGGGCTGGTTTGGGTTTTCACCCTTTAACGGCTTGTTTTTAAGTCTAGGTGCAATTTTTCAACTTATCGTCATACTCTCAGATCGGGAGACCCGGGATTACACGGATAGCTCCTACAAGTAAGATTGGTCCCGTGCGAGGTGTTCGTGCCTCCTACGGGATAATTTGGGGGCTGTTTTGGGTTTTCACCCTTTAACGGCTTGTTTTTCAATCAAAGTGTGATTTTTGCAAATTATCGTGATATTCTCAAACCGGGAGACCCGAGACTATGCGGTCAGTTCCTATAAGTTACATGGGTCCCGTGCAAGGTATTCGTGCCTCCTACGGGATCGTTTGCGAGCTGGTTTGGGTTTTCAACCTTTAACAGCTTGTTTTTAAGTCAAAGTGTGATTTTTGAAAATTATCGTCATACTCTCAAATCGTGAGACCCGGGACTATGCGGTCAGTTCCTACAAGTTACATTGGTCCCATGCGAGGTGTTCGTGCCTCCTACAGGGTCGTTTGGGGGCTGATTTGGGTTTTCACTCTTTAACAGCTTCTTTTTAAGTCTAAGTGTGATTTTTGCAAATTATCGGCATATTCTCTAATCGGGAGACTCGGGACTACGTGATGAGTTCCAACAAGTTACATTGATCCTGTGCAAGATGTTCGTGCCTCCTACGGGGTCGTTTGGGGTCTTGTTTGGGTTTTAGCCCTTTAACGGCTTAATTTTAAGTCTAAGTGTGATTTTTGCAAATTATCATCATACTCTCAAACCGAGAGACCCGGGACTACGTGGTCAGTTCCTGTAAGTTACATTGGTCCCGTGCGAGGTGTTCGTACCTCCTACGGGGTCGTTTGGGGGCCGGTTTGGGTTTTCACCCTTGAAAGGCATGTTTTTAAGTCTAAGTGTTGATTTTTGCAAATTATCATCATACTCTCAAACCGAGAGACCCGGGACTACGCGATAAGTTCATAAAAGTTACATTGGTCCCGTGCGAGGTGTCCGTGCCTCCTACGGGGTCATTTGGGGTCTGGTTTTGGTTTTCACCCTTTAACGGCTTGTTTTTATGTCTTAAGTGTGATTTTTGTAAATTATCATCATACACTCAAACCGGGAGACCCGAAACTATGCAGTCAGTTCCTACAAGTTACATTGGTCCCGTCTGAGGTGTTCGTGGCTCCTACGGGGTCGTTTGGGGGCTGGTTTGGGTTTTCACCCTTTAACGGCTTATTTTTAAGTCTAAGTGTGATTTTTGTAAATTATCATCATACTCTCAAATCGGGAGACCCAGGACTACGCGATCAGTTCCAACAAGTTTCATTGGTCCCGTGTGATATGTTCGTGCCTCCTACGGGGTCGTTTGGGGGCTAGTTTAGATTTTCGCCCTTTAAAGGCTTATTTTTAAGTCTAACTATTGATTTGAGCAAATTACCATCATATTCTAAAATCGGGAGACCCGGGACTATACGATTAGTTCCTACAAGTTACATTGTTCCCCTTCGAGGTGTTCGTGCCTCTTACAGAGGGTCGTTTGGGGGCTGGTTTGGGTTTTCACCCTTTAACGGCTTGTTTTTAAGTCTAAGTGTAATATTTCAACTTATCATCAAACCCTCAAACCGGGAGACCCAGGATTACGCTGTCAGCTCCTACAAGTAAGGTTGGTCCCGTGCGAGGTGTTTGTGCCTCCTACGGGATCATTTGGGGGCTGGTTTGGGTTTTCACCCTTTAATGGCTTATTTTTCAATCAAATTGTGATTTTCGCAAATTATCGTCATACTCTCAAACCGTGAGACTCGGGAGTACGCGGTTAGTTCCTACAAGTTATAATGGTCCCGTGCGAGGTGTTCGTGCCTCCTACGGGGTCGTTTGGGGGCTGGTTTGGGTTTTCACCCTTAAACGACTTGTTTTTAAGTGAAAGTGTGATATTTGCAAATTATCGTCATAATCTCACATCGGGAGACTCGGGACTACGCGGTCAGTTCTTACAAGTTACGTTGGTTTCGTGCGAGGTGTTCGTACCTCCTATGGGGTCGTTTGGGGACTGGTTTGGGTTTTCACCCTTTAACGGCTTGTTTTTAAGTCAAAGTGTGATTTTTGCAACTTATCGTCATACTCTCAAACCGAGAGACCCAGGATTACGTGGTCAGTTCCTACAAGTAACATTAGTAACGTGCGAGGTGTTGGTGCCTCCTATGGGGTCATTTGGGGGCTGGTTTGGGTTTTCACCCTTTAACAGCTTGTTTCTCAGTCAAAATGTGATTTTTTCAAATTATCATCATACTCTCAAACCGTGAGACCCAGGACTACGTGGTCAGTTCATACAAGTTACATTGGTCCCGTCTTTGGTGTTCATGCCTCCTACGGGGTCGTTTGGGGGTTGGTTTGGGTTTTCACCCTTTAACGTCTTGTTTTTAAGTCTAAGTGTGATTTTTATGAATTATCGTCATTCTCTCAAACCAGGAGATCCAGGACTACGCGGTCAGTTCCAACAAGTTACATTGGTCCCGTGTGAGGTGTCCGTGCCTCCTACGGGCTTGTTTGGGGGCTAGTTTGGATTTTCGCCCTTTAAAGGCTTATTTTTAAGTCGAAGTGTTTATTTTTGCAAATTATCATCATATTCCCAAAGTGGGAGACCCGAGACTATACGGTCAGTTCCTACAAGTTAAATTGTTCCCCTTCGAGGTGTTGGTGCCTCTTACGGGGTCGTTTGGGGGCTGGTTTGGGTTTTCACCCTTTAACGGCTTGTTTTTAAGTCTAGGTGCAATTTTTCAACTTATCGTCATACTCTCAGATTGGGAGACCCGGGATTACACGGATAGCTCCTACAAGTAAGATTGGTCCCGTGCGAGGTGTTCGTGCCTCCTACGGGATAATTTGGGGGCTGTTTTGGGTTTTCACCCTTTAACGGCTTGTTTTTCAATCAAAGTGTGATTTTTGCAAATTATCGTGATATTCTCAAACCGGGAGACCCGAGACTATGCGGTCAGTTCCTATAAGTTACATGGGTCCCGTGCAAGGTATTCGTGCCTCCTACGGGATCGTTTGCGAGCTGGTTTGGGTTTTCAACCTTTAACAGCTTGTTTTTAAGTCAAAGTGTGATTTTTGAAAATTATCGTCATACTCTCAAATCGTGAGACCCGGGACTATGCGGTCAGTTCCTACAAGTTACATTGGTCCCATGCGAGGTGTTCGTGCCTCCTACAGGGTCGTTTGGGGGCTGATTTGGGTTTTCACTCTTTAACAGCTTCTTTTTAAGTCTAAGTGTGATTTTTGCAAATTATCGGCATATTCTCTAATCGGGAGACTCGGGACTACGTGATGAGTTCCAACAAGTTACATTGATCCTGTGCAAGATGTTCGTGCCTCCTACGGGGTCGTTTGGGGTCTTGTTTGGGTTTTAGCCCTTTAACGGCTTAATTTTAAGTCTAAGTGTGATTTTTGCAAATTATCATCATACTCTCAAACCGAGAGACCCGGGACTACGTGGTCAGTTCCTGTAAGTTACATTGGTCCCGTGCGAGGTGTTCGTACCTCCTACGGGGTCGTTTGGGGGCCGGTTTGGGTTTTCACCCTTGAAAGGCATGTTTTTAAGTCTAAGTGTTGATTTTTGCAAATTATCATCATACTCTCAAATCGAGAGACCCGGGACTACGCGATAAGTTCATAAAAGTTACATTGGTCCCGTGCGAGGTGTCCGTGCCTCCTACGGGGTCATTTGGGGTCTTGTTTTGGTTTTCACCCTTTAACGGCTTGTTTTTATGTCTTAAGTGTGATTTTTGTAAATTATCATCATACACTCAAACCGGGAGACCCGAAACTATGCAGTCAGTTCCTACAAGTTACATTGGTCCCGTCCGAGGTGTTCGTGGCTCCTACGGGGTCGTTTGGGGGCTGGTTTGGGTTTTCACCCTTTAACGGCTTATTTTTAAGTCTAAGTGTGATTTTTGTAAATTATCATCATACTCTCAAATCGGGAGACCCAGGACTACGCGATCAGTTCCAACAAGTTTCATTGGTCCCGTGTGATATGTTCGTGCCTCCTACGGGGTCGTTTGGGGGCTAGTTTAGATTTTCGCCCTTTAAAGGCTTATTTTTAAGTCTAATTGTTGATTTGAGCAAATTACCATCATATTCTAAAATCGGGAGACCCGGGACTATACGATTAGTTCCTACAAGTTACATTGTTCCCCTTCGAGGTGTTCGTGCCTCTTACAGAGGGTCGTTTGGGGGCTGGTTTGGGTTTTCACCCTTTAACGGCTTGTTTTTAAGTCTAAGTGTAATATTTCAACTTATCATCAAACCCTCAAACCGGGAGACCCGGGATTACGCTGTCAGCTCCTACAAGTAAGGTTGGTCCCGTGCGAGGTGTTTGTGCCTCCTACGGGATCATTTGGGGGCTGGTTTGGGTTTTCACCCTTTAATGGCTTATTTTTCAATCAAATTGTGATTTTCGCAAATTATCGTCATACTCTCAAACCGTGAGACTCGGGAGTACGCGGTTAGTTCCTACAAGTTATAACGGTCCCGTGCGAGGTGTTCGTGCCTCCTACGGGGTCGTTTGGGGGCTGGTTTGGGTTTTCACCCTTAAACGACTTGTTTTTAAGTGAAAGTGTGATATTTGCAAATTATCGTCATAATCTCACATCGGGAGACTCGGGACTACGCGGTCAGTTCTTACAAGTTACGTTGGTTTCGTGCGAGGTGTTCGTACCTCCTATGGGGTCGTTTGGGGACTGGTTTGGGTTTTCACCTTTAACGGCTTGTTTTTAAGTCAAAGTGTGATTTTTGCAACTTATCGTCATACTCTCAAACCGAGAGACCCAGGATTACGTGGTCAGTTCCTACAAGTAACATTAGTAACGTGCGAGGTGTTGGTGCCTCCTACGGGGTCATTTGGGGGCTGGTTTGGGTTTTCACCCTTTAACAGCTTGTTTCTCAGTCAAAATGTGATTTTTTCAAATTATCATCATACTCTCAAACCGTGAGACCCAGGACTACGTGGTCAGTTCATACAAGTTACATTGGTCCCGTCTTTGGTGTTCATGCCTCCTACGGGGTCGTTTGGGGGTTGGTTTGGGTTTTCACCCTTTAACGTCTTGTTTTTAAGTCTAAGTGTGATTTTTATGAATTATCGTCATTCTATCAAACCAGGAGACCCAGGACTACGCGGTCAGTTCCAACAAGTTACATTGGTCACGTGTGAGGTGTCCGTGCCTCATACGGGGTCGTTTGGGGGCTAGTTTGGATTTTCTCCCTTTAAAGGCTTATTTTTAAGTCTAAGTGTTTATTTTTGCAAATTATCGTCATATTCCCAAAGTGGGCGACCCGAGACTATACGGTCAGTTCCTACAAGTTACATTGTTCCCCTTCGAGGTGTTGGTGCCTCTTACGGGGTCGTTTGGGGGCTGGTTTGGGTTTTCACCCTTTAACGGCTTCTTTTTAAGTCTAAGTGCAATTTTTCAACTTATCGTCATACTCTCAAATCGGGAGACCCGGGATTCCACGATTAGCTCCTACAAGTAAGATTGGTCCCGTCCGAGGTGTTCGTGCCTCCTACGGGATAATTTGGGGGTTGTTTTGGGTTTTTACCCTTTAACGGCTTGTTATTCAATCAAAGTTTGATTTTTGCAAATTATCAGCATACTCTCAAACCGTGAGACTCGGGACTACGCGGTCAGTTCTTACAAGTTACAATGGTCCCGTGCGAGGTGTTCGTGCCTCCTATGGGGTCGTTTGGGGGCTGGTTTGGGTTTTCACCCTTTAACCGCTTGTTTTTAAGTGAAAGTTTGATTTTTGCAAATTATCATCATACTCTCCAATCAGGAGACTCGGGACTAAACGGTCAGTTCTTACAAGTTACATTGGTCCCGTGCGAGTTGCTCGTGCCTCCTACGGGGTCGTTTGGGGGCTGGTATGGGTTTGCAACTTAGCATCACACTCTCAAATTGGGAGACCCTGGATTACGCGGTGAGTTCCTACAAGTAACATTAGTCCCGTGCGAGGTGTTGGTGCCTCCTACGGGGTCATTTGGGGGCTGGTTTGGGTTTTCACCCTTTAACGGCATGTTTTTTAGTCAAAATGTTATTTTTGCAAATTATCTTCATACTCTCAAACCGTGAGACCCGGGACTACGTGGTCAGTTCCTACAAGTTACATTGGTCCCGTACGAGGTGTTCGTGCCTCCTACTGGGTCGTTCAACGGCTGGTTTGGGTTTTCACCCTTTAACGGATTATTTTTATGTCTAAATGTGATTTTTGCAAATTATCATCATACTCTAAAACCGGGAGACCCGGGACTACGCGGTCTATTCGTACTAGTTACATTGGTCCAGTGCGAGGTGGTAGTGCCTCCTACGGGGTTGTTTGTGGGCTGGTTTGGGTTTTCACCCTTTAATGACTTGTTTTAAACTCTAAGTGTGATTTTTGCAAATTATCGCCATACAGTCAAACCGGGAGACCCGAAACTCGAGGTCAGTTCCTATAAGTTATAAGGGTCCCGTGGAAGGTGTTCGTGGCTCCTACGGGGTCGTTTGGGGTCTGGTTTGGATTTTCACCCTTTAACGGCTTGTTTTTAAGTCTTAAGTGTGATTTTTGCAAATTATCATCATACTCCCAACCAAGGAGTCTCGGGACTACACGATCAGTTTCTACAAGTTATATTGGTCCCGTACGAGGTGTTCGTGCCTCCTACGGGGTGGTTTGGGTTTTCACCCTTTAACGGCTTGTTTTTAAGTCTAAGTGTGATTTTTGCAAATTACCGTCATACTCCCAAACCAGGAGACCCGGGACTACGCGGTCAGTTTCTACAAGTTACATTGGTCCCGTGCGAGGTGTTCGTGCCTCCTACGTGGTCGTTTGGGTTTTCACCCTTTAACGGCTTATTTTTAAGTCTATGTGTGATTTTTGCAAATTATCGTCATACTCTCAAATCGGGAGACCCGGAACTACGCGGTTAGTTCCTACAAGTTATAAAGGCCCCGTGGGAGGTGTTCGTGCCTCCTACGGGGTCGGTTGGGGTCTGGTTTGGATTTTCACCCTTTAATGACTTATTTTTAAGTTTAAGTGTGATTTTTGCAAATTATCATCATACTCTCAAACCGAGAGACCAGAAACTACGCGGTTAGTTCCTACAAGTTACATTGATCACGTACGAGGTTTTCATGGCTCCTACGGGGTCGTTTGGGGTCTGGTTTGGATTTTCACCCTTTAACGGGTTGTTGTTAAGTCTTAAGTGTGATTTTTGCAAATTATCATCATACTCTCAAATCGGGAGACCCGAAACTATGCGGTCAGTTCCTACAAGTTACATTGGTCCCGTGTGAGGTGTTCGTGGCTCCTACGGGGTCGTTTGGAGGCTGGTTTGGGTTTTTACCCTTTAACGATTTGTTTTTAAGTCTAAGTGTGATTTTTGCAAATTATCGTCATACTCCCAAATCGGGAGACCCGGGACTATGCGGTCAGTTTCTACAAGTTACATTGGTCCCGTGTGAGGTGTTCGTGCCTCCTACGGGGTCGTTTAGGGGGTGGTTTGGGTTTTCACCCTTTAGCGGCTTATTTTTAAGTCTATGTGTGATTTTTGCAAATTATCGTCATACTCTCAAATCGGGAGACCCGGAACTACGCGGTCAAATCCTACAAGTTATAAAGGTCCCGTGGGATGTGTTCGTGCCTCCTACGGGGTCATTTGGGGTCTAGTTTGGGTTTTCACCCTTTAACGGCTTGTTTTTAAGTCTTAAGTGTGATTTTTGCAAATTATCGTCATACTCCCAAACTGGGAAACCCGGGACTACGCAATCAGTTCCTACAAGTTACATTGGTCCCGTGCGAGGTGTTCGTGCCTCCAAAGGGGTCGTTTAACGGCTGGTTTGGGTTTTCACCCTTTAACGACTAGTTTTTTTGTCTAAATGTGATTTTTGCAAATTATCGTCATACTCTGAAATCGGGAGACCCGGGACTACGCGGTCTGTTCGTACAAGTTACATTGGTCCCGTGCGAGGTGGTAGTGCCTCCTACGGGGTCGTTTGTGGACTGGTTTGGGTTTTCACCCTTTAACGGCTTATTTTTAAGTCTAAGTGTGATTTTTGTAACTTATCGTCATACTCTCATACCGAGAGACTAGAAACTCTACGGTCAGTTCCTACAAGTTACATTGATCCCGTACGAGGTATTCATGGCTCCTACGGGGTCGTTTGGGGTCAGGTTTGGGTTTTCACCCTTTAACAGCTTATTTTTAAGTCTAAGGTTGTTTTTTGCAAATTATCATCATACTATCAAATCGGGAGACCCGAAACTACGCTGTAAGTTCTTAAAAGTTACATTGGTCCCGTGCGAGGTGTTCATTCCTCCTACGGGGTCATTTGGGGTTTGGTTTGGGTTTTCATCTTTTAACGGCTTGTTTATAAGTCTTAAGTGTGATTTTTGCAGATTATCATCTTACTCCCAAACCGGGAGACCTGGGACTACGCGATCAGTTTCTACAAGTTACATTGGTCCTGTGCGAGGTGTTCGTGCCTCCTACGGGGTCGTTTGGGGGGTGGTTTGGGTTTTCACCCTTTAACGGCTTGTTTTTAAGTCTAAGTGTGATTTTGGAAAATTATCGTCATACTCTCAAATCGAGAGATCGGGAACTACGCGGTCAGTTCCTATAAGTTATAAAGGTCCCATGGGAGGTGTTCGTGCCTCCTACGGGGTTGGTTGGGGTCTGGTTTGGGTTTTCACCCTTTAACGGCTTGTTTTTAAGTCTTAATTATGATTTTTGCAAATTATTGTCATACTCCCAAACCGGGAAACTCGGGACTACGCAGTTAGTTACTAGAAGTTACATTGGTCCCGTGCGAGGTGTTCGTACCTCGTCGTTTAACGGATGGTTTGGGTTTTCACCCTTTAACGGCTTGTTCTTAAGTCTAAGTGTGATTTTTGCAAATTATCATCATACTCTGAAACCGGGAGACCAGGGATAGCGCGGTCTGTTCGTATAAGTTACAATGGTCCCGTGCGAGGTGGTCATGCCTCCTACGGGTCGTTTGGGGGCTGGTTTGGGTTTTCACCCTTTAACGGCTTGTTTTTAAGTTTAAGTGTGATTTCTGCAAATTATCGTCATACTCTCAAACTGGGAGACCAAAAACTACGCGGTCAGTTCCTACAAGTTTCATTGGTCCCGTACGAGCTGTTCGTGGATCTTACGGGGTCGTTTGGGTGCTGGTTTGGGTTTTCACCCTTTAATGTCTTGTTTTTTAGTCTATGTGTGATTTCTGCAAATTATCGTCATACTCTCAAATCAGGAGACCCGAGACTACGTGGTCAGTTCCTGCAAGTTGCATTGGTCTAGTGCGAGGTGTTCGTGCCTCCTACGGGGTCGTTTGGGGGTTGGTTTAGGTTTTCACCCTTTAATGGCTTGTTTTGTAGTCTAAGTGTGATTTTTGCAAATTATCGTCATACTCTCAAACCGGGAGACCCGGGACTACGTGGTCAGTTCTTACAAGTAACATTGGTCCCGTGCGAGGTGTTCGTGCGTCCTACGTGATTTTTTGGGGGTCGGTTTGGGTTTTCACACTCGAAAGGCTTGTTTTTAAGTCTAAGTGTTGATTTTTGAAATTTATTGTCATATTCTCCAACTGGGAGACCCGGGACTACGCGATAAGTTCTTAAAAGTTACATTGGTCCCGTGCAAGGTGTCCGTGCCTCCTATAGGGTCGTTTGGGGGCTGGTTTGGGTTTTCACCCTTTAACGACTTATTTTTAAGTCTAAGTGTGATTTTTGAAAATTATTGCCATACTCTAAAACCGGAAGACCCAGGACTACACGGTCAGTTACTATAAGTTACATTGGTCCCGTGCGAGGTGTTTGTGGCTCCTACGGGGTCGTTTGGGGGTTGGTTTGGGTTTTCACCCTTTAACAGCTTGTTTTTAAGTCTAAGTGTGATTTTTGTAAATTATCGTCATACTCTCAATCCAGGAGACCTGGGATTACAGGGTCAGTTCTTGAAAGTTACATTGGTCTCGTACGAGGTGTTCGTGCATGCTACGGAGTCGTTTGGGGGCTAGTTTGTGTTTTCACCCTTTAACGTCTTGTTTTTAAGCTAAGTGTGATTTTTACAACTTATCGTCATACTCTCAAACCAAGAGACCCGGGATTATGCGATCAGTTCCTACAAGTAACATTAGTCCTCTGTGAGGTGTCCGTGCCTCCTACGGGGTCATTTGTGGGATGGTTTGGGTTTTCACCCTTTAATGGCTTGTTTTTCAGCCAAAGTGCAATTTTTGCAAATCATCGTCATACTCTCAAACCGTGAGACCCGGGACTACGCGGTCAGTTCCTACATGTTACATTGGTCACGTGCGAGGTATTCGTGTCTCCTACGGGGTTGTTTGAGGGCTGGTTTGGGTTTTCACTCCTTTAACAGCTTGATTTTAAGTCTAAGTGTGATTTTTGTAAATTATCATCATACCTTAAAATCGAGAGACTCGAGACTATGCGGACCGTTCGTACAAGTTACATTGGTCCCGTACGAGGTGGTCGTGGCTCCTACGAGGTCGTTTGGGGGTTAGTTTTGGTTTTCACCCTTTAACGGCTTATTTTTACGTATAAGTGTGATTTTGGCAAATTATCGTCTTACTATCAAATCGGGAGACCCGAAACTACGCGGTAAGTTCTTAAAAGTTACATTGGTCCCGTGCGAGGTGTTCGTACCTCCTACGGGGTCATTTGGGGTCTGGTTTGGGTTTTCACCCTTTAACGACTTGCTTTTAAGTCTTAAGTGTGATTTTTGCAAATTATCATCACATTCTCAAACCGGGAGACCCGGAACTACGCGGTCAGTTCGTACAAGTTACGTTGGCCCGTGCGGGGTGTTCGTGCCTCCTACGGGGTGATTTCGGGGCTGCTTTGGGTTTTCACCCTTTAACGACTTAATTTTTTGTCTAAGTGTGATTTTTGTAAATTATCGTCATACTCTCAAACCGGGAGACCGGGAACTACGCGATCAGTTCCTGCAAGTTACATTAGTTCCGTGCGAGATGTTCGTGCCTCCTACGGGGTCGTTTGGGGGCCGGTTTGAGTTTTCACCCTTGAAAGACATGTTTTTAAGTCTAACTGTTGATTTTTGCAAATTATCGATATATTCTCAAACCGGGAGACCCGGGCCTATGCGGTCAGTTCCTACAAGTAACATTGTTCCCGTTCGAGGTGTTCGTGCTTCTTACGAGGTCGTTTGGGGGCTGGTTGGGGTTTTCACCCTTTAATGACTTATTTTTTAATCTAAGTGTGATTTTTGCAAATTATCATCATACTCTAAAACTGGAAGACCCGGGACTACGCAGTCAGTTCCTACAAGTTACATTGGCCCCGTGCCTCCTACGGAGTCGTTTGGGTGCTGGCTTGGGTTTTCACCCTTTAACGGATTGTTTTTAAGTCCAAGTGTGAGTTTTGCAAATTATCGTCATACTCTCAAACTGTGAGACTTGGGACTACGCGGTCAGTTCTTAAAAGTTACATTGGTCCCGTGCGAGGTGTTCGTGCCTCATACGGGGTCGTTTAAGGGCTGGTTTGGGTTTTCACCCTTTAACGGCTTTTTTTAAGACTTAAGTGGGATTTCTGCATATTATTGTCATACCCCCAAACCGATAAACCCGGGACTATGCAGTCAGTTCCTACAAGTTACATTGGTCCAGTGCGAGGTGTTCGTGCCTACTACGGGGTCGTTTGAGGGCTGGTTTGGGTTTCCCCCTTTAACCGCTTATTTTTAAGTCTAAGTGTGATTTATGGAAATTATCATCATACTCTGAAACTGGGAGACCCGGGACTACGCAGTCTATTTGTACAAGTTACAATTGTCCCGTGCGAGGTGGTCGTGCCTCCTACGGGGTCGTTTGGGGGATGGTTTGGGTTTTCACCCTTTAACGACTTGTTTTTATGTTTAATTGTGATTTTTGCAAATTATCATCATACTCTCAAACCGGGAGACCCGAGACAACACGATCAGTTCCTGCAAGTTACATTGGTCCCGTGCGAGGTTTTCGTGCCTACTACGGGGTCGTTTGGGGGATAGTTTGGGTTTTCACCCTTTAACAACTCGTTTTTAAGTCTGAGTGTGATTTTAGCAAATTATCGTCATACTCTGAAACTGGGAGACCCAGGACTATATGGTGAGTTCCTACAAGTTACATTGGTCCCGTGCGAGGTGTTCATGCCTCTTACGAAGTCGTTTGGTGGCTGGTTTGGGTTTTCACCCTTTTAACGGCTTGTTTTTAAGTCTAAGTGTGATTTTTGCAAATTATCGTCATCCTCTCAAACTAGGAGATCCGGGACTACGCGGTCAGTTCCAACAAGTTACATTGGTCCCGTGCGAGCTGTTCGTGCCTCCTACGGAGTCATTTAGGGGCTAGTTTGGGTTTTCACCCTTTAACGTTTTATTTTTAAGCTGAGTGTGATTTTTGATAATCATCGTCATACTCTCAAATCGTGAGACCCGGGACTACGAGGTCAGTTCCTACAAGTTACATTGGTCCCGTGCGAGGTGTTCATGCCTCCTATGGGGTCGTTTGGGGGCTTCTTTGGGTTTTCACCCTTTAATGGCTTGTTTTTAAGTCTAAGTGTATTTTTTGCAAATTATCATCATACTCTCAAATCCGGAGACGTGGGACGACGCGGCCTCTTCCTACAAGTTACATTGGTCCCGTGCGAGGTGTTCGTGCCTCCTACGGGGTCGTTTGGGGTTTGGTTTGTGTTTTCACCTTTTAATGGCTTATTTTTAAGTCTAAGTGTGACTTTTGCAAATTATCATCATACTCTCAAATCGGGAGACCCAAAACTACGCGGTAAGTTCTTAAAAGTTTCATTGGTCCCGTGCGACGTGTTCGTGCTTCCTACGGGGTCGTTTGGGGTCTAGTTTAGGTTTCACCCTTTTAGGGCTTGTTTTTAAGTATAAGTTTGATTTTTCCAAATTATCGCCATACTCTCAAACCGGGTGACCCAAAACTGCGCGGCCAGTTCCTACAAGTTATAAAGGTCCCGTGCAAGGTGTTCGTGCCTCCTACGGGGTCGTTTGGGGTCTGGTTTGGGTTTTCACCCTTTAACGGCTTCTTTTTAAGTCTTAAGTGTGATTTTAGAAAATTATCGTCATACTCCCAAACCGGGAAACCCAGGACTACGCAGTCAGTTCCTACAAGTTATATTTGTCCCGTGCGAGGTGTTCTTGACTCCTACGGGGTCGTTTGAGGGCTGGTTTGGGTTTTCACCCTTTAACGGCTTGTTTTTAAGTCTAAGTGTGATTTTTGCAAATTATCATCATACTCTGAAACCGGGAGACGCGAGACTACGCGGTCAGTTCCAACAAGTTACATTGGTCCCGTGCGAGGTGGTCATGCCTCCTACGGGGTCGTTTGGGGGCTGGTTTGGGTTTTCACCCTTTAACGGCTTGTTCTTAAGTTTAAGTGTGATTTTCTCAAATTATCGTCATACTCTCAAACCGAGAGACCCAAGACTACGCGATAAGTTTTTAAAAGTGACATTAGACCCGTGCGAGGTGTTCGTGACTCCTACGGGGTCGTTTGGGGTCTGGTTTGGGTTTTCACCCTTTAACGGCTTATTTTTAAGTCTAAGTATTGATTTTTACAAATTATCATCATACTCTCAAACCGGGAGACCCGAAACTACGCGGTCAGTTCCTACAAGTTACATTGGTCCCGTACGAGGTGTTCATGCCTCCTACGGGGTCGTTTGGGGGCTAGTTTGGGTTTTCACCCTTTAATGGCTTATTTTTTAGTCTAGTGTGATTTTTGCAAATTATCATCATACTCTCAAACCGAGAGACCCCGGACTACGTGGTCAGTTCCTACAAGTTACATTGGTCCCGTGCGAGTTGTTCATGCCTCCTACGGGGTCCTTTGGGGGTAGGTTTGGGTTTTCACCCCTGAAAGGCTTGTTTTTAAGCCTAAGTGTTGATTTTTGCAAATTATCGTCATATTCTCAAACCGGGAGACCCGAAACAATGCGAGGTGTTCGTGCCTTTTACGGGGTCGTTTGGGGTCTGGTTTGGGTTTTCATCCTTTAACGACATGTTTTTAAGTCTAAAGGGTATTTTTGCAAGTTATCATCATACTCCCAAACCGAGAAACCTGGGACTATGCGGTCAGTTCCAACAAGTTACATTGGTCCCGTGCGAGGTGGTCGTGGCTCCTACGGGGTTGTTTGGGTTTTCACCCTTTAACGGCTTATTTTTAAGTCTAAGTGTGATTTTTGCAAATTATCGTCATACTCGGAAATCGGGAGACCCAAAACTATACGAAAAAATCTTAAAAGTTACATTGGTCCCGTGCGAAGTGTTCGTGCCTCCTACAGGGTCATCTGGGGTCCGGTTTGGGTTTTCCCCCTTTAAAGGCTTGTTTTTAAGTCTAAGTGTGATTTTTTCCAATTATCATCATACTCTGAAACCGGGAGACCCGAGACTATGCGTTACATTCATACAAGTTACATTGGTCCCGTGCGAGGTGGTCGTGGCTCCTATGGGGTCGTTTGGGGGTTGGTTTGGGTTTTCACCCTTTAACGGCTTATTTTTAAGTCTATATGTCATTTTTGCAAATTATCGTCATACTCTCAAACCAGGAGACCCGAAACTACGCGATTAGTTCCTACAAGTTACATTTGTCCCGTGCGAGGTGTTCGAGCCTCCCACGGGGTCGTTTGGGGGACGGTTTGGGTTTTCATCCTTGAAAGGCTTGTTTTTAAGTCTAAGTGTTGATTTTTTCAACTTATCGTCATATTCTCAAACGGGGAGATCCGGGACTACGCGATCAGTTCCTACAAGTTACATTGTTCCCTTTCTAGTTCCCGTGCCTCTTACGGGGACGTTTCGGGGCTGGTTTGGGTTTTCACCCTTTAACGATTTGTTTTTAGGTCTAACTGTGATTTTTGCAAATTATCATCATATTCTCAAACCGTGAGACCCGAGACTACACGGTCAGTTCCAATAAGTTGCATTAGTCCCGTGCGAGGTGTTCGTGCTTCCTACGGGGTCGTTTGGGGGCTTGTTTGGGTTTTCACCCTTTAACAGCTTGTTTTTAACCCAAGTGTGATTTTTGCTACATATCGTCATACTCTCAAACCGGGAGACCCAGTATTATGCAGTCAGCTCCTACAAGTAACATTAGTCCTGTGTGAGGTGTTCGTGCCTCCTACGGGGTCATTTGGGGGCTGGTTTGGGTTTTCAACCTTTAACGGCTTATTTTTCAGTCAAAGTGTAATTTTTACAAATTATCATCATACTCTTAAATCGGGAGACCAGAACTACGCGATCAGTTCCTACAAGTTTCATTGGTCCCGTGCGAGGTGTTCGTGCCTCCTACGACGTCGTTTGAGGGCCGGTTTGGGTTTTCCCCCTTGAAAGGCTTGTTTTTTAGTCTAAGTGTTGATTTTTGAAAATTATAGTCGTATTCTCAAATCGAGAGACCCATAACTACGCGGTCAGTTTCTACAAGTTACATTGGTCCTGTGCGAGGTGTTCGTGCCTCCTACGGGGTCGTTTGGGGTCTGGTTTGGGTTTTCACCCTTTAACGGCTTGTTTTTAAGTCTTAAGGGTGATCTTTCCAAATTATCATCATACTCCCAAACTGAGAAACCCGGGTTTACGCGGTCAGTTCCTACAAGTTACATTGGTCCCGTGTGAGGTGTTCGTGCCTCCTACGGGGTCGTTTGGGGTCTGGTTTGGGTTTTCACCCTTTAACGGCTTGTTTTTAAGTTAAAGTGTGATTTTTGAAAATTATCGTCATACTCTACAACTGGGAGACTCAGAGCTACGCGGTTAGTTCCTATAAGTTACGTTGGTCCTGTGCGAGGTGTTCGTGCCTCTTACGGGGTCGTTTGAGGGCTGGTTTGGGTTTTCACACTTTAATGGCCTGTTTTTAAGTCTAAGTGTGATTTTTTCCAATTATCATCATACTCTGAAACCGGGAGACCCAAGACTATGCGTTACATTCGTACAAGTTACATTGGTCCCGTGCGAGGTGGTCGTGGCTCCTATGGGATCGTTTGGGGGTTTGTTTGGGTTTTCACCCTTTAACGGCTTATTTTTAAGTCTATATGTCATTTTTGCAAATTATCGTCATACTCTCAAACCAGGAGACCCGAAACTACGCGATCAGTTCCTACAAGTTACATTTGTCCCGTGCGAGGTGTTCGTGCCTCCTACGGGGTCGTTTGGGGGCTAGTTTGGGTTTTCACCCTTTAATGGCTTGTTTTTTAGTCTAAGTGTGATTTTTTCAAATTGTCATCACACTCTCTAACCGTGAGACCCGAAACTACGCGATCAGTTCCTACAAGTTACATTGGTCCCGTGCGAGGTGTTCATTTCTCCTACGGGGTCGTTTGGGGGGTGGTTTGGGTTTTCACCCTTTAACGACTTGTTTTTAAGTCTTAAGGGTGATCTTTCCAAATTATCATCATACTCCCAAACTGAGAAACCCGGGTTTACGCGGTCAGTTCCTACAAGTTACATTGGTCCCGTGTGAGGTGTTCGTGCCTCCTACGGGGTCGTTTGGGGTCTGGTTTGGGTTTTCACCCTTTAACGGCTTGTTTTTAAGTTAAAGTGTGATTTTTGCAAATTATCGTCATACTCTACAACTGGGAGACTCAGAGCTACGCGGTTAGTTCCTATAAGTTACGTTGGTCCTGTGCGAGGTGTTCGTGCCTCTTACGGGGTCGTTTGAGGGCTGGTTTGGGTTTTCACACTTTAATGGCCTGTTTTTAAGTCTAAGTGTGATTTTTTCCAATTATCATCATACTCTGAAACCGGGAGACCCAAGACTATGCATTACATTCGTACAAGTTACATTGGTCCCGTGCGAGGTGGTCGTGGCTCCTATGGGGTCGTTTGGGGGTTTGTTTGGGTTTTCACCCTTTAACGGCTTATTTTTAAGTCTATATGTCATTTTTGCAAATTATCGTCATACTCTCAAACCAGGAGACCCGAAACTACGCGATCAGTTCCTACAAGTTACATTTGTCCCGTACGAGGTGTTCGTGCCTCCTATGGGGTCGTTTGGGGGCTAGTTTGGGTTTTCACCCTTTAATGGCTTGTTTTTTAGTCTAAGTGTGATTTTTTCAAATTGGCATCACACTCTCTAACCGTGAGACCCGAAACTACGCGATCAGTTCCTACAAGTTACATTGGTCCCGTGCGAGGTGTTCGTGTCTCCTACGGGGTCGTTTGGGGGGTGGTTTGGGTTTTCACCCTTTAACGACTTGTTTTTAAGTCTTAAGGGTGATCTTTGCAAATTATCATCATACTCCCAAACTGAGAAACCCGGGTTTACGCGGTCAGTTCCTACAAGTTACATTGGTCCCGTGCGAGGTGTTCGTGCCTCCTACGGGGTCGTTTGGGGTCTGGTTTGGCTTTTCACCCTTTAACGGCTTGTTTTTAAGTTGAAGTGTGATTTTTGCAAATTATCGTCATACTCTACAACTGGGAGACTCGGAACTACGCGGTTAGTTCCTATAAGTTACATTGGTCCTCTGCGAGGTGTTCGTGCCTCTTACGGGGTCGTTTGATTGCTGGTTTGGGGTTTCACCCTTTAATGGCTTGTTTTTAAGTCTAAGTGTGATTTTTTCCAATTATCGTCATACTCTGAAACCGGTAGACCCGAGACTATGCGTTAAATTCATACAAGTTACATTGGTCCCGTGCGAGGTGGTCGTGGCTCCAATGGGGTCGTTTGGGGGCTGGTTTTGGTTTTCACCCTTTAACGGCCTATTTTTAAGTCTATATGTCATTTTTGCAAATTATCGTCATACTCTCAAACCAGGAGACCCGAAACTACGTGATCAGTTCCTACAAGTTACATTTGTCCCGTACGAGGTGTTCGTGCCTCCTACGGGGTCGTTTGGGGGCTAGTTTGGGTTTTCACCCTTTAATGGCTTGTTTTTTAGTCTAAGTGTGATTTTTTCAAATTGTCATCACACTCTCTAACCGTGAGACCCGAAACTACGCGATCAGTTCCTACAAGTTGCATTGGTCCCGTGCGAGGTGTTCGTGTCTCCTACGGGGTCGTTTGGGGGGTGGTTTGGGTTTTCACCCTTTAACGGCTTGTTTTTAAGTCTAAGTGTGATTTGTAAAAATTATCGTCATACTCTCAAACCAGCAGACCTGGGACTACGCGGTCAGTTCCTAAAAGTTACATTGGTCCCGTGCGAGGTGTTTATGCCTCCTACGGGGTCGTTTGGGGGCTGGTTTGGGTTTTCACCCTTTAACGGCTTGTTTTTAAGTCTTAAGGGTGATCTTTCCAAATTATCATCATACTCCCAAACTGAGAAACCCGGGTTTACGCGGTCAGTTCCTACTAGTTACATTGGTCCCGTGTGAGGTGTTCGTGCCTCCTACGGGGTCGTTTGGGGTCTGGTTTGGGTTTTCACCCTTTAACGGCTTGTTTTTAAGTTAAAGTGTGATTTTTGCAAATTATCGTCATACTCTACAACTGGGAGACTCAGAGCTACGCGGTTAGTTCCTATAAGTTACGTTGGTCCTGTGCGAGGTGTTCGTGCCTCTTACGGGGTCGTTTGAGGGCTGGTTTGGGTTTTCACACTTTAATGGCCTGTTTTTAAGTCTAAGTGTGATTTTTTCCAATTATCATCATACTCTGAAACCGGGAGACCCAAGACTATGCATTACATTCGTACAAGTTACATTGGTCCCGTGCGAGGTGGTCGTGGCTCCTATGGGGTCGTTTGGGGGTTTGTTTGGGTTTTCACCCTTTAACGGCTTATTTTTAAGTCTATATGTCATTTTTGCAAATTATCGTCATACTCTCAAACCAGGAGACCCGAAACTACGCGATCAGTTCCTACAAGTTACATTTGTCCCGTGCGAGGTGTTCGTGCCTCCTACGGGGTCGTTTGGGGGCTAGTTTGGGTTTTCACCCTTTAATGGCTTATTTTTTAGTCTAAGTGTGATTTTTTCAAATTGTCATCACACTCTCTAACCGTGAGACCCGAAACTACGCGATCAGTTCCTACAAGTTACAATGGTCCCGTGCGAGGTGTTCGTGTCTCCTACGGGGTCTTTTGGGGGGTGGTTTGGGTTTTCACCCTTTAACGACTTGTTTTTAAGTCTTAAGGGTGATCTTTGCAAATTATCATCATACTCCCAAACTGAGAAACCCGGGTTTACGCGGTCAGTTCCTACAAGTTACATTGGTCCCGTGCGAGGTGTTCGTGCCTCCTACGGAGTCGTTTGGGGTCTGGTTTGGGTTTTCACCCTTTAACGGCTTGTTTTTAAGTTTAAGTGTGATTTTTGCAAATTATCGTCATACTCTACAACTGGGAGACTCGGAACTACGCGGTTAGTTCCTATAAGTTACATTGGTCCTCTGCGAGGTGTTCGTGCCTCTTACGGGGTCGTTTGAGGGCTGGTTTGGGTTTTCACCCTTTAATGGCTTGTTTTTAAGTCTAAGTGTGATTTTTTCCAATTATCGTCATACTCTGAAACCGGTAGACCCGAGACTATGCGTTAAATTCATACAAGTTACATTGGTCCCGTGCGAGGTGGTTGTGGCTCCTATGGGGTCGTTTGGGGGCTGGTTTGGGTTTTCACCCTTTAACGGCCTATTTTTAAGTCTATATCTCATTTTTGCAAATTATCGTCATACTCTCAAACCAGGAGACCCGAAACTACGTGATCAGTTCCTACAAGTTACATTTGTCCCGTACGAGGTGTTCGTGCCTCCTACGGGGTCGTTTGGGGGCTAGTTTGGGTTTTCACCCTTTAATGGCTTGTTTTTTAGTCTAAGTGTAATTTTTTCAAATTGTCATCACACTCTCTAACCGTGAGACCCGAAACTACGCGATCAGTTCCTACAAGTTGCATTGGTCCCGTGCGAGGTGTTCGTGTCTCCTACGGGGTCGTTTGGGGGGTGGTTTGGGTTTTCACCCTTTAACGGCTTGTTTTTAAGTCTAAGTGTGATTTGTAAAAATTATCGTCATACTCTCAAACCAGCAGACCTGGGACTACGCGGTCAGTTCCTAAAAGTTACATTGGTCCCGTGCGAGGTGTTTATGCCTCCTACGGGGTCGTTTGGGGGCTGGTTTGGGTTTTCACCCTTTAATGGCTTGTTTTTAAGTCTTAAGGGTGATCTTTCCAAATTATCATCATACTCCCAAACTGAGAAACCCGGGTTTACGCGGTCAGTTCCTACAAGTTACATTGGTCCCGTGTGAGGTGTTCGTGCCTCCTATGGGGTCGTTTGGGGTCTGGTTTGGGTTTTCACCCTTTAACGGCTTGTTTTTAAGTTAAAGTGTGATTTTTGAAAATTATCGTCATACTCTACAACTGGGAGACTCAAAGCTACGCGGTTAGTTCCTATAAGTTACGTTGGTCCTGTGCGAGGTGTTCGTGCCTCTTACGGGGTCGTTTGAGGGCTGGTTTGGGTTTTCACACTTTAATGGCCTGTTTTTAAGTCTAAGTGTGATTTTTTCCAATTATCATCATACTCTGAAACCGGGAGACCCAAGACTATGCGTTACATTCGTACAAGTTACATTGGTCCCGTGCGAGGTGGTCGTGGCTCCTATGGGATCGTTTGGGGGTTTGTTTGGGTTTTCACCCTTTAACGGCTTATTTTTAAGTCTATATGTCATTTTTGCAAATTATCGTCATACTCTCAAACCAGGAGACCCGAAACTACGCGATCAGTTCCTACAAGTTACATTTGTCCCGTGCGAGGTGTTCGTGCCTCCTACGGGGTCGTTTGGGGGCTAGTTTGGGTTTTCACCCTTTAATGGCTTGTTTTTTAGTCTAAGTGTGATTTTTTCAAATTGTCATCACACTCTCTAACCGTGAGACCCGAAACTACGCGATCAGTTCCTACAAGTTACATTGGTCCCGTGCGAGGTGTTCATTTCTCCTACGGGGTCGTTTGGGGGGTGGTTTGGGTTTTCACCCTTTAACGACTTGTTTTTAAGTCTTAAGGGTGATCTTTGCAAATTATCATCATACTCCCAAACTGAGAAACCCGGGTTTACGCGGTCAGTTCCTACAAGTTACATTGGTCCCGTGCGAGGTGTTCGTGCCTCCTACGGGGTCGTTTGGGGTCTCACCCTTTAACGGCTTGTTTTTAAGTTTAAGTGTGATTTTTGCAAATTATCGTCATACTCTACAACTGGGAGACTCGGAACTACGCGGTTAGTTCCTATAAGTTACATTGGTCCTCTGCGAGGTGTTCGTGCCTCTTACGGGGTCGTTTGAGGGCTGGTTTGGGTTTTCACCCTTTAATGGCTTGTTTTTAAGTCTAAGTGTGATTTTTTCCAATTATCGTCATACTCTGAAACCGGTAGACCCGAGACTATGCGTTAAATTCATACAAGTTACATTGGTCCCGTGCGAGGTGGTCGTGGCTCCTATGGGGTCGTTTGGGGGCTGGTTTGGGTTTTCACCCTTTAACGGCCTATTTTTAAGTCTATATGTCATTTTTGCAAATTATCGTCATACTCTCAAACCAGGAGACCCGAAACTACGTGATCAGTTCCTACAAGTTACATTTGTCCCGTACGAGGTGTTCGTGCCTCCTACGGGGTCGTTTGGGGGCTAGTTTGGGTTTTCACCCTTTAATGGCTTGTTTTTTAGTCTAAGTGTAATTTTTTCAAATTGTCATCACACTCTCTAACCGTGAGACCCGAAACTACGCGATCAGTTCCTACAAGTTGCATTGGTCCCGTGCGAGGTGTTCGTGTCTCCTACGGGGTCGTTTGGGGGGTGGTTTGGGTTTTCACCCTTTAACGGCTTGTTTTTAAGTCTAAGTGTGATTTGTAAAAATTATCGTCATACTCTCAAACCAGCAGACCTGGGACTACGCGGTCAGTTCCTAAAAGTTACATTGGTCCCGTGCGAGGTGTTTATGCCTCCTACGGGGTCGTTTGGGGGCTGGTTTGGGTTTTCACCCTTTAACGGCTTGTTTTTAAGTCTTAAGGGTGATCTTTCCAAATTATCATCATACTCCCAAACTGAGAAACCCGGGTTTACGCGGTCAGTTCCTACAAGTTACATTGGTCCCGTGTGAGGTGTTCGTGCCTCCTACGGGGTCGTTTGGGGTCTGGTTTGGGTTTTCACCCTTTAACGGCTTGTTTTTAAGTTAAAGTGTGATTTTTGAAAATTATCGTCATACTCTACAACTGGGAGACTCAGAGCTACGCGGTTAGTTCCTATAAGTTACGTTGGTCCTGTGCGAGGTGTTCGTGCCTCTTACGGGGTCGTTTGAGGGCTGGTTTGGGTTTTCACACTTTAATGGCCTGTTTTTAAGTCTAAGTGTGATTTTTTCCAATTATCATCATACTCTGAAACCGGGAGACCCAAGACTATGCGTTACATTCGTACAAGTTACATTGGTCCCGTGCGAGGTGTTCGTGTCTCCTACGGGGTCGTTTGGGGGGTGGTTTGGTTTTTCACCCTTTAACGACTTGTTTTTAAGTCTTAAGGGTGATCTTTGCAAATTATCATCATACTCCCAAACTGAGAAACCCGGGTTTACGCGGTCAGTTCCTACAAGTTACATTGGTCCCGTGCGAGGTGTTCGTGCCTCCTACGGGGTCGTTTGGGGTCTGGTTTGGCTTTTCACCCTTTAACGGCTTGTTTTTAAGTTTAAGTGTGATTTTTGCAAATTATCGTCATACTCTACAACTGGGAGACTCGGAACTACGCGGTTAGTTCCTATAAGTTACATTGGTCCTCTGCGAGGTGTTCGTGCCTCTTACGGGGTCGTTTGATTGCTGGTTTGGGGTTTCACCCTTTAATGGCTTGTTTTTAAGTCTAAGTGTGATTTTTTCCAATTATCGTCATACTCTGAAACCGGTAGACCCGAGACTATGCGTTAAATTCATACAAGTTACATTGGTCCCGTGCGAGGTGGTCGTGGCTCCAATGGGGTCGTTTGGGGGCTGGTTTTGGTTTTCACCCTTTAACGGCCTATTTTTAAGTCTATATGTCATTTTTGCAAATTATCGTCATACTCTCAAACCAGGAGACCCGAAACTACGTGATCAGTTCCTACAAGTTACATTTGTCCCGTACGAGGTGTTCGTGCCTCCTACGGGGTCGTTTGGGGGCTAGTTTGGGTTTTCACCCTTTAATGGCTTGTTTTTTAGTCTAAGTGTGATTTTTTCAAATTGTCATCACACTCTCTAACCGTGAGACCCGAAACTACGCGATCAGTTCCTACAAGTTGCATTGGTCCCGTGCGAGGTGTTCGTGTCTCCTACGGGGTCGTTTGGGGGGTGGTTTGGGTTTTCACCCTTTAACGGCTTGTTTTTAAGTCTAAGTGTGATTTGTAAAAATTATCGGCATACTCTCAAACCAGCAGACCTGGGACTACGCGGTCAGTTCCTAAAAGTTACATTGGTCCCGTGCGAGGTGTTTATGCCTCCTACGGGGTCGTTTGGGGGCTGGTTTGGGTTTTCACCCTTTAACGGCTTGTTTTTAAGTCTTAAGGGTGATCTTTCCAAATTATCATCATACTCCCAAACTGAGAAACCCGGGTTTACGCGGTCAGTTCCTACTAGTTACATTGGTCCCGTGTGAGGTGTTCGTGCCTCCTACGGGGTCGTTTGGGGTCTGGTTTGGGTTTTCACCCTTTAACGGCTTGTTTTTAAGTTAAAGTGTGATTTTTGAAAATTATCGTCATACTCTACAACTGGGAGACTCAGAGCTACGCGGTTAGTTCCTATAAGTTACGTTGGTCCTGTGCGAGGTGTTCGTGCCTCTTACGGGGTCGTTTGAGGGCTGGTTTGGGTTTTCACACTTTAATGGCCTGTTTTTAAGTCTAAGTGTGATTTTTTCCAATTATCATCATACTCTGAAACCGGGAGACCCAAGACTATGCATTACATTCGTACAAGTTACATTGGTCCCGTGCGAGGTGGTCGTGGCTCCTATGGGGTCGTTTGGGGGTTTGTTTGGGTTTTCACCCTTTAACGGCTTATTTTTAAGTCTATATGTCATTTTTGCAAATTATCGTCATACTCTCAAACCAGGAGACCCGAAACTACGCGATCAGTTCCTACAAGTTACATTTGTCCCGTGCGAGGTGTTCGTGCCTCCTACGGGGTCGTTTGGGGGCTAGTTTGGGTTTTCACCCTTTAATGGCTTATTTTTTAGTCTAAGTGTGATTTTTTCAAATTGTCATCACACTCTCTAACCGTGAGACCCGAAACTACGCGATCAGTTCCTACAAGTTACAATGGTCCCGTGCGAGGTGTTCGTGTCTCCTACGGGGTCTTTTGGGGGGTGGTTTGGGTTTTCACCCTTTAACGACTTGTTTTTAAGTCTTAAGGGTGATCTTTGCAAATTATCATCATACTCCCAAACTGAGAAACCCGGGTTTACGCGGTCAGTTCCTACAAGTTACATTGGTCCCGTGCGAGGTGTTCGTGCCTCCTACGGAGTCGTTTGGGGTCTGGTTTGGGTTTTCACCCTTTAACGGCTTGTTTTTAAGTTTAAGTGTGATTTTTGCAAATTATCGTCATACTCTACAACTGGGAGACTCGGAACTACGCGGTTAGTTCCTATAAGTTACATTGGTCCTCTGCGAGGTGTTCGTGCCTCTTACGGGGTCGTTTGAGGGCTGGTTTGGGTTTTCACCCTTTAATGGCTTGTTTTTAAGTCTAAGTGTGATTTTTTCCAATTATCGTCATACTCTGAAACCGGTAGACCCGAGACTATGCGTTAAATTCATACAAGTTACATTGGTCCCGTGCGAGGTGGTTGTGGCTCCTATGGGGTCGTTTGGGGGCTGGTTTGGGTTTTCACCCTTTAACGGCCTATTTTTAAGTCTATATCTCATTTTTGCAAATTATCGTCATACTCTCAAACCAGGAGACCCGAAACTACGTGATCAGTTCCTACAAGTTACATTTGTCCCGTACGAGGTGTTCGTGCCTCCTACGGGGTCGTTTGGGGGCTAGTTTGGGTTTTCACCCTTTAATGGCTTGTTTTTTAGTCTAAGTGTAATTTTTTCAAATTGTCATCACACTCTCTAACCGTGAGACCCGAAACTACGCGATCAGTTCCTACAAGTTGCATTGGTCCCGTGCGAGGTGTTCGTGTCTCCTACGGGGTCGTTTGGGGGGTGGTTTGGGTTTTCACCCTTTAACGGCTTGTTTTTAAGTCTAAGTGTGATTTGTAAAAATTATCGTCATACTCTCAAACCAGCAGACCTGGGACTACGCGGTCAGTTCCTAAAAGTTACATTGGTCCCGTGCGAGGTGTTTATGCCTCCTACGGGGTCGTTTGGGGGCTGGTTTGGGTTTTCACCCTTTAACGGCTTGTTTTTAAGTCTTAAGGGTGATCTTTCCAAATTATCATCATACTCCCAAACTGAGAAACCCGGGTTTACGCGGTCAGTTCCTACAAGTTACATTGGTCCCGTGTGAGGTGTTCGTGCCTCCTACGGGGTCGTTTGGGGTCTGGTTTGGGTTTTCACCCTTTAACGGCTTGTTTTTAAGTTAAAGTGTGATTTTTGAAAATTATCGTCATACTCTACAACTGGGAGACTCAGAGCTACGCGGTTAGTTCCTATAAGTTACGTTGGTCCTGTGCGAGGTGTTCGTGCCTCTTACGGGGTCGTTTGAGGGCTGGTTTGGGTTTTCACACTTTAATGGCCTGTTTTTAAGTCTAAGTGTGATTTTTTCCAATTATCATCATACTCTGAAACCGGGAGACCCAAGACTATGCGTTACATTCGTACAAGTTACATTGGTCCCGTGCGAGGTGTTCGTGTCTCCTACGGGGTCGTTTGGGGGGTGGTTTGGTTTTTCACCCTTTAACGACTTGTTTTTAAGTCTTAAGGGTGATCTTTGCAAATTATCATCATACTCCCAAACTGAGAAACCCGGGTTTACGCGGTCAGTTCCTACAAGTTACATTGGTCCCGTGCGAGGTGTTCGTGCCTCCTACGGGGTCGTTTGGGGTCTGGTTTGGCTTTTCACCCTTTAACGGCTTGTTTTTAAGTTTAAGTGTGATTTTTGCAAATTATCGTCATACTCTACAACTGGGAGACTCGGAACTACGCGGTTAGTTCCTATAAGTTACATTGGTCCTCTGCGAGGTGTTCGTGCCTCTTACGGGGTCGTTTGATTGCTGGTTTGGGGTTTCACCCTTTAATGGCTTGTTTTTAAGTCTAAGTGTGATTTTTTCCAATTATCGTCATACTCTGAAACCGGTAGACCCGAGACTATGCGTTAAATTCATACAAGTTACATTGGTCCCGTGCGAGGTGGTCGTGGCTCCAATGGGGTCGTTTGGGGGCTGGTTTTGGTTTTCACCCTTTAACGGCCTATTTTTAAGTCTATATGTCATTTTTGCAAATTATCGTCATACTCTCAAACCAGGAGACCCGAAACTACGTGATCAGTTCCTACAAGTTACATTTGTCCCGTACGAGGTGTTCGTGCCTCCTACGGGGTCGTTTGGGGGCTAGTTTGGGTTTTCACCCTTTAATGGCTTGTTTTTTAGTCTAAGTGTGATTTTTTCAAATTGTCATCACACTCTCTAACCGTGAGACCCGAAACTACGCGATCAGTTCCTACAAGTTGCATTGGTCCCGTGCGAGGTGTTCGTGTCTCCTACGGGGTCGTTTGGGGGGTGGTTTGGGTTTTCACCCTTTAACGGCTTGTTTTTAAGTCTAAGTGTGATTTGTAAAAATTATCGGCATACTCTCAAACCAGCAGACCTGGGACTACGCGGTCAGTTCCTAAAAGTTACATTGGTCCCGTGCGAGGTGTTTATGCCTCCTACGGGGTCGTTTGGGGGCTGGTTTGGGTTTTCACCCTTTAACGGCTTGTTTTTAAGTCTTAAGGGTGATCTTTCCAAATTATCATCATACTCCCAAACTGAGAAACCCGGGTTTACGCGGTCAGTTCCTACTAGTTACATTGGTCCCGTGTGAGGTGTTCGTGCCTCCTACGGGGTCGTTTGGGGTCTGGTTTGGGTTTTCACCCTTTAACGGCTTGTTTTTAAGTTAAAGTGTGATTTTTGAAAATTATCGTCATACTCTACAACTGGGAGACTCAGAGCTACGCGGTTAGTTCCTATAAGTTACGTTGGTCCTGTGCGAGGTGTTCGTGCCTCTTACGGGGTCGTTTGAGGGCTGGTTTGGGTTTTCACACTTTAATGGCCTGTTTTTAAGTCTAAGTGTGATTTTTTCCAATTATCATCATACTCTGAAACCGGGAGACCCAAGACTATGCATTACATTCGTACAAGTTACATTGGTCCCGTGCGAGGTGGTCGTGGCTCCTATGGGGTCGTTTGGGGGTTTGTTTGGGTTTTCACCCTTTAACGGCTTATTTTTAAGTCTATATGTCATTTTTGCAAATTATCGTCATACTCTCAAACCAGGAGACCCGAAACTACGCGATCAGTTCCTACAAGTTACATTTGTCCCGTGCGAGGTGTTCGTGCCTCCTACGGGGTCGTTTGGGGGCTAGTTTGGGTTTTCACCCTTTAATGGCTTATTTTTTAGTCTAAGTGTGATTTTTTCAAATTGTCATCACACTCTCTAACCGTGAGACCCGAAACTACGCGATCAGTTCCTACAAGTTACAATGGTCCCGTGCGAGGTGTTCGTGTCTCCTACGGGGTCTTTTGGGGGGTGGTTTGGGTTTTCACCCTTTAACGACTTGTTTTTAAGTCTTAAGGGTGATCTTTGCAAATTATCATCATACTCCCAAACTGAGAAACCCGGGTTTACGCGGTCAGTTCCTACAAGTTACATTGGTCCCGTGCGAGGTGTTCGTGCCTCCTACGGAGTCGTTTGGGGTCTGGTTTGGGTTTTCACCCTTTAACGGCTTGTTTTTAAGTTTAAGTGTGATTTTTGCAAATTATCGTCATACTCTACAACTGGGAGACTCGGAACTACGCGGTTAGTTCCTATAAGTTACATTGGTCCTCTGCGAGGTGTTCGTGCCTCTTACGGGGTCGTTTGAGGGCTGGTTTGGGTTTTCACCCTTTAATGGCTTGTTTTTAAGTCTAAGTGTGATTTTTTCCAATTATCGTCATACTCTGAAACCGGTAGACCCGAGACTATGCGTTAAATTCATACAAGTTACATTGGTCCCGTGCGAGGTGGTTGTGGCTCCTATGGGGTCGTTTGGGGGCTGGTTTGGGTTTTCACCCTTTAACGGCCTATTTTTAAGTCTATATCTCATTTTTGCAAATTATCGTCATACTCTCAAACCAGGAGACCCGAAACTACGTGATCAGTTCCTACAAGTTACATTTGTCCCGTACGAGGTGTTCGTGCCTCCTACGGGGTCGTTTGGGGGCTAGTTTGGGTTTTCACCCTTTAATGGCTTGTTTTTTAGTCTAAGTGTAATTTTTTCAAATTGTCATCACACTCTCTAACCGTGAGACCCGAAACTACGCGATCAGTTCCTACAAGTTGCATTGGTCCCGTGCGAGGTGTTCGTGTCTCCTACGGGGTCGTTTGGGGGGTGGTTTGGGTTTTCACCCTTTAACGGCTTGTTTTTAAGTCTAAGTGTGATTTGTAAAAATTATCGTCATACTCTCAAACCAGCAGACCTGGGACTACGCGGTCAGTTCCTAAAAGTTACATTGGTCCCGTGCGAGGTGTTTATGCCTCCTACGGGGTCGTTTGGGGGCTGGTTTGGGTTTTCACCCTTTAATGGCTTGTTTTTAAGTCTTAAGGGTGATCTTTCCAAATTATCATCATACTCCCAAACTGAGAAACCCGGGTTTACGCGGTCAGTTCCTACAAGTTACATTGGTCCCGTGTGAGGTGTTCGTGCCTCCTATGGGGTCGTTTGGGGTCTGGTTTGGGTTTTCACCCTTTAACGGCTTGTTTTTAAGTTAAAGTGTGATTTTTGAAAATTATCGTCATACTCTACAACTGGGAGACTCAGAGCTACGCGGTTAGTTCCTATAAGTTACGTTGGTCCTGTGCGAGGTGTTCGTGCCTCTTACGGGGTCGTTTGAGGGCTGGTTTGGGTTTTCACACTTTAATGGCCTGTTTTTAAGTCTAAGTGTGATTTTTTCCAATTATCATCATACTCTGAAACCGGGAGACCCAAGACTATGCGTTACATTCGTACAAGTTACATTGGTCCCGTGCGAGGTGGTCGTGGCTCCTATGGGATCGTTTGGGGGTTTGTTTGGGTTTTCACCCTTTAACGGCTTATTTTTAAGTCTATATGTCATTTTTGCAAATTATCGTCATACTCTCAAACCAGGAGACCCGAAACTACGCGATCAGTTCCTACAAGTTACATTTGTCCCGTGCGAGGTGTTCGTGCCTCCTACGGGGTCGTTTGGGGGCTAGTTTGGGTTTTCACCCTTTAATGGCTTGTTTTTTAGTCTAAGTGTGATTTTTTCAAATTGTCATCACACTCTCTAACCGTGAGACCCGAAACTACGCGATCAGTTCCTACAAGTTACATTGGTCCCGTGCGAGGTGTTCATTTCTCCTACGGGGTCGTTTGGGGGGTGGTTTGGGTTTTCACCCTTTAACGACTTGTTTTTAAGTCTTAAGGGTGATCTTTGCAAATTATCATCATACTCCCAAACTGAGAAACCCGGGTTTACGCGGTCAGTTCCTACAAGTTACATTGGTCCCGTGCGAGGTGTTCGTGCCTCCTACGGGGTCGTTTGGGTTTTCACCCTTTAACGGCTTGTTTTTAAGTTTAAGTGTGATTTTTGCAAATTATCGTCATACTCTACAACTGGGAGACTCGGAACTACGCGGTTAGTTCCTATAAGTTACATTGGTCCTCTGCGAGGTGTTCGTGCCTCTTACGGGGTCGTTTGAGGGCTGGTTTGGGTTTTCACCCTTTAATGGCTTGTTTTTAAGTCTAAGTGTGATTTTTTCCAATTATCGTCATACTCTGAAACCGGTAGACCCGAGACTATGCGTTAAATTCATACAAGTTACATTGGTCCCGTGCGAGGTGGTCGTGGCTCCTATGGGGTCGTTTGGGGGCTGGTTTGGGTTTTCACCCTTTAACGGCCTATTTTTAAGTCTATATGTCATTTTTGCAAATTATCGTCATACTCTCAAACCAGGAGACCCGAAACTACGTGATCAGTTCCTACAAGTTACATTTGTCCCGTACGAGGTGTTCGTGCCTCCTACGGGGTCGTTTGGGGGCTAGTTTGGGTTTTCACCCTTTAATGGCTTGTTTTTTAGTCTAAGTGTAATTTTTTCAAATTGTCATCACACTCTCTAACCGTGAGACCCGAAACTACGCGATCAGTTCCTACAAGTTGCATTGGTCCCGTGCGAGGTGTTCGTGTCTCCTACGGGGTCGTTTGGGGGGTGGTTTGGGTTTTCACCCTTTAACGGCTTGTTTTTAAGTCTAAGTGTGATTTGTAAAAATTATCGTCATACTCTCAAACCAGCAGACCTGGGACTACGCGGTCAGTTCCTAAAAGTTACATTGGTCCCGTGCGAGGTGTTTATGCCTCCTACGGGGTCGTTTGGGGGCTGGTTTGGGTTTTCACCCTTTAACGGCTTGTTTTTAAGTCTTAAGGGTGATCTTTCCAAATTATCATCATACTCCCAAACTGAGAAACCCGGGTTTACGCGGTCAGTTCCTACAAGTTACATTGGTCCCGTGTGAGGTGTTCGTGCCTCCTACGGGGTCGTTTGGGGTCTGGTTTGGGTTTTCACCCTTTAACGGCTTGTTTTTAAGTTAAAGTGTGATTTTTGAAAATTATCGTCATACTCTACAACTGGGAGACTCAGAGCTACGCGGTTAGTTCCTATAAGTTACGTTGGTCCTGTGCGAGGTGTTCGTGCCTCTTACGGGGTCGTTTGAGGGCTGGTTTGGGTTTTCACACTTTAATGGCCTGTTTTTAAGTCTAAGTGTGATTTTTTCCAATTATCATCATACTCTGAAACCGGGAGACCCAAGACTATGCGTTACATTCGTACAAGTTACATTGGTCCCGTGCGAGGTGGTCGTGGCTCCTATGGGGTCGTTTGGGGGTTTGTTTGGGTTTTCACCCTTTAACGGATTATTTTTAAGTCTATATGTCATTTTTGCAAATTATCGTCATACTCTCAAACCAGGAGACCCGAAACTACGCGATCAGTTCCTACAAGTTACATTTGTCCCGTGCGAGGTGTTCGTGCCTCCTACGGGGTCGTTTGGGGGGTGGTTTGGGTTTTCACCCTTTAACGACTTGTTTTTAAGTCTTAAGGGTGATCTTTGCAAATTATCATCATACTCCCAAACTGAGAAACCCAGGTTTACGCGGTCAGTTCCTACAGGTTACATTGGTCCCGTGCGAGGTGTTCGTGCCTCCTACGGGGTCGTTTGGGGTCTGGTTTGGGTTTTCACCCTTTAACGGCTTGATTTTAAGTTTAAGTGTGATTTTTGCAAATTATCGTCATACTCTACAACTGGGAGACTCGGAACTACGCGGTTAGTTCCTATAAGTTACATTGGTCCTCTGCGAGGTGTTCGTGCCTCTTACGGGGTCGTTTGAGGGCTGGTTTGGGTTTTCACCCTTTAATGGCTTGTTTTTAAGTCTAAGTGTGATTTTTTCAAATTATCGTCATACTCTGAAACCGGTAGACCCGAGACTATGCGTTAAATTCATACAAGTTACATTGGTCCCGTGCGAGGTGGTCGTGGCTCCTATGGGGTCGTTTGGGGGTTGGTTTGGGTTTTCACCCTTTAACGGCCTATTTTTAAGTCTATATGTCATTTTTGCAAATTATCGTCATACTCTCAAACCAGGAAACCCAAAACTACGTGATCAGTTCCTACAAGTTACATTTGTCCCGTACGAGGTGTTCGTGCCTCCTACGGGGTCGTTTTGGAGCTAGTTTGGGTTTTCACCCTTTAATGGCTTATTTTTTAGTCTAAGTGTGATTTTTTCAAATTGTCATCACACTCTCTAACCGTGAGACCCGAAACTACGCGATCAATTCCTACAAGTTGCATTGGTCCCGTGCGAGGTGTTCGTGTCTCCTACGGGGTCGTTTGGGGGGTTGTTTGGGTTTTCACCCTTTAACGGCTTGTTTTTAAGTCTAAGTGTGATTTGTAAAAATTATCGTCATACTCTCAAACCAGCAGACCTGGGACTACGCGGTCAGTTCCTAAAAGTTACATTGGTCCCGTGCAAGGTGTTTATGCCTCCTACGGGGTCGTTTGGGGGCTGGTTTGGGATTTCAACCTTTAACGGTTTGTTTTTAAATCTTAAGTGGGATTTCTGCAAATTATAGTCATACTCCCAAACCGGGAAACCCGAGACTACGCGGTCAGTTCCAACAAGTTACACTGGTCCCGTGCGAGGTGTTCGTGCCTCCTACGGGGTCGTTTGAGGGCTGGTTTGGGTTTTCACCCTTTAACGGATTGTTTTTAAGTCTAAGTGTGATTTTTGCAAATTATCGTCATACTCTGAAACTGGGAGACCCGGGACTACGCGGTCTGTTCGTACAAGTTACATTGGTCCCGTGCGAGGTGGTCGTGCCTCCGACGGGGTCGTTTGGAGGCTGGTTTTGGTTTTCACCCTTTAACTGCTTGTTTTTAAGTTTAAGTGTGATTTTTGAAAATTATCGTCATACTCTCAAACCAGGAGACCCGGGACTACGCAATCAGTTCCTGCAAGTTACATTGGTCCCGTGCGAGGTGCTTGTGCCTCCTACGGGGTCATTTGGGGGCTGGTTTGGGTTTTCACCCTTTAACGACTTGTTTTTAAGTCTAAGTGTGATTTTTGCAAATTATCGCCATACTCTCAAATCGGGAGACCCGGGACTACGCGATTTGTTCCTACAAGTTACATTGGTCCCATGCGAGGTGTTCGTGCCTCCTACGGGGTTGTTTGGGGGTTGGTTTGGGTTTTCACCCTTTAATGGCTTATTTTTAAGTCTAAGGGTGATTTTTGCAAATTATCGTCATACTCTCAAACCGAGAGACCGGGGACTACGCGATAAGTTCTTAAAAGTTACATTGGTCTCATGCGAGGTGTTCATGTCTCCTATGGGGTCTTTTGGGGGGTGGTTTGGCGTTTCACCCTTTAACAGCTTGTTTTTAAGTATAAGTGTGATTTTTGCAAATTATCATCATACTCTCAAATCGGGAGACCCAAAACTACACGGTCAGTTCCTACAAACTACGAAGGTCCCGTGCAAGGTGTCCGTGCCTCCTACAGGGTCGTTTGGGGTATGGATTGGGTTTTCACCCTTTAACGGCTTGTTTTTAAGTCTTAAGTGTGATTTTTGTAAATTATCGTCATACTCCCAAATCGGGAAACACGGGACTACGCAGTCAGTTCGTACAAGTTATATTGGTCCCGTGCGAGGTTCTCATGCCTCTTACGGGGTCGTTTGAGGGCTAGTTTGGTTTTTCACCCTTTAACGGCTTATTTTTAAGTCTAATTGTGATTTTTACAAATTACCGTCATACTCTCAAATCGGGAGACCCGGGGCTATGCGGTCAGTTCCAACAAGTTACATTGGTCCCGTGCGAGGTGCTCGTGCCTCCTACGGGGTCGTTTGGGGGCCAGTTTGGATTTGCGCCCTTTAAAGGCTTGTTTTTAAGTCTAAGTGTTGATTTTTGAAAATTATCGTCATATTCTCAAACCGAGAGACCTGTGACTACGGGGTCAGTTCCTACAAGTTCCATTGTTACCTTTCGTGGTGTTCGTGCCTCTTACGGGGACATTTGGGGGCTGGTTTGTGTTTTGACCCTTTAACGGCTTGTTTTTAAGTCTAAGTGTGATTTTTGCAAATTATCGTAATATTCTCAAACCGGGAGACCCGGGACTACGCGGTCAGTTCCAACAAGTTGCATTGGTCCCGTGCGAGGTGTTCGTACCTCCTACGGGGTCGTTTGGGGGCTGGTTTGGGTTTTCACCCTTTAACGGCTTGTTTTTAACCTAAGTGTGATTTTTTCAACTTATCGTCATACTCTCAAACCGGGAGTCCCGGGATTACGCGGTCAGTTCCTACAAGTAACATTAGTCCTGTGTGAGGTGTTCGTGCCTCCTACGGGGTCATTTTGGGGCTGGTTTGGGTTTTCACCCTCTAACGGCTTCTTTTTCACTCAAAGTGTGATTTTTGCAAATTATCATCATACACTCAAACCGTGAGACCCGGGACTATGTGGTCAGTTCCAACAAGTTACATTGGTCATGTGCGAGGTGTTCATGCCTCCTACGGGGACGTTTGGGGGCTGGTTTGGGTTTTCACCCTATAACGGCTTGTTTTTAAGTCTAACTGTGATTTTTGCAAATTATCATAATATTCTCAAACCGGGAGACCCGGGACAACTCGGTCAGTTCCAACAAGTTGCATTGGCCCCGTGCGAGGTGTTCGTGCCTCCTACGGGGTCGTTTGGGGTCTGGTTTTGGTTTTCACCCTTTAACGGCTTGTTTTTAAGTCTTAAGTGTGATTTTTGCAAATTATCGTCATACTCCCAAATTGGGAAACCCGGGACTACGCAGTCAGTTCCTACAAGTTATATTGGTCCCGTGCGAGGTGCTCATGCCTCTTACGGGGTCGTTTGGTGGCTGGTTTGGGTTTTCACCCTTTAACGGCTTATTTTTAAGTCTAATTGTGATTTTTACAAATTACCGTCATACTCTCAAACCGGGAGACCCGGGGCTATGCGGTCAGTTCCAACAAGTTACATTGGTCCCGTGCGAGGTGCACGTGCCTCCTACGGGGTCGTTTGGGTGCTAGTTTGGATTTGCGCCCTATAAAGGCTTGTTTTTAAGTCTAAGTGTTGATTTTTAAAAATTATCGTTATATTCTCAAACCAGGAGACCTGGGACTACGCGGTAAGTTCCTACAAGTTACATTGTTCCCTTTCGTGGTGTTCGTGCCTCTTACGCGGACGTTTGGGGGCTAGTTTGGGTTTTGACCCTTTAACGGCTTGTTTTTAAGTCTAAGTGTGATTTTTGCAAATTATCGTCATATTCTAAAATCGGGAGACCCGAGACTACGCGGTCAGTTCCAACAACTTGCATTGGTCCCGTGCGAGTTTTTCTTGCCTCATACGGGGTCGTTTGGGGGCTGGTTTGGGTTTTCTCCCCTTAACGGCTTGTTTTTAACCTAAGTGTGATTTTTGCAACTTATCGTCACACTCTCAAACCGGGAGACCCGAGATTACGCGGTCAGTTCCTACATGTAACATTAGTCCTGTGTGAGGTGTCCGTGCCTCCTACGGGTTCATTTGGGGGCTTGTTTGGGTTTTCACCCTTTAACGACTTGTTTTTTAGCCAAAGTTTGTTTTTTGCAAATTATCATCATACTCTCAAACTGAGAGACTCGAGACTATGTGCTCAGTTACTACAAGTTACGTTGGTCCCGTGCGAGGTGTTCATGCCTCCTACGGGGTCGTTTGGGGGTTGGTTTGGTTTTTCACCCTTTAATGGCTTATTTTTAAGCCTAAGTGTGATTTTTGCAAATTATTGTCATACTCTCAAACCGGTAGACTCGAAACTACGCGGTTTGTTCCTACAAGTTACATTGGTCTCGTGCGAGGTGTTCGTGCCTCCTACGGGGACGTTTGGGGGTTGGTTTGGGTTTTCACCCTTTAACGGCTTATTTTTACGTCTAAGTGTGATTTTTGCAAATTATCGTCAAACTCTCAAACCGGGAGACACGGGACTACGCGATAAGTTCTTAAAAGTTACATTGGTCCCGTGCTAGGTGTCTGTGCCTTCTACGGGGTCGTTTGGGGTCCGGTTTGGGTTTTCACCCTTTAACCGCTTGTTTTTAAGTCTTAAGTGTGTTTTTTGCAAAATATCGTCATACTCTCAAACCGGGAGACCCGAAACTACGCGGTCATTTCCTATAAGTTACATTAGTCCCGTGTGAGATGCTCCGGCCTCCTACAGGGTCGTTTGGGGGCTGGTTTGGGTTTTCACCCTTTAATGGCTCATTTTTTAATCTAAGAGTGATTTTTGCAAATTATCGTCATACTCTTAAATCGGGAGACTCGGGACTACATGGTCAGTTCCTGAAAGTTACATTGGTCCCGTGCGAGGTGTTCGTGCCTCCTACGGGGTCGTTTGGGGGCCTGTTTGGGTTTTCACCCTTGAAAGGCTTGTTTTTAAGCCTCAGTGTTAGTTTTTGCAAATTATCATAATATTCTCAAACCGGGAGACCCAGAACAATGCGGTCAGTTCCTACAAGTTACATTGGTCCCGTGTGAGGTGTCCGTGCCTCTTATGGGGTCGTTTGGGGTATGGTTTCGGTTTTCACCCTTTAACGGCTTGTTTTTAAGTCTTAAGGGTGATTTTTGCAAATTATCGTCATACTCCCAAATCGTGAAACCCGGGACTACGCGGTCAGTTCCAAGAAGTTACATTGGTCCCGTACGAGGCGTTCGTGCCGCCTTCGGGGTCGTTTAAGGGTTGGTTTTGGTTTTCACCCTTTAACGGCTTGTTTTTTAGTCTAAGTTTCATTTTTGCGAATTATCGTCATACTCTGAAACCGAGAGACTCGAGACTACGCGATCTGTTCGAACAAGTTACATTGGTCCCGTGCGAGGTGGTCGTGGATCCTACGGGGTCGTTTGGGGGTTGGTTTGGGTTTTCACCCTTTAACGGCTTGTTTTTAAGTCTGAGTGTGATTTTTGCAAATTATCGTCATACTCTCAAAACTGGGAGACCGAAAACTACGCGGTAAGTTCTTAAAAGTTATATAGATCCCGTGCGATGTGTCCGTGCCTCCTACGAGGTCATTTAGGTTCTGGTTTCGATTTTCACCCTTTAACGGCTTGTTTTTATGTCTTAAGTGTGAGTTTTACAAATTATCATCACACTCGCAAACCAGGAGACTCGAAACTACGTGATCAGTTCCTACAAGTTACATTGGTCCCGTGCGAGGTGTCTGTTCCTCCTACGGGGTCGTTTGGGGTCTTGTTTGTGTTTTCACCCATTAACGGCTTAATTTTAAGTCTAAGTGTGATTTTTGCAAATTATCGTCATACTCTCAAACCGTGAGACCCAGGACTACGCGGTCATTTCCTACAAGTTACATTGGTCCCGTGCGAGGTGTTCGTGGGTCCTACGGGGTCGTTTAGGGGACGGTTTGGGTTTTCACCCTTGAAAGGCTGGTTTTTAAGTCTAAGTGTTGATTTCTGCAAATTATTGTCATATTCTCAAACCGGGAGACCCGAGACTACGCGGTCAATTCCTACAAGTTACATTGTTCCCGTTCGTGGTGTTCGTACCTCTTACGGGGTCGTTTGGGGACTGGTTTGGGTTTTCACCCTTTAACAGCTTGTTTTTTGGTCTAAGTGTGATTTTTGCAAATTATCATCATACTTCAAAACAAGGAGACCCGGGACTACGCGATCAGTTCCTACAAGTTACATTGGTCCCGTGCGAAGTGTTCGTGCCTCCTACGGGGTCGTTTGGGGTCTGGTTTGGGTTTTCAACCTTTAACGACTTAATTTTAAGTCTAAGTGTGATTTTTTTAAATTATCATCATACTCTCAAACCGTGAGACCCGGGACTACGCGGTCAGTTCCTGCAAGTTTAATTGGTCCCGTGCGAGGTGTTCGTGCCCCCTACGGGGTCGTTTGGGGGCCGGTTTGGGTTTTCACCCTTTAAAGGCTTGTTTTTAAGTCTCAGTGTTGATTTCTGCAAATTATTGTCATATTCTCAAACCGGGAGATGAGGGACCACGAGGTCAGTTCCTACAAGTTACATTGTTCCCGTTCGTGGTGTTCATGCCTCTTACGGGGTCGTTTGGGGGTTGGTTTGGTTTTTCGCCCTTTAACGGCTTGTTTTTTGGTCTAAGTGTGATTTTTACAAATTATCATCATACTTCAAAATTGGGAGACTCGGGACTACGTGATCAGTTCCTACAAGTTACATTGGTCCCGTGCGAGGTTTTCGTGCCTCCTACGGGGTCGTTTGGGGGCTGGTTTGGGTTTTCACCCTTTAACGGCTTGTTTTTAACCTAAGTATGATTTTTGCAACTTATCATAACACTCTCAAACCAGGAGACCCGAGATTACGCGGTCAGTTCCTACAAGTAACTTTGGTCCTGTGTGAGGTGTTCGTGCCTCCTACGGGGTCATTTTGGGGCTGGTTTGGGTTTTCACCCTTTAACGGCTTCTTTTTCAGTCAAAGTGTGATTTTTGCAAATTATCATCTTACTCTAAAACTGGGAGACCCAGGACTACGCGGTCCGTTCGTACAAGTTACATTGGTCTCGTGCGAGGTGGTCGTGCCTCCTAGGGGGTCGTTTAGGGGCTGGTTTGGGTTTTCACCCTTGAAATGCTTGTTTTTAAGTTTAAGCATGATTTTTGCAAATTATCATCATACTCTTAAAACGAGAGACCCGGGACTACGCGGTCCGTTTGTACAAGTTACATTGGTCTCGTACGAGGTGGTCCTACCTCCTACGGGGTCGTTTGGGGGCGGGTTTGGGTTTTCACCCTTGAAAGGCTTGTTATTAAGTTTAAGGGTGATTTTTGCAAATTATCGTCATACTCTCAAATCGGGAGACCCGGGACTACGCGATCAGTTCCTGTAAGTTACATTGGTCCCGTGCGAGGTGTTCGTGCCTCCTAAGGGGCCGTTTGGTGGCTGGTTTGGGTTTTTACCCTTTAACGGCTTATTTTTAAGTCTAAGTGTGATTTTTGCAAATTATCGTCATACTCTCAAATCGGGAGACCCGGGACTACGCAGTAAGTTCCTACATGTTATACTGGTCCCGTGCGAGGTGTTCGTGCCTCCTACGGGGTCGTTTGGGGCTGGTTTGGGTTTTCACCCTTTAACGACTTGTTTTTAAGTCTAAGTGTGATTTTTGCAAATTATCGTCATACTCTCAAACCGGGAGTCCCGAAACTATGCGATCAGTTCTTAAAAGTTACATTGGTCCCGTGCGAGGTGTTCCTGCCTCTTACGTGGTCGTTTGAGGGCTAGTTTTGGTTTTCACCCTTTAACGGCTTGTTTTTAAGTCTAAGTGTGGTTTTTGCAAATTATCGTCATACTATGAAACTGGGAGACCCGGGACTACGCGGTCCGTTCGTACAAGTTACATTGGTCTCGTGCGAGGTGGTCGTGCCTCCTACGGGGTCGTTTGGGGGCTGTTTTGGGTTTTTGACCCTTGAAGGGCTTGTTTTTAACTTTAAGGGTGATTTTTGCAAATTATTGGCATACTCTCAAACCAGGAGACCCGGGACAATGCGATCAGTTCCTGCAAGTTACATTGGTCCCGTGCGAGGTGTTCATGTCTCCTAAGGGGTCGTTTGGGGGCTGGTTTGGGTTTTCACCCTTTAACGGCTAGTTTTTAAGTCTAAGTGTGATTTTTGCAAATTATCATCATACTCTCAAATCGGGAGACCCAGGACTACGCAGTAAGTTCCTACAAGTTATATTGGTCCCGTGCGAGGTGTTCGTGCCTCCTACGGGGTCGTTTGAGGGTTGGTTTGGGTTTTCACCCTTTAACGGCTTGTTTTTAAGTCTTAGTGTGATTTTTGCAAATTATTGTCATACTCTGAAATAGGGAGACCCGAGACTACGCGCTCTGTTCATACAAGTTACATCCGTCCCGTGCGAGGTGTTCCTGCCCATCACGGGGTTGTTTGGGGGCTGGTTTGGGTTTTCACCCTTTAACGACTTGTTTTTAAGTCTAAGTGTGATTTTTTCAAATTATCGTCATACTCTCAAACCGGGAGACTCGGGACTACGTGGTCAGTTCCTGCAAGTTACATTGGTCCCGTGCGAGGTGTTCGTGCCTCCTACGGGGTCGTTGGGGGCCTGTTTGGGTTTTCACCCTTAAAAGGCTTGTTTTTAAGCCTAAGTGTTACTTTTTGCAAATTATCGTCATATTCTCAAACCGGGAGACCCGAAACTATGCGGTCAGTTCCTACAAGTTACATTGGTCCCGTGTGACGTGGTCGTGCCTCTTACGGGATCGTTTGGGGCCTGGTTTGGGTTTTCACCCTTAAACGGCTTGTTTTTAACTCTTAAGGGTGATTTTTGCAAATTATCGTCATACTCCCAAACTGAGAAACTCGGGACTACGCGATCAGTTCCAAGAAGTTACATTGGTCCCTAGCGAGGTGTTCCTGCCTCCTACGGGGTCGTTTGAGGGTTCGTTTGGGTTTTCACCCTTTAACAACTTATTTTTAAGTCTAAGTGTTATTTTTGCAAATTATCATCATACTCTGAAATCGGGAGACCCGGGACTACACGGTCTATTCGAACAAGTTACATTGGTCTCGTGTGAGGTGGTCGTGGCTCCTACGGGGTCGTTTGGGAATTTGTTTGGGTTTTAACCCTTAAACGGCTTATTTTTAAGTATAAGTGTGATTTTTGCAAATTATCATCATACTCTCAAACCGGGAGACCCGAAACTACGCGGTAAGTTCTTAAAAGTTACATTGGTCCCGTGCGAGGTGTTCGTGCCTCCTACGGGGTCATTTGGGGTCTGGTTTTGGTTTTCACCCTTTAACGGCTTGTTTTTAAGTCTTAAGGGTGATTTTTACAAATTATCGTCATACTCCCAAACCGAGAAAGCCGAGACTACGCGGTCAGTTCCAAGAAGTTACATTGGTCCTGTGCGAGGTGTTCGTGCCTCCCACGGGATCGTTTGAGGGTTAGTTTGGGTTTTCACCCTTTAACGACTTATTTTCAAGTCTAATTGTGATTTTTATAAATTATCGTCATACTCTGAAACGGGGAGACCCGGGACTACGCGCGCAGTTCCTATAAGTTACATTGGTCCCATGCGAGGTGTTCGTGCCTCCTACGGGGTCGTTTGGGGTCTTGTTTGGGGTTTCACCCTTTAACGGCTTGTTTTTAAGTCTTAAGTGTGATTTTTGGAAATTATTGTCAGACTCTCAAACCAGGAGACCCAGAAGTACGCAGTCAGTTCCTACAAGTTACATTGGTCCTGTGCGAGGTGTTCGTGCCTCCTACGGGGTCGTTTGGGTTCTGGTTTTGGTTTTCACCCTCTAATGGCTTGTTTTTTTAGTCTAAGTGTTATTTTTGAAAATTATCATCATACTCTAAAACGTGAGACCTGGGACTACGCGGTCAGGTCCTGCAAGTTACATTGGTCCCGTGCGAGGTGTTGGTGCCTCCTACGGGGTCGTTTGGGGGACGGTATGGGTTTTCACCCTTGAAAGGCTTGTTTTTATGTCTAAGTGCTGATTTTTGCAAATTATTGTCATATTTTCAAACCGGGAGAACCGAGACTACGCGGTTAGTTCCTACAAGTTACATTGTTCCCGTTCGAGGTGTCCGTGCCTCTAACGGGGTCGTTTGGGGGCTGGTTTGGGTTTTCACCCTTTAACGCCTTGTCTTTTGGTCTAAGTGTGATTTTTGCAAATTATCATCATACTCAAAAAAGGGACACCCGGGACTACGCGAACAGTTCCTATAAGTTACATTGGTCCCGTGCGAGGTGTTCGTGCCTCCTAGGGGGTCATTTGGGGGCTGGTTTGGGTTTTCACCATTTAACGGCTTGTTTTTAAGTCTAAGTGTGATTTTTACAAATTATCGTAATAATCTCAAACCGGGAGACTCGGGACTACGCGGTCAGTTCTTAAAAATTACATTGGTCCCGTGCGAGGTGTTCGTGCCTCTAACGGGGTCGTTTAACGGTTGGTTTGGGTTTTCACCCTTTAACTGCTTCTTTTTAAGCCTAAGTGTGATTTTTTCAAATTATCGTCATACTATGAAACTGGGAGACCCGGGACTACGCCCTCCGTTCGTAGAAGTTACATTGGTCTCGTGCGAGGTGGTTGTGCCTCCTACGGGGTCGTTTGGGGGCTGGTTTGGGTTTTCAACCTTGAAAGGCTTGTTTTTAAGTTTAAGGGTGATTTTTGCAAATTATCATCACACTCTCAAACCGGGAGACCCGGGACTACGCGATCAGTTCCTGCAAGTTACATTTTCCCCGTACGAGGTGTTCGTGTCTCATAAGGGGTCGTTTGGGGGCTGGTTTGGGTTTTCACCCTTTAACGGCTTATTTTTAAGTCTAAGTTTGATTTTTGCAAATTATCATCATACTCTGAAACCGGGAGACCTGAGACTATGCGATCAGTTCCTACAAGTTACATTGGTCCCGCGCGAGGTGTTCGTGCCTCTTACGGGGTCGTTTGGGGGCTGGTTTGGGTTTTCACCATTTAACTACTTGTTTTTAAGTCTAAGTGTATTTTTGCAAATTATCGTCATACTCTTAAACCGGGAGACCCGGGACTACGCGGTCAGTTCTTAAAAATTACATTGGTCCCGTGCGAGGTATTCGTGCCTCCAACGGGTTCGTTTAACGGCTGGTTTGGGTTTTCACCCTTTAACGGCTTCTTTTTAAGTCTAAGTGTGATTTTTGCAAATTATCGTTAGACTCTCAAACCAGGAGACCCAGAAGTACGCGGTCAGTTCCTACAAGTTACATTGGTCCTGTGCGAGGTGTTCGTGCCTCCTACGGGGTCATTTGGGGCCTGGTTTGGGTTTTCACCCTTGAAAGGCTTGTTTTTAAGTTTAAGGGTTATTTTTGTAAATTATCGTCACACTCTCAAACCGGGAGACCCGGGACTATGCGATCAGTTCCTGCAAGTTATATTTTCCCCGTGCGAGGTGTTCGTGCCTCCTAGGGGGTCATTTGGGGGCTGGTTTGGGTTTTCACCATTTAACGGCTTGTTTTTAAGTCTAAGTGTGATTTTTACAAATTATCGTAATAATCTCAAACCGGGAGACCCAGGACTACGCGGTCAGTTCTTAAAAATTACATTGGTCCCGTGCGAGGTGTTCGTGCCTCCAATGGGGTCGTTTAACGGCTGGTTTGGGTTTTCACCCTTAAACTGCTTCTTTTTAAGCCTAAGTGTGATTTTTTCAAATTATCGTCATACTATGAAACTGGGAGACCCGGGACTACGCGCTCCGTTCGTAGAAGTTACATTGGTCTCGTGCGAGGTGGTTGTGCCTCCTACGGGGTCGTTTGGGGGCTGGTTTGGGTTTTCAACCTTGAAAGGCTTGTTTTTAAGTTTAAGGGTGATTTTTGCAAATTATCGTCACACTCTCAAACCGGGAGACCCGGGACTACGCGATCAGTTCCTGCAAGTTACATTTTCCCCGTACGAGATGTTCGTGTCTCCTAAGGGGTCGTTTGGGGGCTGGTTTGGGTTTTCACCCTTTAACGGCTTATTTTTAAGTCTAAGTTTGATTTTTGCAAATTATCATCATACTCTGAAACCGGGAGACCCGAGACTATGCGATCAGTTCCTACAAGTTACATTGGTCCCGCGCGAGGTGTTCGTGCCTCTTACGGGGTCGTTTGGGGGCTGGTTTGGGTTTTCACCATTTAACGGCTTGTTTTTAAGTCTAAGTGTATTTTGCAAATTATCGTCATACTCTCAAACCGGGAGAGCCGGGACTACGCGGTCAGTTCTTAAAAATTACATTGGTCCCGTGCGAGGTATTCGTGCCTCCAACGGGTTCGTTTAACGGCTGGTTTGGGTTTTCACCCTTTAACGGCTTCTTTTTAAGTCTAAGTGTGATTTTTGCAAATTATCGTTAGACTCTCAAACCAGGAGACCCAGAAGTACGCGGTCAGTTCCTAGAAGTTACATTGGTCCTGTGCGAGGTGTTCGTGCCTCCTACGGGGTCATTTGGGGGCTGGTTTGGGTTTTCACCCTTGAAAGGCTTATTTTTAAGTTTAAGGGTTATTTTTGTAAATTATCGTCACACTCTCAAACCGGGAGACCCGGGACTATGCGATCAGTTCCTGCAAGTTATATTTTCCCCGTGCGAGGTGTTCGTGCCTCCTAAGGGGTCGTTTGGGGGCTGGTTTGGGTTTTCACCCTTTAACGGCTTGTTTTTAAGTCTAACTGTGATTTTTGCAAATTATCGTCATACTCAGAAACCGGGAGACCGGGGACTATGCGGTCAGTTCCTACAAGTTACATTGGTCCCGTTTGAGGTGTTCGTGCCTCTTACGGGGTCGTCTGGGGGTTGATTTGGGTTTTCACCCTTTAACGACTTTTTTTTAAGTCTAAGTGTGATTTTTGCAAATTATCATCATACTCTGAAATCGAGAGACCCGGGATTACCCGATCAGTTCCTACAAGTTACATTGGTCCTGTGCGAGGTGTCCGTGCCTCCTACGGGGTCGTTTGGGGGCTGGTTTGGGTTTTCACCCTCTAACGGCTTGTTTTTTAGTCTAAGTGAGATTTTTGGAAATTATCGTCATACTCTAAAACCGTGAGACCCGGGACTACTCGGTCAGTTCCTACAAGTTACATTGGTCCCGTGCGAGGAGTTCGTACCTCCTACGGGGTCGTTTGGGCGCTAGTTTGGGTTTTCACCATTTAACAGCTTGTTTTTAAGTCTAAGTGTGATTTTTGCAAATTATCGTAATAATCTCAAACCGGGAGACCCGGGACTACGCGGTCTGTTCTTAAAAATTACATTGGTCCCGTGCGAGGTGTTCGTGCCTCCAACGGGGTCGTTTAACGACTGGTTTGGGTTTTCCCCCTTTAACTGCTTATTTTTAAGTCTAAGTGTGATTTTTTCAAATTATCGTCATACTCTGAAACCGGGAGACCCGGGACTACGCGGTCAGTTCTTAAAAATTATATTGGTCCCGTGCGAGGTGTTCGTGCCTCCAACGGAGTCGTTTAACGGCTGGTTTGGGTTTTCACCCTTTAACAGCTTCTTTTTAAGTCTAAGTGTGATTTATGCAAATTATCGTCAGACTCTAAAACCAGGAGACCCAGAAGTACGTGGTCAGTTCCTACAAGTTACATCGGTCATGTGCGAGGTGTTCGTGCCTCTTACGAGTTCGTTTGGGGGCTGGTTTGGGTTTTCACCCTTGAAAGGCTTGTTTTTAAGTTTAAGGGTTATTTTTGTAAATTATCATCACACTCTCAAACCGGGAGACCCGGGACAACGCGATCAGTTCCTACAAGTTATATTTGCCCTGTGCGAGGTGTTCGTGCCTCCTAAGGGGTCGTTTGGGGGCTGGTTTGGGTTTTCACCCTTTAACGGCTTGTTTTTAAGTCTAAGTGTGATTTTTGCAAATTATCGTCATAATCTGAAACCGGGAGACCCGGGACTATGCGATCAGTTCCTACAAGTTACATTGTTCTCGTGCGAGGTGTTCGTGCCTCTTACGGGGTCGTTTGGGGGTTAGTTTGGGTTTTCACCCTTTAACGGCTTTTTTTTAAGTCTAAGTGTGATTTTTGCAAACTATCATCATACTCTGAAACCGGGAGACCCGGGACTACCCAATCAGTTCCTACAAGTTATAATGGTCCCATGCGAGGTTTTTGTGCCTCCTACGGGGTCGTTTGGGGGCTATTTTGGATTTTCACCCTTGAAATGCTTGTTTTTAACTGTAAGTGTTGATTTTTGCCTATTATTATCATATTCTCAAACCGAGAGACCCGGGACTACGCGGTCAGTTCCTACAAGTTACATTGTTCCCGTTCGAGGTGTTTGTGCCTCTTACACGGTCGTTTGCGGGCTGTTTTGGGTTTTCACTCTTTAACAGCTTGTTTTTAAGTCTAAGTGTGATTTTTGCAAATTATTGACATATTCTCTAATCGGGAGACCTGGGATTACGCGGTGAGTTCCAACAAGTTACATTGATCATGTGCAAGATGTTCGTGCCTCCTATGGGGTCGTTTTGGGGCTAGTTTGGGTTTTCACCCTTTAACGGCTTGTTTTCACCCAAACTGAGAAACCCGGGTCTACGCGATCAGTTCCTACAAGTTACATTGGTCCCGTACGAGGTGTTTGTGCCTCTTACGGGGTCATTTAGGGGTTGGTTTAGGTTTTCACCCTGTAACGGTTTGTTTTTAATCAATTTAGAACGTTTATTGATTTTTGAAATTTTTGACATAGTTTCATTTGTTTATTCGTTAAATCCAACATGTTTTAACATTCGAAATAAACTCAACAGTAGCAGTAGAAAATTTCGAAACCAAACCACCAGCAAATCCCTTCAACCAATTTAACTAAACAAGCTCATAAAGTAAGCCATTTTACGCTTGGCTACTTGTTGCCACAATTTTAGACCATTTTTTATTTAATGTTGCAACATTTATAGAGAATTTGAGACTTTGAGACTAACCAGATTTAATTTGTATTTTGATAGCCACCCGATGAATTCTTCGCGCCATAACTTTTGGAAAAAAAATTACAAACTTGTAGAACCGGTGTCTCGATTTCAATAAAGCCTACAAATTCCATCGTCTAGGGTATCTCTCGTACAATCTACATAAGGAAAACATTAATCAACATATGAATAATTTTTTTACTTTCACCCTCAATATCATTTGAACTTTCGTATTACACCTTCATTTATAAAATAATTTGAGATACACTCACAAAAGCATCGGAAAATTGGTTGGTTGAATAAAGTATGTGTACCTCCATTATACCTGCTTGAATAAAATATGGAAAAATCCATAGTTATGCAATGGTCAATTTAGGATGCCACTGTTAAGGTCAAACCATGAGTCATATTTCTTTTATAAGCAAGACATATTCTATTTATATAACAGTTTATATAACCCCTATTTATAAATAGGGGCATATCTTAAATGCTCAAAGCTGAAACATGTTCATATAAAACCCCTGCAAAAACTATTTGCGAAAACTATTTATGAACTATTTAGAGCGTATCCTAGTCTTGAAACATGGATTTTGTATGCAACACAAACAATACCTTAACCCCGTGTTTCATACAAAACCGTATTCACCCTGCATTTAAACAAAACTTTAACTCCATCAAGCATTTAAACAAACTTAGTGTAAATAAATAATTAACACGACAAATCTCATATTCACCCAATTCATAAGAAAGCGTCGCCAAACCCCCAAGCTCCAACCCCGTTCTCCGCATTACCCTTAATAACCAAAACACCTATTTCTCTATTTGTATATAACTCTCTCTCTCTCTCTCTCTCTCTCTCTCTCTCTCTCTCTCTCTCTCACACACACACACACACACACACATGTGTGTGCATAAAGACACACATTGCTCATATTCAATTTATTAAATTGGCTACTTTGGAACAAATCCAATAAGCTGATGTTTAACTAAAAAATAACCTAAACTCAACTAAACCTAACAAAGTACAAGTACTAATAAAACAAATAGGAAGTAAAGTTTACAATTTGCAATGCCACTTTTGCACTGATCCCTCACCTTCGGCAATGCTCCTCCCCTGTATACAAGAAAATTACACAAGAAAGTTACACAAGCGGCAATGCAATAATAAAATGCTACTAGTATTGTACACTGTCACGAGATGAGTCATGAAATTAGTGATCTACAATTCTTCATTGCAATGACACGTCATCTTGTGTAACTACCCATAGCATTACTCATAAATTATTATAGCCAAGAAAAGGGAGGACTCACTCAATCCTATGGGACTGAAGAATCAACAGAAACATACTGAAGCTCCTTTCTCCTGAGATACTGATGAAAAATCGTAAGCCTAGCCATCTCAAATGCAAAGTAACCCAAAGCCAAAAAATAAGCACTATGAAGCACCCTATGCCCCATCCCCCTACTAAACCCAACCCACCCTTCTTCCTTCAAAATCTGCTTCACTGTCTCCCCCACGCTATTAATCCCATCCCCATGAACCTGAGTCATCAATCTCGTCTTCACCAAATCCAACGGTGTTATCATGAAAGTCGATATCGCACCCGCTAATGCCCCACAACAAACACTCTGAAAGGGCTCCAAATTAGACTTTTTGTCCTATCCAAAACCGTAACCTTTAAATACTCAAAAGAGGAATAACTCAAAACCCTAGCATGAAAATTCCTCAACAATGTAGCTATGTAACTAGCATAAAGACCCAAAAATCCATCTTTCTCCAAAATCCTCAACAAAACCTCCCAAGATCTCCCTTTTTCCCCAACTTGCATTCTCTGAGTAATCAACTCTTTAGGCACCATTATAGCTGATGAGACAATATTACCCATAACACCATCTTGTGGAGGGATAAGGAGAGATAGGTATTGTTGGAATTTAGATAAAAATAGATTTCCCAAACTCGCAGGTGTCAAAATAGATGGCGAATGAGGCTGTGGAGCCTATTATGACAGCTGAGACACAAGAGTAGAAGCCAAGAATGCCTTTTTGTTGGATGGTTTGGAGAACGGCGTCAAGGGAGTTGGCGTAGATTTGAGAGGCACCTCCTTTAGTTTGGAGTTTGGTTTTGATAGTGTTCAAGGGGTGGAGACAGACGCAGGTGATGGCGCCGGCAAAGCCACTGGCTGAGGCACCGATGAGGGCGCGTTCTATAAGACGGAGAGGTTTTTGAAGAGGGTGTGAATTATGGGGGAATCTTTGGTGGCGGGTTTCAGCCAGTTTTGGGAAGTGGGTTTTGGTTGGGTTTTGGTTATGGAGGTTGAGTAGAATTTGAGGCTGTGGTGGTTTATTTTGTGAGTTGGGGTGGATAGAGACGAGAGGGAGGAGAGACGAGCAGCAGAGCTAATTGAGAGAGGAGAGAGAACGGGAGACAAAAATTTGGAAGGAAGCATATTATTTTTTTAGACTATTTATATTTTAGTAAGTGTACTCAATTTTGGCACACATCAAAACAGTGCCAAATTTTGGCACTGTTTTAAAGTGTGCCAAATAGCTATTAAACCGTGCCAAAATCTCGCACAGTTTTAAACTGTGCCAGATTTTTAATATCAGGGTGTGCCAAATTGTTGTTTTCGGTGTAGTGATGCCAGTATGTTAACTAAACTATTGAGATGTTGGTATCTTTCTTCACACCTTGGAATATTATAGCTACTTCAGCTCTTTTAAATTTAGAATTTTCACATGTTGGTATCTTTCTTCACAATTCACGCATGTGAGTTTTGGTATCCTTTTTTAGCTAGACGTAGAAAAAAGTTAAAAAAACAAATTCAAAATAAAAAATATACATATATTGGGAGATAACCTCCTTGCAGAAGTTTATTTCTATTCTTCATCACAAATTTAGGAGAAGATTCTTCCTCTTCTTTGACTCCCACATCTCTGTAGCACTTTGAGAAAAGGTTCATCGTCACCATTGTTATCTGACATGAATCCCTAAACCTCAAAATAATTCTCAAAACAGTTCATACCTAAACTTCATCACATGCAATTGCCAACAACTAAATATCACTCTGAAAACAGTTCATGGATTACTTCTTGTTGAGTAAAGTAAATTTAAAACAGTATTTATGAGGAAACAAGGCCTTTGTATTACTCTTGTTTCTTGTTCAACTGAACTCCCAGAAATATCAGTGTACCTTAGGTTGATCATAAGGGGTGATTAAAGTGCACTTTAATTGTTAAGAGCCCTTAAAGTTACACTAAAAATCCACGGGTACTAATATTCGCTGTAGGTTTTCCAGTTACAGGACAGCATTTTTATTGTTGTGTCAAAATATGATCCTGGCCACTGCAACATTGAAAATATTGAGCTCTCAATTAAGAACTAATAATCACCCATAAAAATATTGACCAATACCCAAACATACTAACATATTGAACATAGTAAAAAAAACCATAATTTTGTGCAACACAGACAACAAATAGGCATTGCAATATCAAGAGCTTCACTCACACGAAAATGTTAGATTTCATGGTCGTTGTTATATTTTAATTATGTTTCAAACTATGCACTTACCTTGCCTATTTTGAGAGGCAAGATGCAAATATTGTGGAGATGGCTTGTGTATAAGAATACACCTTACAAAGAAAGATGGAAAACATGTCAAATACATCAGAATCAATATGACAAAACAAAAAATTAATAAAGAAAAGAGTGATGTATATTTTAACAACAAACAATACGCAAAACTTGTTAAATCTTGAAAACATATTAGAAAATAACTCATAAACACACCAAAATGTATGGTCCAAAGAGGATAATAAAATGTAGACACGTGTAAACATATATGGGTAAGACAATAAAAGAAAACAAATTCAAGAAAATTTGAATAAAAGAAAAATCATTGAAGAAAATATGAGTAACCTTGGTTTAAAGTCAATACAAATAATATCAGTCACTATGGTTTGAAAACTAGTAGATATCGCATCGTATCTCCGATACCTCTCAAAATATATTACAAATCGTCATTAGGTACTCCCAATACCGATCGTCACTCATTTCGAAATGTACCAAAACAAATTTAACATCATTTACATTCATTAAATATCCCAAATAATTATGTTTGAAATTCAACAATTAGACTTCTATATTTTAATTTAAAACTAACATTTATTATCTCTTTAAGCCCTATAATCAAAAACACCATTGTCGCTTACTCATTTTCTAGATCATAGCATAAAAATCAAGAGAACTTATTACCCAAAGGTTTAATCAGTCATTCTTATTGTTCAAAGTGTTACTTTTGGCCAAAATTTTTAATTAACTTAATCGCCATCTTCATATTTCAAGGTTTGTTTCACCAGTGGATATTGAAGCATAACACAAACTGTTAGGGAAAAAAAACATTGTCCTTTGCTTCACTTTGCCTCGAAGGTAGTAGATAATTTAAACCTCCACATCGTGTAGGAACAAACTTTCAGTATATTAAGGACATGGGCAATAAAGAACAACCCCAAACACAAATCTTAAATAGAAACTCAAATAAAAGTTTAACGATATATTATCAATTAGCTTGACATAGTGTATATTATCTACAATACAAAACAAAAAACATTTTATAACTAAAATGGATTAATCCTTTTATAAACAGTTAGACCCCCCTTAGAAACAACTATGTGTAATATCCCAAATTTACAACTCATTCACTTTCTCAAAACAGTTCATACTTAAACCTCATCACATGAAATTGACAACAACTAAATATCACTCTGAAAACCATTCATGGATAACTTCTTGTTGAGTAAAGTATATTTAAAACAATATTTATGAGGAAACAAGGCCTTTGTATTACTCTTGTTTCTTGTTCAACTAACTCCCAGAAATATCAGTGTACCTTAGGTTGATCATAAGGGGTGATTGAAGTGAACTTTAATTGTTAGGAGCCATTAAAGTTACAGTACCAAAATCCACGGGTACTGATATTCTCTATAGGTTTTCCAGTTACAGGACAACATTTTTATTGTTGTGTCAAAATATGATCATGGCCACTGCAACATTCAAGATATTAAGCTCTCAATTAAGAACTAATAATCACCCATAAAAATATTGACCAATACCCAAACATACTAACATGTTGAACAAAGTACAAAAAACCATAATTTTGTGCAACACAGACAACAAATAGGCATTACAATATCAAGAGCTTCACTCACACGAAAATGTTAGATTTCATGGCCGTTGTTATATTTTAATTATGTTTGAAACTATGCACTTACCTTGCCTGTTTTGAGAGGCAAGATGGAAATATTGTGGTGATGGCCTGTATATAAGAATACACCTTACACAAAAGAAAGATGGAAAACATGTCAAATACATTAGAATCAATATGACAAAACAAAAAATGAATAAAGAAAAGAGTGATGTATATTTTAGCAACAAACAATACGCAAAACTTGTTTAAATCTTGAAAACATATTAGAAAAGAACTCATAAACACACCAAAAGGTATGGTCCAAAGAGGATAATAAAACATAAACACGTGTAAACATATATGGGTAAGACAATAAAACCAAACAAATTCAAAAATATTTGAATAAAAGCAAAATCATTGAAGAAAATATGAGTAACCTTGGTTTAAAGTCAATAACAAAATAATATCAAGTCACTATGGTTTGAAAACTAGTCGATATCGCATCGTATCTCCGATACCTCTCAAAATATATTACAAATCGTCATTAGGTACTCCCAATACCGATCATCACTAATTTTGAAATGTACCAAAACAAATTTAACATCATTCACATTCATTAAATATCCCAAATAATTAATTTTGAAATTCAACAATTAGACTTCTATATTTTAATTTAAAACTAACATTTAGTATCTCTTTAAGCCCTCTAATCAAAAACACCATTGTCGCTTACTCATTTTCTAGATCATAGCATAAAAATCAAGAGAACTTATTACCCAAATGTTTAATCAGTCATTCTGATTATTCAAAGTGTCACTTTTGGCCAAAATTTTTAATTAACTTAATCGCCATCTCCATATTTGAAGGTTTGTTTCACTTGTGGATATTGAAGCATAACACAAACTGTTAGGGAGAAAAAACATTGTCCTTTTCTTCACTTTGCCTCGAAGGTAGTAGAGAATTTAAACCTCCACATCGTGTAGGAACAAACTTTCAGTATATTAAGGACATGGGCAATAAAGAACAACCCCAAACACAAATCTTAAATAGAAACTCAAATAAAAGTTTAACGATATATTATCAATTAGCTTGACATAGTGTATATTATATACAATACAAAACAAAAAACATTTTATAACTAAAATGGATTAATCCTTTTATAAACAGTTACACCCCCCCTTAGAAACAACTATGTGTAATATCCCAAATTTACAACTCATTCACTTTCTCAAAACAGTTCATACTTAAACCTCATCACATGAAATTGACAAGAACTAAATATCACTCTGAAAACCATTCATGGATAACTTCTTGTTGAGTAAAGTATATTTCAAACAATATTTATGAGGAAACAATGCCTTTGTATTACTCTTGTTTCTTGTTCAACTGAACTCCCAGAAATATCAGTGTACCTTAGGTTGATCATAAGGGGTGATTGAAGTGCACTTTAATTGTTAGGATCCATTAAATTTACAGTACCAAAATCCACGGGTACTAATATTCGCTGTAGGTTTTCCAGTTACAGGACAACATTTTTATTGTTGTGTCAAAATATGATCCTGGCCACTACAACATTCAAGATATTGAGCTCTCAATTAAGAACTAATAATAACCCATAAAAATATTGACCAATACCCAAACATACTAACATGTTGAAAAAAGTACAAAAAACCATATCTTTTTGCAACACAGACAACAAATAGGCATTGCAATATCAAGAGCTTCACTCACACGAAAATGTTAGATTTCATGGTCGTTGTTATATTTTAATTATGTTTCAAAATATGCACTTACCTTGCCTGTTTTGAGAGGCAAGATGCAAATATTGTGGAGATGGCCTGTATATAAGCATACACCTTATACAAAAGAAAGATGGAAATCATGTCAAATACATTAGAATCAGTATGACAAAATAAAAAATGAATAAAGAAAAGAGTGATGTATATTTTAACAACAAACAATACGCAAAACTTGTTTAAATCTTGAAAACATATTAGCAAATAGCTCATAAACACACCAAAAGGTATGGTCCAAAGAGGATAATAAAACGTAGACACGTGTAAACATATATGGGTAAGACAATAAAAGCAAACAAATTCAAAAAAAATTGAATAAAAGCAAAATCATTGAAAAAATATGAGTAACCTTGGTTTAAAGTCAATACAAATAATATCAAGTCACTATGGTTTGAAAACAAGTCGATATCGCATCGTATCTCCGATACCTCTCAAAATATATTACAAATCGTCATTAGGTACTCCCAATACCGATCGTCACTAATTTTGAAATGTACCAAAACAAATTTAACATCATTCACATTCATTAAATATCCAAAATAATTATGTTTGAAATTCAACAATTAGACTTCTATATTTTAATTTAAAACTAACATTTATTATCTCTTTAAGCCCTCTAATCACAAACACCATTATCGCTTACTCATTTTCTAGATCATAGCATAAAAATCAAGAGAACTTATTACCCAAAGGTTTAATCAGTCATTCTGATTGTTCAAAGTGTTACTTTTGGCCAAAAATTTTAATTAACTTAATCGCCATCTTCATATTTGAAGGTTTGTTTCACCTGTGGATATTGAAGCATAAGATAAACTGTTAGGGAGAAAAAACATTGTCCTTTGCTTCACTTTGCCTCGAAGGTAGTAGAGAATTTAAACCTCCACATCATGTAGGAACAAACTTTCAGTATATTAAGGACATGGGCAATAAAGAACAACCCCAAACACAAATCTTAAATAGAAACTCAAATAAAAGTTTAACGATATATTATCAATTAGCTTGACATAGTGTATATTATATACAATACAAAACAAATAACATTTTATAACTAAAATTGATTAATCCTTTTATAAACAGTTACACCCCCCTTAGAAACAACTATGTGTAATATCCCAAATTTACAACTCATTCACTTTCTCAAAACAGTTCATACTTAAACTTCATCACATGAAATTGACAAGAACTAAATATCACTCTGAAAACCATTCATGGATTACTTCTTGTTGAGTAAAGTATATTTAAAACAATATTTATGAGGAAACAATGCCTTTGTATTACTCTTGTTTCTTGTTCAACTGAACTCCCAGAAATATCAGTGTACCTTAGGTTGATCATAAGGGGTGATTGAAGTGCACTTTAATTGTTAGGATCCATTAAAGTTACAGTACCAAAATCCACGGGTACTAATATTCGCTGTAGGTTTTCCAGTTACAGGACAACATTTTTATTGTTGCGTCAAAATATGATCCTGGCCACTGCAACATTCAAGATATTGAGCTCTCAGTTAAGAACTAATAATAACCCATAAAAATATTGACCAATACCCAAACATACTAACATGTTGAACAAAGTACAAAAAACCATATTTTTTTGCAACACAGACAACAAATAGGCATTGCAATATCAAGAGCTTCACTCGCACGAAAATGTTAGATTTCATGGTCGTTGTTATATTTTAATTATGTTTCAAACTATGCACTTACCTTGCCTGTTTTGAGAGGCAAGATGCAAATATTGTGGAGATGGCCTGTATATAAGAATACACCTTATACAAAAGAAAGATGGAAAACATGTCAAATACATTAGAACAATATGACAAAACAAAAAATGAATAAAGAAAAGGGTGATGTATATTTTAACAACAAACAATACGCAAAACTTGTTTAAATCTTGAAAACATATTAGCAAATAACTCATAAACACACCAAAGGTATGGTCCAAAGAGGATAATAAAACGTAGACACGTGTAAACATATATGGGTAAGACAATAAAAGCAAACAAATTCAAGAAAATTTGAATAAAAGCAAAATCATTGAAGAAAATATGAGTAACCTTGGTTTAAATTCAATACAAATAATATCAAGTCACTATGGTTTGAAAACTAGTCGATATCGCATCGTATCTCCGATACCTCTCAAAATATATTACAAATCGTCATTAGGTACTCCCAATACCGATCGTCACTAATTTTGAAATGTACCAAAACAAATTTAACATCATTCACATTCATTAAATATCCCAAATAATTATGTTTGAAATTCAACAATTAGACTTCTATATTTTAATTTAAAACTAACATTTATTATCTCTTTAAGCCCTCTAATCAAAAACACCATTATCGCTTACTCATTTTCTAGATCATAGCATAAAAATCAAGAGAACTTATTACCCAAAGGTTTAATCAGTCATTCTGATTGTTCAAAGTGTTACTTTTGGCCAAAAATTTTAATTAACTTAATCGCCATCTGCATATTTGAAGGTTTGTTTCACCTGTGGATATTGAAGCATAAGATAAACTGTTAGGGAGAAAAAACATTATCCTTTGCTTCACTTTGCCTCGAAGGTAGTAGAGAATTTAAACCTTCACATCGTGTAGGAACAAACTTTCAGTATATTAAGGACATGGGGAATAAAGAACAACCCCAAACACAAATCTTAAATAGAAACTCAAATAAAAGTTTAACGATATATTATCAATTAGCTTGACATAGTGTATATTATATACAATACAAAACAAAAAACATTTTATAAATAAAATGGATTAATCCTTTTATAAACAGTTACACCCCCCTTAGAAACAACTATGTGTAATATCCCAAATTTACAACTCATTCACTTTCTCAAAACAGTTCATACTTAAACCTCATCACATGAAATTGACAAGAACTAAATATCACTCTGAAAACCATTCATGGATTACTTCTTGTTGAGTAAAGTATATTTAAAACAATATTTATGAGGAAACAATGCCTTTGTATTACTCTTGTTTCTTGTTCAACTGAACTCCCAGAAATATCAGTGTACCTTAGGTTGATCATAAGGGGTGATTGAAGTGCACTTTAATTGTTAGGATCCATTAAAGTTACAGTACCAAAATCCACGGGTACTAATATTCGCTGTAGGTTTTCCAGTTACAGGACAACATTTTTATTGTTGTGTCAAAATATGATCCTGGCCACTGCAACATTCAATATATTGAGCTCTCAATTAAGAACTAATAATAACCCATAAAAATATTGACCCATACCCAAACATACTAACATGTTGAACAAAGTACAAAAAACCATATTTTTTTGCAACACATACAACAAATAGGCATTGCAATATCAAGAGCTTCACTCACACGAAAATGTTAGATTTCATGGTCGTTGTTATATTTTAATTATGTTTCAAACTATGCACTTACCCTGCCTGTTTTGAGAGGCAAGATGCAAATGTTGTGGAGATGGCCTGTATATAAGAATACACCTTACACAAAAGAAAGATGGAAAACATGTCAAATACATTAGAATCAATATGACAAAACAAAAAATGAATAAAGAAAAGGGTGATGTATATTGTAACAACAAACAATATGCAAAACTTGTTTAAATCTTGAAAACATATTAGCAAATAACTCATAAACACACCAAAAGGTATGGTCCAAAGAGGATAATAAAACGTAGACACGTGTAAACATATATGGGTAAGACAATAAAAGCAAACAAATTCAAGAAAATTTGAATAAAAGCAAAATCATTGAAGAAATTATGAGTAACCTTGGTTTAAAGTCAATACAAATAATATCAAGTCACTATGGTTTGAAAACTAGTCGATATCGCATCGTATCTCCGATACCTCTCAAAATATATTACAAATCGTCATTAGGTACTCCCAATACCGATCGTCACTAATTTTGAAATGTACCAAAACAAATTTAACATCATTCACATTCATTAAATATCCCAAATAATTATGTTTGAAATTCAACAATTAGACTTCTATATTTTAATTTAAAACTAACATTTATTATCTCTTTAAGCCCTCTAATCAAAAACACCATTATCACTTACTCATTTTCTAGATGATAGCATAAAAATCAAGAGAACTTATTACCCAAAGGTTTAATCAGTCATTCTAATTGTTCAAAGTGTTACTTTTGGCCAAAAATTTTAATTAACTTAATCGCCATATTCATATTTGAAGGTTTGTTTCACCTGTGGATATTGAATCATAACACAAACTGTTAGGGAGAAAAAACATTGTCCTTTGCTTCACTTTTCCTCAAAGGTAGTAGAAAATTTAAAACTCCACATCGTGTAGGAACAAACTTTCAGTATATTAAGGACATGAGCAATAAAAAAGAACCCTAAACACAAATCTTAAATAGAAACTCGAATAAAAGTTTAACGATATATTATCAATTAGCTTGACATAGTGTATATTATCTACAATATAAAACAAAAAACATTTTATAACTAAAATGGATTAATCCTTTTATAAACAGTTACACCCCCCTTAGAAACAACTATGTGTTATATCCCAAAATTATAACTCATTCACTTTCTCTAAACAGTTCATACCTAAACCTCATCACATGCAATTGCCAACAACTAAATATCACTCTGAAAGCCATTCATGGATAAATTCATATTGAGTAAAGTATATTTAAAATAGTATTTATGAGGAAACAAGGCCTTTGTATTACTCTTGTTTCTTGTTCAACTGAACTCCCAGAAATATCAGTATACCATAGGTTGATCATAAGGGGTGATTGAAGTGCACTTTAATTGTTAAGAGTCATTCACGTTACATGACCACATTCCACGGGTACTAATATTCATTGTAGGTTTTCCAGTTAAAGGATAACATTTTTATTGTTGTGTCAAAATATGATCTGGGCCACTGCAACATTCAAGATATTGAGCTCTTGATTAAGAACCAATAATCACCCATAAAAATATTGACCAATACCCAAACATACTAACATGTTTAACAAAGTACAAAAAACCATAATTTTGTGCAACACATACAACAAATAGGCATTGCAATATCAAGATCTTCACTCACACGAAAATGTTAGATTTCATGGCCGTTGTTATATTTTAATTATGTTTCAAACTATACACTTACCTTGCATGTTTTGAGAGGAAAGATGATATTATTTTGGAGATGGCCTGTATATAAGAATACAACATATAAAAAAGAAAGATGGGAAACATGTCAAATACATTTGAGTAAAGATGACAAAACAAAATATGATAAAAGAAATAGAGTGATGTATATTTTAACAACAACAAATACACAAAACATGTTTAAATTTTGCAATCATATTAGAAAATAACTCATAAGCACACCCAAAGATATGATCCACAGAGGATAATAAAATGTAGACATGTGTAAACATATATGCGTAAGATAATAAAAGAAAACACATTGAAGAAAATATGAGTAACCATGGTTTAAATTCAATACAAATAATATATAGTCACTATGGTTTGAAAATTAGTCGATATCGTACCATATCTCTGATACCTCTCAAAATCTATTACGAATCGTCATTAGGTACTCCCAATATCGATCGTCACTAATTTAGAAACATACCAAAATAATTTTAACATCACTCGCATTCATTAAATATCCCAAATAGTAATTTTTGAAATTCAACAATTATACTTCTATATTTTAATCTAAAACTCACATGTGTTATATCTCTAAACCCTCTAATCAAAAGCACCATTGTTTCTTACTCATTTAATAGATCAGAGCATAAAAATCAAAGGAAATTATTACCCTAAAGGTTTAATCAGTCATTCTGAATGTTCAAAGTGTTGCTTCTCACCAAAATTTGTAATTAACTTAATCACCATCTTCATATTAGGAGGTTTGTTTCGCCTGTGAATATTGAAGCATAACATAAACTGTTAGGGACAAAAAATTGTCCTCTACTTCACTTTTCCTCGAAGGTAGTTGTGAATTTAAGCATCCACATTGTGTAGGAACAAAGTTTCAGTATATTGAAGACATGATCAATAAAGAAGAAGCCTAAACGCAAACCTTAAATATAAGATCAAATGAAAGTTTAAAGGTATATTATCAATTAACTTGATGTAGTGTATATTATCTATAATACAAAACAAATCAGATTTTATAACTAAAATGGATTAATCCTTTTATAAAGTCTTACACTGCCTAAGAAATCACCCTGTGTTATCTCCAAAATTATAACTCATACACTTTCTCTAAACGTTTCATACTTAAACCTCATCACATGTAATTGCCAACAACTAAATATCACTCTGAAAATAATTCAGGGATAACTTCTTATTGAGTAAAGTATATTTAACACAATATTTACGAGGAAACATGGCCTTTGTATCACTCATGTTTCTTGTTCAATTGAACTCGTAGAAATATCAGTATACCTTAGGTTGATCGTAAGGGGTGCTTGAAGTACACTTTAATTTGTAAGCGTTGTCAAAGTTATAGGACCACAATCCACGGTTACTAATATTCACTGTAGGTTTTCCAATTGCAGGATAACATTTTGTTTTGTGTTAAAATATGATCCTGGCCACTACCACATTCAAGATATAGATCTCTCAATTAAGGACCAATAATCACCCATAAAAATATTGACTAATACCAAAACATACTAACCTATTGAACAAATTAGAAAAAAACATAATTTGTGCAACACAACTAACTAATAGGCATTGCAATATATAGAGCTTCACTAAGACTGAAATGTTAGATTTAATGGACTTTGTTACATTTTAATTACGTTTCTAGTTCAAGATGTTGATAGTTGTAATTTACAGGCAAATGTGGAAAGATGTGAACAATGAACCCATAAATGTCGTATAAGAAAGATCATGGAGTAAGGATATGGGAATATCCAGTATTTTAAATGCCATCTGTAAATTAACAGCAATTAGGATGAGCCATCCATTTCAATTGCTCTCTCGTATGGAGACACTACTTCAACTCATATCTCGTATGGAGACACTATTTCAATTCATCTCTTATATGGAGTCAGTGAGCACATCTAGAAAGATTCAAGGCTATGGATAAAAAAAAGTTTAGATTTCATACCTAAGGTGGTTGGATAAAAGTTTCAATTTAAAAGTTATTTGTTAAGATGAGTAAATCTCACATTGAATTTTTTTCAAACAACTGACACCCAACTGATTTCTTAAATGATGATTCAAAAGGGTTTCCAATCTATGAAATCGTAATAAGTTTAACTGAAAACAAAAAATTTCGAAAAAACAAAATCTTAGTTTTGTATTTCAAAAATAAATAGACAAAAAATTAGATATATTACATAATAAAAATAGTGTGGGAAAATTTAATAAATTTTCGGTCGAATTTCAAAGTCAGTACCTGAATTGTCTAAACCTTAAAAAAAACTTCAACAAATGTTTGTAGTGAGAAAGACATATGCATACCTTTGAGCCATTAACATTTGTAGTATTATATGGTGGGTATATACAAAACAATTAAAAAGTGAAATAATAATACAACTACCCATGTCTAATTCAATCGATTGAAAAAAGAACAACAATTATAAACTTAAATCCAAGTTTTACAGAAAGCTCAAATGGTGTGTCGGCTCACATCCAAAATGAATGGCGATGGTCGTGATTTCTAAGGGAACATGTGAGATTCCAACTCAAGCATTGTTGTTGAGAGAGGGAACATGTGAGAGACAGTGACTGGTGAGGGAGAGAAAAAGTAGATAGATTATCGAGGGTAGTTCAAATTAAAGTAAAAGAGAAGAGAAAATGTTTGGGCGGATGTTGAAAAGTGCAAAAGTGAAGTATGTAATCGGGAGAGAGGCGTTGAAACACTCGTTGAATTTTCTCAATTTCATCTCAGCCATTGAATTCTTGCCTTAGTGGTTCAATCTCCACCTATAATTAGGTTCTCCTCTTATTGAATGGTAAAAACCTTTTTCCTCCTTATTATATATTTATATAATAAGGAGTAATAGTATTTTTACTGTTTAATAAGAGGATAACATAATTAAGGGTTGAAATGGAAGCCACCTAACCAAGAGACGAAAGGTTCGGATTAAAACTCACACCTGAATTTATATAGTTGTTTTACACCTCAATCTAATTTCACTTTAATTTAATATGTCCCGATTATCAAGAGACATCTCTTACACACTCAAGCCTCGAGCCTCTCCCGTGTCCCATGTCCCATGTCTCATCTCTCACTAACTGCCTCTTACTGTAAGAGTCTTACACAACCACTCCCTCCCATGTCATAACCTCTTCTGTTCTAACCTACCTTCGGCCCATTAAACTCAATGCCTCATAAATTTCTCCTTATTAATGTTTAGTTCATGCTGTCCCATCAAACCACTCCCTCCCATTTATTTTGTTGTTTGTTCCTGTTGTTCTATGCCTGTACGAGTTGAACAAAAAAAATATTTCTCTACCTCGAGCCCATCAATCTCACTCTATCATATCTTGCTCCCTAACCTATCCACTCCACTCATTAAAACCATTTAAAAACACCCATACCTGTCTCTACTTCTCTCTACTTATTACCGCACGGTCATTTAATTCTCAGTTATTTGAATTTTAGTTTTTAATTTGTAGCTCCTGTTTGTGGATGATAGGGACATAAACCGGCATGTATCTTCATATATTTAATGTCTATAGGGGACTCGCAAGGATCGGAAGAGGAAAGTGAGAGTCAAGGTGATGGAGTTGTGGCACAAGATGGTCTTCCCATGGTTAGAAGGGTTTTTGTTGGTGTTGATTCCGTGTTAAGACAGTAAGGAATGAAAGGGTTTTTGTTGTTGTTGTGCCAGTTACCTCTCTCTCTTTGTCTCTCTCTTTATCTAATCTTTGTCTCTATTTGTGCTTGCAGTTTGGTATTATCTTAGTAATAAGAGACAGTGACCTCTCTTCAGACACTTCTAATTTTAATGCCACGACACTGTTGCAAATACATTTGTGGGTGTTTGTGTAAAAGTTTGAAATATAAATATTTATTGCACAATTGATGAAAATATGTAAAGAAGTTGAGTATATTGAATTGTTAATTTTTTAAACTTGATGAATTCTATATTCCTCTGGATGCTCTCTTTACTGATACTACTTTGAAACACTTTCTTCATCTTTTATTCTTTGCTCAGATGAAACATTTTCTGTATTTGGAATTTTGTATTCATTAGGGATAATATGGTTTTTAAGTTTGTGAACTGGTCATCAAATATGTGCCTCTGCCCATTAAACATGTGTCCTTGGGGAAAGGGTGATATCAATTTGAAAAATGTACTTTTTTTATACTTTTTTTTATGATTTTTTCTTATAAATCATAACTTTTTTAAAAAACGGTTTTTTGTGTGTAAGAAACTAAATTTTGACTTTAATACATTAATAATTTTTTTACAGCCTTAATACACGACACGAATAATGTGACTTATAATTTTTCACACCACATTAAAATACTTTTTGACACGGACAACACGAGTAAAATTATGAATTAATTGTGTCATTGTATTAATGTTAGTGAAAAATCCGACCTCGAATGACAAAATTATTTCTTTGAGTTTTTATTAAAACCTATTTTTAATTTTTTTGTTTAATATAAATAACGTAAAAAAAATTGGGTAAAAATAACGACCAACTCTCGCTAATCTCATTCTTAACCCCCCCCCCCCCCCCCCCCCCCTTGTTATTTAGGTGATATCTAAGCAAATCCATGCCTAGAGAAAAAAAGGTTGGTCAAGACTATATATTTGGATCTTTTAGTATAAACTATATTTTTAAAAAAACTTTATTTTTTTCAAGTTTTTATAAAACCTAACTTTTTGAAATAGATGTATTTTTTTTATACTTTGTTTCATAGTTTTTTTTATAAAACATAACTTTTTAAAAAAAATGTATTTTTTTTGTAACAAACTAAGTTTTGACTTTAATACATTACTATTTTTTTAGACTTAATACACGACATGAATAACGTGACTTATAATTTTTCATGCCACATTAAAATACTATTTGACATGAATAACACGAGTAAAATTATGAATTAATATTAGTGTTACGTGACAAACCCAACCCCTAACGACACGATCAATTCATCAAGTTTTTATTAAAAAATTATGTCCAAATTTCACCGTGTGATTACAACATATTATACGAGGACCAAAATGGACTATTATTATTGTTGTGAACTAAATATAACTTATGGTCCAATCAATGACATACACTATCGAAAATTTGCGTCGTGCCTTTAGGCACGGGCATACGAAATTTTTACATGTCGTTTTGTCGGGGAATGATATTTTTACCATTTTGAAATTACGTACTTTAAATTTTTTGCTGTTTTGTGATTATGTGCTTTCGAAATTTTCGGGGCGTGCCTTCAGGCACGGGCATTCTGCTAGTATATATATATATATATATATATATATATATATATATATGGTTTATCTTTTTAACCATAGGTATTCTTTCGGGAGAAGTATGGGCTAATGAAGCATGGGGATCATATTGGAATTAGGACCCAAAGGAAACTTGGGCATTTATTACTTGGATCGTATTCGCTATTTATTTCCATACTCGACAAAATAAAAAGTTGCAGGTTGCAAATTTCGCATATATATATATATATATATAATCCCTTTGTATATAATACCCTGTTAGTATTTCTCCTAGCGGGCGCACGCTCAGACCCCTCCTTTTTCCACCACCCAGGTACTTCATGTAGAGGTAACGATAAGGATATCGGGAAATGAAAGGGGAGTTGTTCATGGCCCTAGATCTCTTGTTGTTATTTGTTTTAATATGTAATTTATTTCGAACCATGTTTTTGTTATCTCGAACTTTAATGCAAGGACACTAAGTTCGGTTGCAATAATATAGGGCAAATGCAAATTTTCCATTAGTGGTTATTTACTCAAATAAACTGCAAAAATCTTTTCTTCCAAGTGTGACTTTGAATTTTGTAAGATGGACATCATTTTATTAAAAATATTAAGTATATTTTGCAACAAAAGTCAATACGAAAGTGTTTATTTAAAAAGGGGATTTCTTAAATGAAATTAAAGTATAAAAAGGTTTTCCGTATTGATAGCCAAGCATGGGGCGTCACAGCTTGGTATCAGAGCATAGGTTACGTGAGTTTTAGATAGAGCACTTACATTACACTTTCGTTAAGTATTAGTTCCTTACATATTATATTCGTACTAAACTATCACTTTTTCTTTTAGATTTTTGACACGTAGAGGGGGTGTAGGCACTGTACTGCATGTACTATTGGTAACACCAATGAGTTGCATTAAATTTCAGGTAGTACAATAACTAGATGACTCACTCTCTCAGTAGAACCAGGCTGATAAAAATACCTCAGTAGAGAGCATCGGGGCTACTAATATTCTGAAGGAGTTTAGGAAACTTAACCCCCTAATATTCAGTGGTAGAATGGGGTCCGAAGGGGCTAATGGGTCATTTCAGTGTGTCACACACATATTTGATGTCGTTGAAGTATCTCTTAATATAAGGGTTCGAGTGGATATATTTCAGTTCACTGATCAGCGCAAAAATGGTGGTAACCCATCACGCAATGAGAACGGGAAAGGTATTTGGGGAGATTTTTTAGTGATATTTCTGGACTGCCTCTTTCCAGAGGCTTATCATGATAGTAAGAAGGATGAGTCCCAAAACTTGTTGTAAATATGACTATTGGAGAATATGATATACAGTTGGGAACCTTGTTGGATTATGACTGACATGTGGGTGGTGATGAGAGGGAAAAGACTCTCTTCCTCCTAAAGGGTCTCAACCCGTCCATTCGGAGGCTTATCATCGGTCAGGATGCCCATTCATTCAAAGATACAGTTAAAAAATCCGTTAGACTAGAGTTCGAGTACTAGGATGAAAGTTTTATCAATGAAAATAAGAGGGGGGGCAATAATGATCAAGGTAAGAGTAGAGGGACGATGGTTCCAAGGGGTTCTTTGTAACGTTAAAGGAATAAGGGGACATTAGTTCCTCACAGAGACAGAGTGAAGGGAAAGGGCCATCACAACCAATAAAAGGGTGTTTCATATGTAGGACACCTAACTATTGGAATAGGTAATGCCCCAAAGATACGGTGGTCCATAACCCATCAACCAGGGTTCTAGCTTTCAACTAGTTGGATTCTCTAACTTTACAAACCCCACCCAAAAGTAACAACATCACAGTGGGTATCATCAAGGTAGGCACAATGTTAATAGTTCAGGATCCAACCAGGGTTAAGGGGGATATGAACAGTGGAACTAGTAAGGCAACCAGAACAACAGGTTCACTAAGGGGTAAACCTACGTTCTTACTTAACCTATGGTTCAACCAAATGACACAGTGATGGAAGGTAACATTTTAATATTCTATACGTGGGTTCGAGCTTTATTTGATTATGGTGCATCTCATTTCATTATATCAAGTGCATTAGCCTTCAGTTTGGGTTTAGAGGTTGATTATTTAGATCCCCTAATTTCATTAGACTTTTTGTTGGCGGAGGTTTTTCTTTAGACCGCATATGTCTTGTATGTGTCATCATTGTGGGAGATTATGTACTCGAATATGACTTAGTTTTCATAGATATGGAGATTTTTTATGTAATCCTTGGGGTGGATTAGCTTTCATGATTTATTTCCACTATATAATGTCATTGGTACAATGTTTCAGTGTTATTAACGGATGAGTCTAGTTATAGGTTTAACAGTGAACAACTCACGGATCGTCCTTGTAACTACACTAGAACCAAAGAGCTGGGGTATTGTCTTGAGTGGCTTTCAAGCCTTGTGGAGTAGGATGGTCCCGACAATATGGTCCTTGATCATTCGGTTGTATGGGAGTTCCCGAACGTGTTTTCGAAGGAGCTGTTAGGGTTACCACCGCAGAGGGAGATAGACTTGAGGTGCACATGGGTGTATCATATATTTCCATTCATCCACACCGTTTATATCCGATCGAGCAAAACGAACTGAATATACACATAAAAGATTCACTGTCCAAATGTCTCATTAGGCCAAGTGTGTCATCATGGGGTGCACCGATCCTTTTCGCCAAGAATAAGGACAATACCCTCGGGCTTTGTATTAACTAAAGGCAATTGCATCATGTTAAGATCAAAGAGCAAGAACCCTATGCCATAAATTAATGATCTACAATACACCAAAATGGTCAAATTGACACCCTTCAACCGACCAGCCTACGCATTTTATATCACAGTCATTGACCATGACAAACTTTATAAACTTGTCATGGTCAAGGACCGTGACATGTCCATGATAATTTTGTCAGTAAAAAACCCTTCCCTCTTCTTTTTTCCCACCTATTTCTATTCCCTCCATTTCTCTCTCTTTCTCTCTCTCTAAGCGACTACACTCTCTTTATACGATTTTGGTACATTTTCTCTCCCTATTTCTCTTCCATTTGTGTATATGTGTGTGTATATGTGTGTGTGTGTGTGTATATATGTGTGTAAATGTGCATGTGTGTGTGTGTGGTGTATATATTCATGTGGGGGGAGGGGGTGTATATGTGCGTGTGTGTGTGTGTGTATGTGTGTGTGTATGCGTGTGTGTGTATGTTCGCATGTGTGTGTATGTGCATATGTGTGTGTATATGTATGTGTGTGTGTATGTGTGTGCGTGTGTGGTGGGCAGTGGTAGTGGGGGTAGGGGAAGGGGGAATGGGGCGGGGGGTGGGGCTTGTTAATTTTTTAATTAAATTTTTATTGGTTTATTAGATATTGCCCCTTATATGCAAGTAGTGCCCCTTTCATATGCAAGGGGCACTACTTGATTAAATATTGATTGGTTGTTAATTTTTTTAGTAAAATAATAATTAGTGCCCCTTTCATATGCAAGTAGAATTAATTGATGAGAGGAATTAATTGAGTAGATGAATTAGAAGGAGTACGGGATACACATTTGTTGTTGCTATTGCGGTTGGATTATAGTGGATCGAGGTTCGGTTGGTCAATTTTAGAAGTGGCATGACCACTGAATTATTGTCCATATGGGGGTGGGATTTTTCAACTTTTTTTTAAAATTAGTTTGTATCATGAACAATATATATATATATATATATATATATATATATATATATATATATATATATATATATATATATATATATTTATATATTATGATAATTGAATGAAACATACTTAAAATTACATATAGTCCGCATAGATACTAGCCTTCTAGTTCTTATGTGTACGCATTCCATATCCCTTAGACTCGTTCGAGAGTCATTACCCCTATAATGAGATCTCTCGAATTGTCTCGTTTGGACATCTTGGGACTGCATAATTTTTGTATAATAATATTCTAAAGTTTTTACTTTTGGAGAAAGTTCTGCAGTCGTATCCTAATGTTCTCTGGGTACATACTAGATTGACAAGTGTGAATGTTATTTCAATTGATCGATTGAAATAACACTCACACATGCCAATCTACGTTGTGTACTTGGAGAACTATGGGGATATGCTGTCAAATTTTTCTCAAATCGTAACATTGTGAAATAGCTATTAAGTATATTACAAAAATATGCGGTCTTGAATAGGGTAGGACCACTCACCCTTTAGAGGAGATGGAGGAAATAGGAATTTCTATTATAAATTGAATTTGATCTTGAAATTTAAAAATCGAATATAAATAAGACATAATTAAATGAAACATACTACAAATCTAAGTTTTGTTTATACTAATCCATGAATATTCGCTTCTTACCTTTAATAGGTGATTAGTTCTAGTAGATGTGATGGGATATCCTAAATGCAAATAGTGGATGGGTGAGACAAATATGACGGGGGATGTGTTTTATATAGGTGCTAATGAATTTGTAAAATATGCAAAGAGATGTCATAATGATGAAGAGTTTTCGTGTCCGTGTGCTAGGTGTAAGAATGGTAAGGTGTTTGAGTACAAAACAGTTGAACTACATTTGTTAAGATGGGGTATGAAAGATATTTATCGATTTTGGAGTTTTCACGATGAATTGAAAGTTCCTTTTGCCCCCGAACAACCTTCATAACAACCTTCAACAAATAGGATAGATGTAAAAGGGGACGACGTAGATCATAATATGTTATAGGATTTAGTTGGTTATGCGTACAGAGTTTATAAAGCGAAGGAGAATGAGGTTACTGATGATGTACAAGGTTCATGTGCTCGTGAAGATATCACAATAAACCTTGACGATGACTACCAAAGTTTAAAATTTAAGGCGACCCAACCGTTATACTATGGTTGTGAGAAAGATCAAACAACTTTACATGCCATGGTTGGTTTGCACAGTTAGAAGACGTAGTACGATTTGTCTGGCAATAGCGTGACAGAAATTCTAAATTAGGTGAAGGGCTTACTACCCAAGGAGAATACTCTTCCAAATAGCTATCTTATTATGAAGAACAGTTTGAAAGGTTTGGGAATGAAGTATAAATCGATTCATGCTTCCAAAAGGAGTATGAAAATCTTGATCGTTGTTCGGTATGCGATGAACCTAGATATACCCAAACTATTAGCAAGGAAGGCACAAGCTCAAAAGTGCCTCAAAAAGTGTTGAAATATTTTCCCGTTGGGCCTAGATTACAACATTTGTTCACAGTACCATGGATAGTGGAGGGAATGGATTGGCATGCTAGGGAAGAAGTAGGGGTAATCTCATGCGTTATCATATTGATTCTACAGCTTGGAGGAGGATGAATTATAAGTATTCTGATTTTGCTCGAGAACATTGCAACATTTATTTTATTATATCAATAGATGGTTTCAATCCATTTGGAAATCTAAGATCCAATCTGAGTGTATGGCCAGTGATCCTAGGCCCACTCAAGCTCCCTCCTTCACAGTGTATGAGACCTGAATTTTCGATGATGTCTTTGTTTATACCTGGGCCAAAGGCACCAAATGATGACATTGACGTCTACCTGGATCCTTTGGTAAAAGAATTACATGAGTTGTGGGAAGAGGGTGTGAAATTATTTGACTCTTTTAGAAAAGAAGAGTTTACCCTAAAAGCTATGTTGATGTGGGAAATTCATGATTTTCCATCTTATGGGACATTATCCGGTTGTGTAGTACATGGTTATTTGAGGTGTCCTATTTGTGGAGATAAGACTGAATCTCTTTGTCTATCCGCTAGCTCAAAAAATGTATACCATTTCCATAGGAGGTTTTTACCCCCGTCTCATAATTTCATATTTGAGAAAGGTTCTATTTTTTTATCGGGTGGGGTTGAACATAAGCTACCATCGAGACAACATTCAGGTTTAAAAATTGAAAGTAAATATTCTGAATGTAGCCCTAATATGCAAGGTAAGAATACCAAATCTAAGAATGTCAAGCATAAGAAGACCCCAACTTTGAATGAAACTGAGACAAGAAAGGAATGGTCTAGGAGTTAATTTTATTTTACTTGCCTTATTGGAAGAATAACTCAGTTCGCCGTGTATTGGATGTGATGCATCCAGAGAAGAACCTTACTGAATATATTGTGGGCACTTGCCTTGGGGGGAGTTGAAAGAGTGCACGTGCGTTCAGATAGAAATATTATTTAATTAAACTCAGTTTTATCAGTTAAGTCCTAAACATGTAGCTATATGTGATTGAACAAGATGATGAAACATGCAAGAACACTCAAACACACATATTTGAGGAAAAATCCCCCAAAGTGGAAAAACCATTTATTTTCTTTATAATATTGTAACATACAATTTCTCGAATTATAATGAAAATACAGTGACACAAAATTACCCATAGGCATTGAATCTGTAGTCGGTGGCTGGAAGTTTGCCTTTCCAGGCGGGCAGCAATGAAGAAGAAGGACGATCTTCTCCACAAGGGTATGAACAGACACAAAAATATGTTCTTGGGTTGTAAAGCGATTCACAAGGGTTTGGCTACGTGGTGTGAATCAAACAAGAGTCTTGGGACTCAAAAGGTTGAAGACTTAGAGTTTTAGGACTCTGAAAATCGTCTGTAAAAGTTTTGAAAATCAACTCCCCGAAGTCGGTTTATAAAAGAAACTTGGCCCTCAAAAATCTCAGCACAATCTACACGATTTTATCCCAAGCGGACCGGTCCGAATCATAGGCGGATCGGTCCGAGGTCAGACCGATTCATTTTTTAAAGTGGTCTCTTTGGTTCGCATTCGATCCGGGGTCTACTGGTTCAAGAGCAAGGCGGATCGGTCCGGGTAGAGGGAGGATTGATCCGGGGGAAGACCGATTCTTTTTCCAAATGGGCGGATCGGTCCGGGGCGGACCGATTCCTTTTTAAAACAGGCGGACCGATCCGTTTGTCCAGAATTTTGATTCCTTCCTAGAATTCTTTTACATTCGGATCCATTGATGTAGAAGAGATCTTTGAATTTCTTCAACGGTGTAACGGCGTATGACATAGATATTAATGATGGACATAAAATTTCCTTACAGGAGTCATTAGAAGGATAGAGAAAATTCATAAAAAGACCTTAAATCGTTGAAACTTAAGCCACAACTTTTGTTGAAAGAAGATAGTAGGGGAAGGACAATAATTCCCCCTGGTGCGTTTACTTTTACGATTGGGAAAAGAAGGTTCTTTTAGACACAATATATAATTTGCAAGGTCCATCTAATTTTCCGTCCAACTTGCAAAGGATTGTGAATTATGCTACTCATGATTTACATAAGTGTAAGTCCCACGATTGGCATGTGATCATGCAATTGGTACCTCTATTGTTTTAGCAATGTTTCTCCAATCACAAGGATTTGTGGAGGGCTATTATGCAAATTAGTATTACCTTCTCACTTTTGTGTGAGAAGGTAGTCAATCGAGAACACATAGTGGCAGCAAAATTGGTGATGACCGAAGCGATTTGTGTGTTGGAGAAGTACTTTCCCCTAACATTCTTTGACATAAGTGTTCACTTGTTGGTACACCTATGCGACGAGGGACTTCTTTGCGGTCCACTTAGATATCGGTGCATCTATCCGTTTGAAAGATTGATGAAAGTTTTTAAAAATTACGTTAAAAATATGTGATGCATTGTAGGATCAATTACAGAGGAATACATCACTGTGGAGTCATCAATCTATACTCGGGAATATATGCCTGACTCGACCAGCGTTGATGACACTGATGAGTTTGTCGATGATGGTGGTCATGTGATGGGAAAATGAGTGAAATTAACGATTTTACATCATGAACAAGTAGCTCATTATCTATTTAACACACATGAAGATGTCGAAGAATGGAAAAAGTATGTTTAAATTATTTTAAGTTTTACATTATTTAAGAATATTTTAGATTATTTTATACATGATTAATTTTGTAATATGCAAAAAATATGAAGCATGTGAGAACAATAAAAGATGAAAAATTATGGTACAATCAGACAGAGAATTTAGGTTGTGGTTGTCACAAGAGTTAATTATAATGAAAATGTCCATTATATAACGTTTCATTACACTCAAACTTTACAACTAACCTAATTAATTTATCTATATTCTCAGCTCTTAAAGACAGGTGATGCGATGTCAAGGCTTGCTCATCTAGCCACTGGACCCTTATTCATGGCATAAGAGTACAAAAAGTATCGATTGAACGGTTACATATTCGGCGCTAAAGTTTACGAGGAAAGTACAAATGTATAGAACTCGAGCATTTCATACAAGGCTCTTACTTTCTTTCGAGCGAGCGCAAAAGATAAAAACCTCGTTGATGATGAAATGACTTACTATAGTGTAATTCGAAATGTATATGAATTGGATTATATAAGCTTCAAAGAGGTTGTATTTTACTGTGACTGGGTAAGAGTTAAGGATAAAAATGCTTGTAAAGTTGATCATGGCACCAATTTGATCATGGTTGACTTGTCCAAGTTGAAGAGCAACGACCATTTGAGCGATGAGTCATTTGTTTGTGCATTTCAAATGGTCAACCAAGTGTTTTACTTGGCGTATATCAACAACGAGTCGTGGTCAATTTTCCTTCATGCTCTAAATCGTCTAAATAGTAGTGTGCATGACTTGGCTGCTCCTATCGAATGTTAATCGATTTTTTATTATGACCTGAATTTGAAACAATTTTTCAATTTGTAATAAATATTCCAATTTGTACTTTATCAATCCAGTTTTAATGCTTTTAATTCATTTTCACTTTATCATTTTCACTATTTTTATCTTTCTCTCTTTCCTTTATATATGTATGTATGTGTGTGGGGAGGGGGATGTGTGTGTAGTGTGCGTGTGTGTGGGAAGTAGGGATGGGGGTGGGGATGTTTCGGATTTTTAGTAATTTTACATATTATGAGTTATATGTTGTTGTTTGGGAATTCAGAATTGAGGTGTTAAACAGTAGTAATTCATTTGGGTTTGTAGTAATTATACATATTTGCATGTCTTCTTCTAATTCATTTGGATTTGTACAAATAACAACATTTTATTACAAAAAATGTCTCCTTCAGGTATTAAGGCAAGGATGATGATGTTGATTATGATGATGTCGCATGGGGGTTCGGTGGTAGCGGAGGCGACGAGGTCTCCTCGACCCCTAAGCTCCCCAAATGGGGCAAATTAGGTATGGTCGTCGAGAAGAAGACGGGGCTATTAGCGAGATCCCTCAAGCTGGTAAAGACGATCATCGACTCGGGGTACACTATTTGGAGGGAGGTGCCAAATGAGCTCAAGTTAGCTATTTGAATGGAACTACAGGTAATGTATTTATACTTATATTTATATGAATATTTCAATTTCAATTTCAATTTCAATTTCAATTTCATTTTAAATTTATATTTATATTTATGTTTATTCCCAATTAACACTGCATTTGTTAGACAGGAACAATTCAGCCTGGACCCAAAACTACGCGATTTCGTTTTGGAGTAGTTGAGGGAGCAACACAAGACGTGGAAGAAAAATATGCGGACTCGGTACTTTGGGAAGACCCAAGACTCCGTTATCCGAATCTGTGACTCCGTCCCACTGAAGGAGCCGATCTCATTGGCACAATGGCAAAAGTTTATTGACAATGAGATCGGGGAGCGACAATTGACATCTCGCTAATTGGGGAGGGAAAATCGAGCGAAAAAGACGGACGTGCACTACTCCATTCGGACGTCTTACGCCAGTGGAGCATAGGATGATGGTAAGATTTAATTTTTCTACAACTACAGAAATATGTTATTCTGCATTGTTTTACTTTGCGGAACTAATTATTCATTATTTTATTTCAAGGGACGGGGAGTGACTCTGGGGGTATGCCACATAGGCTCGATACTTATGTGGATATTTGGACGAAGAAAGGGAAGGATAAGGAGGTGTTCTCGATTGTCGCGTCCACTATTATAAGTAATCTGATAGTTTACTTTTTTTTAATTACGTTATAATTTTTTTATTTACTTATTTAACAAAGAATGTGATTTTTATCGTTTCAAGCAAAGCGTAAGGAAGTGCATGAGTCTTAGTCTGATACTGACAAGACATATTTGTACACGGACGCACTGAGCTAAGTGCTTGGCACGGATCGCAAGGGTAGGATAAGGGGGTGAGCTCGCAGGTGACCAAATCTAGGATCATTGGATTGGAGACGGGCAACACCGGGTTAGCTCGAATGGTGGACTCGCATGACCCGAAGCTGTCCCGTTTGGAGGCGACGGTTCAAGAAATGTTCTCATTCATGAAGCATTCATTAGGCGGAAACCGTAAGGGTAAAGGGAAGGAGAAGATGGTGGAGGAGGACGAGGATGTGGACCTCGCTGCTTCATCGTCGACATGTGCAAACTCTGATGATCTAGCCCCCTGTTTGGATCCCTTCGATTGATCGATGTAGATACTTAGTTGGCCGAGCGTGTTTATACAGGACATATTTTATGGCCAGCAGATAGGGTGGGGTTGAGGGACCCGAATAGTGTCCAGGGTATGGAAGTTCATGGACGTTTACTTCAAGACATCGAGGCCAAGGTGCTCGTAACACATGTGATACCCGAGAAGAAGAACTCCCTATTGGAATATGCAAGGGTGTACGAATTCGTATATCGTTGGCCTATCCACCTCCTCAAACCTACCCTAGACATGTAGTGACATTATTTGAATTGAATTGATTTAAGTTGTTACATTTGAATTATATCGTGATGTATATTGTTTTGGATGTATATCTTCATTATCTTTATTTTATTTAGATATATGATGTTTGAACTGGTACAATGTTGCTATAATAGGTACAAATATACTGTTGGGTAGTGGCAGAGGCCATACTTCCCAGTAGATGTTTTTTCAATTTTGCCCAGAATTACCATTGTCAATGACCGTGACAATGTTTTAAATATTGCCACGGGTTTCTCACGATCTTAGACCGTGATAGGACCATGACAAGTCTAATGAACTTTTCACGATCAATGACCGTGACAAGTCCGTGACAACAGAAGTTATCACCCCCAAAATTATCACGATCATTAACCTTGATATGTTGGACTTGACAAGGTCAATGACCGTGACAATCAACCAGATTTGGTGTAGTGCTATTAGATTAGTTGTGGGGAGCGGGTGTATTTTGGAAGATTGATCTTCGGTCTAACTATTATCAGTTGAGGGTCAAGACTAAAGATATTCAAAGAAATAATTTAGGACACGATACAGGAATTATGAGTTCTTAGTTATGTCATTCGAATTAACAAATACACCTGGAGCATTCAAGGATTTCATAAATTGGATTTACCACCCGTACTTGGACCAATTTGTTATAGTATTTATTAATGATATCCTAATCTACTCAACCTCAAGAATGGATCATGAGGAGCACCTTCACATGACCTTGCAAGTGCTTCGTGAAACTCATTTGTTTTATAAGTTAAATAAGTATGAGTTATCGATGAATTTGGTTTGGTTTCTTGGTTATATTGTATCAGGACAATAGATTTCGATTGACCTATCAAAGGTCAAAGAAGTGGTGAATTGGGAATAATCAAAGACAGTAATGGAGATGAGGAGTTTCATGGGACTCTCTGATTACTATCGTAATTTCAGCCATGGGTTCTCACATATTACTTCACACTTTGTCAAGTTGACATAGAAAGATGTTCACTTTGATTCGACGAATAACTGTGATGCGGGGTTCCAAGAGTTGAAGACTAGGCTAACTTCAGCACTAATATTTATACTCGTAGAGAGAGGAAATGGGTATGTCATTTATTATAATGCATTAGGGGAAGGTTTAGGAGCGGTATTGATGCAAGGAAATAATATGGTAGCTTATGCATCAAGGCAGTTAACGATTCATGAGAAAAACTACCCAATGCATGACCTAGAGATTAGAGCATTTGCATTTGCCCTTAAGATTTGGAGATGTTACCTAAATGGTGAATGATGTGAGGTATACTTGAATCAAGAGAGTATCCAACAGATTTTCAATCAGAGAGATCTAATTCTTAAGTCAAGATGATAGATGGAACTTATGAAAGATTCAAATTTGGTTTCCATTACCACTCGGGTAAGGCCAATGTTGTAGTCAATGCATTGAGCATGAATATGAGAATATCATTGGCGGCAATGAAATACTACCATCACAAGAGGATGTAAGACCTTTAGAGCTATGAATTGAGGGTTAAGTGAGGAAAGAATCACACCTACATTTATGGGATGAAGATAAGTCCTTTTATATAAAAGAAAGTTATTGATGCAGAGGCTTTGAATGGTGATTAGGCAAACTTTTTGTACCATATCTTTTCAAGTGAGCCAATTGAAGACTTTTCAGTCAATAAAGATAATAGTATGAGGTTTTGAGGAAGGTTGGTAGTTCTTGATATTAAGAAGCTTATGGAAGAAGTAATGATAGAAACACACCAGTCTAGTTTCATTACTCATCTAGGTAGTACAAAGATGTACAGGTATTTGTACAGAGACTGTTGATCATCAAGAATAGAAAGGGATGGCGAGCTTCATATAACAAAATGTCTCAATTGTCAGTAAGTTAAGACCAAGTACTAGAAACCAAAAGGGTTATTTTAACCACAACCGGTAGCTATGTGAAAGTTGGAGCACATAATAATGGACTTCGTTATTGCTTTGCCGAGGACACATGCAGTGCACGATGCAGTATGGGTTGTGCTTAATCGACTCACCAAGTCAACACAGTTCCTTCTTATTAAAGTCATGGATAATCTGGAAAAATTTTCTAGACTCAAAAATCAAAAGGTTGCATGGGACACCTTTATCCATTATTTTGAATCGAAATCCAAGATTTGTATCCAAATTTTGGGATAAACTATAGCAAGATCTGGGAGAAAATATAAATCTCAACACAACCTATCATCCATATAAGGATGGATAATCCGAGATAGCTATTCAAATACTCCAATATATGTTTTCGGCTTACGCTATAGATTTCTAGGGTTGTTGGGTTAATCATCAACCATCAGTAGAGTTTTCCTACAATAATAATTTTTAGTATAGCATCGAGATAACACCATTTGAATATTTATATGGGGGACATTTTCATTCACTAGTTTATTGGGTGTAGGTCATATAAAAGCACATCTCCGGGTCAAATGTGATTAAGGAGGACACTGAGAAAATTTAGGTCATCCGGGCTAGACTTGTAACTACTCAGAGCTGTAAAAAAGAACTATGATGATGTACATCATTTCAATCTAGAGTTTAGTGTGTTTTATCTTGTATCTTTGATGATCAATTCTAGACCAAGGTTTATGCAATTCAGCAAGAAGAGAAAGTTGGCACCGAGGTACACAGGTCCATTCGAGATTTTAGACAGGTTTGGTCCAGTGTTGTACCGTTTTCCACTACCGACTCAGTTGGCCAATGTGCACAAAATTTTTAATGTATCGATACTACAAAAGTTTATTCCCAATACATATAATATAATCAATTGGGGTAAGCTATACCTCTAGGATGATGTTTCCTACGAGACTAGATTGTTGGTGATAGTAGACCATAATCAGAAGATCTTTTATAAGAAGGTGACTCCCCTCGTCAAGGTTGTTTGGGATAATAATGGAGTTGAGGGAGTGACTTAGTAATTATAAACTACCATGATGAGGCTACATCCTAAACTTTTTACTTAATTTTGTTTAGTGTTTTAGTTTCGGGACGACAATTCCTAAGGTGGGTAGGTTGTAACACCCAATTTTGAAAAAATAATAAATAATCAAAAATTCTGAAAAAATCGCGTTACGTAAGGTTTTCACATTTGTAAACTTGGGTTAAGATATACTCAAGACTAAAAGAAAAATTCTTGTTGTTACGAATCGATTCGGCCTCTCCTATTTTGATTACTTATCGTATGTCGAGTTATTTCAGTTTGGGGGTAATAATTATGATGATTTAGATCTATCTTAGACCACATTTTCCAAAGACTTTGACCACCCTAGACATGGGGGGACTCCCCTAAATGGTTAGGAACATTAAATGTGGGTTATTGGATTTTTAACGAGGGTGTAAATAAGGGACACCATCCCTATATCCTTCATTTATGTAGAGAAGAATTATGCACTTAGATCAAATCCGAATTTACTATTATCTCTACTTTGTTTGCTCAGTCAGAAGCTTCATTATGCTCCATATATTCACACAAATAAAAACACAAGTCAAACACTTGGAGTGTTGTAAGAAAGTTATTGGGTGTAAAAGTGAGGTTTGGAAGAACACAAATTTCAGAAAGCTTGGTACTTTGGGGAATTTCTCTAGATATTTGTTGGTGGCTTTAGAACTTATTTTCTATATATTATTTGGTGGATTTCATCATTTGAGGTTGGGGTTTTACATTATATATTCTAGTTTAAATACAATCATTCAATATATATGTATGTATGTATGTATGATTTACATAAATATTTAAGTCTATTACCAGTACTTATGAAATATATGTTAAAGAAAATGTGTTAAAAAACAATGGAAGCTAAAGATCGAAAGAAACTTAAATTATTGAATGTATAAATTGATCATTTCTGAATAAATCGTGTAAAACTTATTTATTTCTTGATAAATGTTCTGTTGAACATGTTGAAGAAATAGTAGGATGCATATATGTGTTGTTTGGGTGTAAAATCTCACATTCACAACACAAACTTATGTAGCTAGAAAAATGGGTTAAATTTGTTCAATGTATGTTAATTAAACATTGAAATATGAAAATACATATGTTGAAATTTCCAGAATACAAATCATATAAATAGCATAAATATATGTGAAGAAAGTGCATAAAGATTATGACATAAGGAACCACATGTGAAAGTAATGAAATGTTTGTGGTAAAAAATATGAAATAGTGTAATGTTAACAAATATAAAGTTAAGAAAACAAGTATAAAGTTTAAGTTAAATAACAACTCTTGAAATGACAAAAGTGTTATTTTAGTACATAAGTGTTATTTTAAGTAAAAGTTGGACTAAATGGAAAATTCACGAAACCAAGAGGCATTTAGATAAAAGAGTTCGATATAATGTGATGAAAACTCATGTTTTGCAAATTAAAGATGAAAATAAACATTTTTGAAAAATTAATAAAACATAAATTTTCTAGTGTGCGTGAAAAGTGAAAAGTACACAAAACTGTAAGAAATAGGTATTTGAATTCAAAGGATTAAGTTCCACGAGAAATTATAAATAAAGTTGTTTTCAAAAGATGAAATATTGAGTTTTAAAATAAAATGAAAACGGACTTTGATAAAGAGTGGAACATGGAAATAATGTTTGTTGGGTCTAGTTTCATCCTGGGTATTTGGTCTCACCGGCCGACAAAAAGAAAATAAGGGAAAAGGCTTAAAACCGAATATGAAAGAAAGGAGAATGGTTAGACCCTCGAGCCCTAGGGTCGGCTTAGAGATAATAGGGAATTTAAGGAGGCCCCGGAGCCCTAGGGTGCGGCTTAATGTTTAGACCCCAGACAACTAATCATGAGCATATTCCGACATAGTGGGAGTCAATGAAAGGCCATATAACACTCATACTTTAGTACCCTGATTAATCAAGTGAAAATATGACATTGAGAAATACACTCATTAATGTGACGACTTGAAAAGGTGTGAAATTACATTAATGGTTCAATTAATGGGATGCAGGTAGTATTAAAAGGCTGATTAAGTGTGAGTGGGATCATCGCCAGAGTTACATGGTTAAAATATCAATCGTATGGTTATGATCCAACTTTCATGAGAACATTAAATTAAAGGATGATTTCATAACTCCTAAAATACATTATATCTATCTATATATATATATATATATATATATATATATATATATATATATATATATATATCTGTGTGTGTGTGTGTGTGTGTGTGTGTGTGTGTGTGTGTAAATATCTACTTGTATATATTATCTGCCTACTAGGCGCATGAACATACCCTGCCTTTTGCCAACCCCCACTGTACTTTAGGTAAAGGCAATGACAAGGATACCAAGAAAGGAGGGGATAGTTGTTCACACCCGTAGAGATCTGATTACTATTTGTTTTAATATGTTACTTATTTCGAACCATGGTTTTGTTATCACAAACTTTAATGCAAGGACTCTAAGTTTGGTTGTAATAATACAACGCAAATGCATATTTTCCTTTAATGGATATTTATTCAATGAAACTGAAAAATGTTTTTATTTCAAGTGTTCCTATGAATTTTATAATTTGTACATCATTTCATTAAATAAATAGAGTATATTTTGCAACACAAGTTAATAAGAAAGTTTTTATTCTAAAACGGAATTTTCTTAAATGATATTAAAGTATAAAACAGCTTTTCGCATTGATACCCACACACGAGGCACCATAATTTAACAACTAGACTTCCTGAAAAGAGGCACGATCACATCACTCGATATTGAACTAACTTGTAGGAACCATCGGTTTAGTCCTTTGACTCACAAAGTCATAATTTGGTAGAAAAACAAAAAAAATCCAAGGATTGATCTTGAATATAAGGCGTTAGGGCGTGAAAAGATAATTTAACAATGAAACTGTCCAAAAAGAGGCACGGTCATGTCATGTGGCACTAAATTAACCCAAAGAAAGTCGTTTGACTCATGGAGTGAAAATTTGCAAGAAAATTCAAAAAAAATGAGCCTTACGCGTGAAAATATGGCATTAGCGGGAAAACATAATTTAATAATAAAACTTCTTAAAAAGAGACATGATCACGTCACACGACACTAAATTAGCCGATAAAATACCGTTGCAGTCATGAAACTCATGGTGTGAGAATTCAGAAGAAAATTCATAAATTCAAGGCTTCAGTATGAAAGTTGGGCGTTAGGGGTGAAAATCGAATTTAATAATAAAACTGCCCAAAAAGAGGCGCAATTGCATCACACGGTACTTAAGTAACAAGTAAAAATAATCAGTGGAGTGCATAACACACGGTGTATGAATTTAGTAAAAGATTATAAAATACAAGTCTTAAGCTTGAAAATTGGTTATTTTGGTGATGAAAATATAATTCAATAACAAAGAAGACCAAAAAAAAAAAGCCACGATCACATCACACGATAGTCAAATAAGTTGTAGAAATAACTGATGCAGTGTTGTAACTCCTCAGGTGGTAATTTGTTAGAAAATTAAGAAAATATAAGGGTTAAGCTTGAAATTAGGTCATTAGGGGTGAAAACATAATTTTATAATAAAACTACACAAAAAGAGCCATGCTCACATCACACAAAACTAAACTAACTTGTAGAAATAACCGGTGCGGTCATGAAATTCAAGGGATGATAATTTTGTAAAAAATTCAAAAATAAAAGGCTTAAGCTTGAAAATAGGGCATTAGGGAGTGAAAACATAATTTAACAACAAAACTGCCCCCAAAGGAGGCACAATAACATCAAATGAAACTAAACTAACTTATAAAAATAACCGGTGAAGTCGTGACTTATGAGGTGAGAATTTGGTAGGAAATTCAACAATACAAGGCTTGAGCTTGAAAATAGGGTGTTTGGGGTGGGGGGCATAATTGATAGACGGGAAGAGTATTTTCAACGATTATTGAATGAAGAAAAGATGTCGAGAACATATAATCGAATATAGGAATGGTATGTCCGATTACTAAAAAGAAGTATATATATTAATAAGGAAAATTGGAAGGAATAAAGCGGTTGGCCCAGATTAAATACCCATAGAGGTATAGAGGACCCTTGGAATTATAGGGGTATAATGGTTAACATGTTTATTTAATAAAATTTTAAAAGAAGGAAACATGACACATGAGTGGAGGAAGAGCACCATAATACCTTTGTATAAAAATAAAGGCGATATATAAAACTGCAGTAATTATAGAGGTATCAAACTGATGAGTCGCGCTATGAAATTGCGGGATATTATATTTAAGGAGAAAAATAATCCCTATGATTTATATTAAATTTATTATAGACATGTATGATAACACAAAAACTAGAGTAAGAACTATTTGGGGAGATAATAATGATTTTATGATTAAAGTGGGTCTACATTAAGTATCAGCCTTAAGTCCTTACTTATTTGTCGTAGTATTGGATGAAGTTACTCAAAACAAACAAGAAGATGTACGATGGTGTATGTTGTTTTTCGATAATATAGCTTTAGTAGATACTTCAAAGGAGGCCTTAGCGATAAGAGTAGATACTGGGAGAAATTCCTTAGTGTCTAAGGGACTAAAAATAAATTGAATTAAAATTGAATTTATGGAATGTATATTTAATAATGTGGCGTATAATAGCACAATGTTAAAGATTGAAGAGAAAGTGATAAACCAAACTAATAAATTTCATTATTTGAGTTCATGGTACAAAGTAATGGGGATATTAATGAGGATGTTAGATGTAGAATATTAGCTGGTTAGATGAAATGGAGACAAGCAAATGGGGTGTTATCCGAAAAGAGGATAACTCATAAATTAAAAGGAAAATTTTATAGAATAGTTGTTAGGACAGCAACCCTATACGGAGAAAAGTTTTGGGCTTTGGAGAAAAAACATGAACAAAGTCTACATGTTAGTGAGATAGGGATGCTCCGATAGATGATAGGAATTACTATAAAGGGAGAGATAGGGGTAGCTCCTATTAACGATAAATTTAGATAAAGTAGACTTAGATGGTATGGTATGGATATGTGTTACGGATTAACGATAAATTAAGATAGGAGCTACAAATTACGTATTATATGAGAGAAAAGATATGTCTTACGTATTATGTGAGAGAAAAGATAGGAGTAGCTCCTATTAACAATAAATTAAGAGAAAGTAGACTTAGATGGTATGGATATGTGTTACGTAGACCAATTTATGAACCTATAACAATATGAAGATTATTGCAAATAAAGGGTAAAAGAGGAAGTGGTCGTCGATATCGTGGGAGGAAATTATTAAGAGAGATCTTAGGGAATTAAAGTTGAATGATAATATTACATATAATATATTAGAATGGAAAAGGAGAATCCATGTGGCCAGGCAAGGATGATCATGATGATGAAAACTGCCCGAAAAGAGGCATAATCACATCACAACAAAGGACACTAAACTAACTTTTAGAAATAACTGGTGCAGTCGTGTAACCCACGGTGGTACAATTTGGTTGAAAGTAATAAAATACAAGGATTAAAGTTAAAAATAGGGTGTTAGGGGATGAAAATACAATTTAACAACAAAATTTTCTAAGAGAACCATGATCACATGAGACAATACTCAACTGACTTGCAAAAACAATCGATGCAGTCGTGTAATTCACAGGGTGAGAATTTGGTAAAAAGTGCATAAAATACAAGGCTTAAGCTTGAAAATTGGGCGTTGGGTGTGAACATGTAATTTAACAACAAAACTACTCAATGGGAGGTACTATTGTATCACACAACACTAAAATAAGTATAGAAACAACTGGTGCAGTCCTGTAACTTAGGGTGGAGAAATTGGTAGAAATTTTAAAAATATAAGGCTTATGCTTCAAAATAGGGTGTTAGGGGTTAAAATATAATTTGACAACAAATTTTTGTGAAAAGAAGCATGATGACATCACACATAACTTAACAAACTTGTAGAAACAACTGGTAAAGTCGTGTGACTCACGAGGTGAGTTTTTTTGTAGTTAATTCAAAAATACGAAGATTAAGCTTGAAAACAAGGCGTTTGGTAAAAACGTAATTTAATAACAAAACTACCTGAAAAGAGACACAATCACATCACACAACACTAAACTGATTTTCAGAAACAACAGGTGCAATCGCGTAACTCATGGTGTGATATCTTTGGAAAAAATTCAAAAAATACAAGGCTTCAGCTTGAAAATAGGGCGTTATTTGATGAAAATATAATTAGACAATAAACATACCTTAAAAAAGACACGATCACATCACACGACACTCAACTAACTTGCATTTGGTTTAAAAAATTAAAAAAAAACATAAGGCTTAAGCTTGAAAATAAGGCGGTGTAGGGTAAAGAGTTAATTTAACAATTAAACTGTCCGAAATGAGGCACAATCACACCACGCATCACTAAAATAAGTGATATAAAAAACATGTCCAGTCGTGTAGGCCAGGGATGAGAATTTGGTAGAAAATTCTAAACTACATGGCTTAAGATTAAAATCAGGTCGTTAGGGGGTGAAAAAGTAATTTAATAATAAAAATTCACGAAAAAAGGCACGATCACATCAAATGGAACTAAACTAACTTACAGAAACAACTATTACAGTGATGTAACTCAGGGGGTGTGATTAAGCACGAACCGTGCGTCATCTAATACGTAAATCGTTGTTATCAGTTCGGTGACTCAATGAAAATAACTGACACTGCAATTGCACTTGACAAGAAAGCACGGCGGTGAGCCGGGTATTGAGAATCAATAGGGAGTGATTGAGTTTTTGAATTTAATTATTTTGCTACTTCAAAAATAAAAGTGTAAAAGGTGATGAGTTGTTATGGAGGATATAAAGAAAAAGAGAAGTTACACTATGCAAAAGTAAAGAGAGGATCGGGATCGCATTCACACCACACGGGTCGAACGACCAATAATTAGAATTCAAGATTGAAAGCTATTTAACCGGGCATTTTAATTAATCATAAACATCACACAATAAGGAATTCACTCCAAAGTTACGATATTAAACATTTAACAGAAAATGGTCACACGCGGATTAAATTTGGATTATCGCTATAAACACTAATGTTTCATGACAAAGAAAGTTAAACATATAATAATTCGACTTTAATATGTGAGGTTTCAATTAAACGCAATTTTACTCAAAATACCAACTTTCGGAGCTCGAGTCTCGTTAATGGCATAACAGAACCCCGACCCTATTTATCTAAGGGAACGACATAAATAAACTAATTAAACTAATAAAGAAGTAAATAAACAAAATAAAATAATTTAATAAAGCATGAAATATAATTAACAAAGCAAGAAATAAAGAAATACAACTATATTAATAGAGAATGTAATCAATAGTACAACTTACGACAACAAAATGGGGATTACCCAAATAGAAATTGAAGAAGTTCTCTCAAAACCCTAACCCTAACCTAAACTAAGACAAAATAATCTATTTGTCGAGATATTTACAAGGGCTCACTTAAATAGTAAGTGACAAAAGAAATAGAAAAAGAAAGGAAAAAGAAAAGCAAAACAACAATATCGGGCAAAAACAGGGGATAAATCAATCGACCCTTTTGGTTGATCGATTGATCAAACAGGTCTCAGTCCACTTCCGTTGTCAGAAGAGTAAAAACTGAAGGTTTGATCGATCGACCCTTTTGGTCGATCGATTGATCAAGCAGGTATTAGTCTTCTGCAACTTCTCTTTCCTCCCCTGCATTGGTTGGTTTGTTGATCTCTTATGCAAAAAGTCTCGTAACTTCTTCGTTAGGGATCGGATTCGCATACCGATAATGGACACATGAAGCTTTGATCAGAGGGCTACAAATTCCGTGAAGATGTTAGGACACATGCCCAAACTATGAAATGACTAAAATGCCCTTGCACGTGTGGATGTGTACGAAACTTCTCTGAAATGCGTCTGAACTTCATACTAAGTACCTAAATATCTAAAAAAGTTAATTACCCCCTGCAAAGCATGTTAACGTATGAAATGGATGTTTTTCTAGTTAACAAGAATAAATCTAGGGATTATGATACACGAGGGGGCTAATAAGGCGTAGGTTAACGGGTGATATGCGCAATATTTGAGTCGTATCACATGCCCTAACTTACACATTCTAGTCCCTAGAAATGAAGTACAAAGCAGGAAGAAACATAAGTAAAACACAAAAAATTAGATATGTAGAAAAGAGATAAAAGCCACATTCACGGGAGAACGATTGCATTTAGCATATGCAATAAGTCGTTAAACCCCTTGGTTACCCTAGTGGACGAGTGTCATCTCGTGAGGGTTTTCAGGGATGAAACCCACAAACATCATATGGTATCCTCAAAATATTCCCAATCAACATAACAAACAAACTCAATAATATGAAAAGGATTTCAAACATGTTATTAGCATATCGAACGAATTCAAACAAAAGTCCGTTGTTATTAACAAGTTGAATGCACCTCATAGAATTGAAACTCTAAAAGTGGGAGGAAGAAGAGCACATGCATAGTATGATTTGGCCAAAACTTAAATAAACCAGATAAACATAAAAACATGCATATAACAATCCACATTGGGCATTACACTCAACAAATGAAATCACTGTGAAAGGGAGGTAATACATGGGACATGTGGGCATAAAGAGTAAATGAAAATGTAAACTAGGTCACGCATATGTCACAATTGAAGAACGCTATATAGAAAATATAAAACTATAATCTCAATGAAAGATACCACTCATTAAAGGACGAGAAATGCATTTTCACCGATTATCAAAACTATTTAAACTTTTAAATTAAATGCACACTAAGATCACATAGGACTTATATAGGGTTGTAATGTAGGCTACGCTCGGGTTATGAAATGAAGGAAATATGTACAAATTTAAAGTACTCAGGGATGAAAAACTTGGGATATTGGGAGATTGTGGGAAATTTCAAAATTGGAAAATAAGTTCCCTAACAAGCATTAAATATGACAATAAGAGAGTAATCAAATCTTATTGAACATTATATACATCAACTTTCTCTTTCTTTTCTTTTCTTTTCTTTTCTTTTTCTCAGGTTTTTCTTTTGCTTTGTCACTTATACTTTTCTTTTTCACTACTTTCTTCTTTACTTTTTCTCACTCTTTTCATGCTTAATTGCAACCACGAGACAAGTATATCATTTAATCCCAAGATCAATCCAAACAAAGGTATGGAAGGTAATATTTATGGTATATAACTCCAATTTGGAGTTGGTTATGGTATTTTGGCTAGTAAAATGAAAGGTTACTATTTAGGCTCAAAGGGGTTGACTAGGGGAAACATTTAAGATGAGGTCTAGGATAATGTAGGTGATACAACAAAGATTGCCTATGATCATTTCATAAAATTTATGCAATTCTCGAGTCAAAACAAATTTTGAAATCATTCTCAGATAACACATTTCAAGATATAAACTCAATTAATGAGCAATCAATGAAATAAAAGAGAGATTGTGACACCCAATTTAAAATAATAATGGGTGGCCATCCCTATACTAAATTAAATCAGGAATCTCAAGTGGATCATTCTCAGCATCTACTATCGATTCCAAATAAACATAGCTAACTACCCAATACAATAATAATCGGATGCCAAAAAAATTTAAAACATACAATGAAAATCATACCAACAATATAGTAACTACTGAACATGACAATATATACACACGTACCACAGTAAAAGGAAGTACTCATGTTAAAACCTAATAAGTACAACAAAAGAAAAATACCCGAATATGTTGTCAGGTCATAGACAATACAACATCCTGAGGAGAGAAATATAAAAGTGCTACATATATAACCCTTGGGTATAAACCTGATGTACAAAATGAATCCTTAACTAGATTTACAAAAGATAGGGATCGACTATAAAAAAAATCCCACAACAGTCCGCATCTGCTACAGCTCCAAGGACACTGGATAGAAAAGAATCACTGGCATCCTTGCGGGGGGACACCTATAATATATTACAATATATGTATAGCAAGAGAGAAATCTAAACGGGTCAGAGCTCGAGGTTTGAAAACATTTTAGCAAGTGCATTAAAATGCATAATAATTATAAATGCACAATTTCATAATCAAAATGGAGTCGCACTCTCGTGGAACCCAAACTCACCCCTCGACTAAAGCGTGCACCTAAACGTATGGACATGAACCTCAATTAATCTACTTGACACATTCTAGGGACAATTCAATCTTAATCTACACCCTCGTAAACCACTATCTAAAATATAACCATTATCTTCTTATCCTATCATATCCTATGTTTACGCCCGAAGTTATACATTAATATCCATATATAATGGAATTCCTCGATTTCTAATTATTAACTTAACTAAGTTATTAGCATCAGAATATTCACACATCATCTTTATATTCTTATAAAGCATTCTTTCACCATTCAACATAAACCCGAGTACCAAGGACTAAACTTGTCCCCACTCCTAACATTGCGCTACGTTTCGTGCGTGGGACGTCTCGCAAAGAGAAATACAAACAAGGAACCCCCCGATACACTACTACTTGACAATGTTGACCGTCGAGATCCTTTAAACCCTCAGTACATAACACATATAACCTCATCTACTTATAATGAACAATTATCTCTAAGTACGTAAATAAGATATCGCGCAGAACCTTAAAGGTCTATATAACATTTTTCTAGTTATTAAACATGATGATTCAACCCTAACAAACATGTACACATAACACACATAATACGCATTTAAAATACCACTAACACATTCACTTATAGGATCTATATATTTTCTGCAATGCTATCATCTTCCAGGAATTACTCACATTATCACGGGTTACCAGCTTTCGGATTATTATCACACCGTCCTAGTAAACAAAAAAATCACAACGTATGGGAAGCGGTCATAGTTCCTCACCGAAAATAAGACGAATCATACCAAAGACGTCTTAACCCTGATACAATGCCACATAATACAAATAATGGACGCCTATGAAGTGGGGACTATATGCAACCTTCTCCTCAAGCCAGAGGCCTTACCCACATCGCGCAACTTCCCATGATAGCATATGCTAGTTATGTCTACCTAATTATATCATATACACAAGATATATATACAATCATCATACACACATCATCTATATCCGTAGGCACATAGATATACAATAGTTATCCCGGCTATAAGTACAAACACAAACTATTCTAGTCGGTGATACATTAACTCATTCCAAATTCAGCTTATGGTTCAGTTGCTCCTATGAACCCTTAACATTGTAGCATTTATGATTAAATCCTAAAGTTTAACGTCACTAAGGGTACACTACATCTCTCCCATTGTCCCATAATTAACTCCTAATAGAAATCCCGTCGCTAATTTAATTCCCCACTAAGTCAATACAATAACTCCAATTTTTACCTTCCTAAATAACCCGATACGTCCCCAATATTACACCATATAAGAAACTCCCAATAAATCTCCAAAATTTGTTTCTCACATCATATAAGAATTCTCATAATCGATAAAGCCAATCAAAATGGAGTAAAACTCACTCAAAGGAAACTTCGCAAAACAACCCTATTTCTGAATCAATTTTGCCCTGACAGAATAGATTCGGTCCTAAAAGAGAATCGATTCGCTAGTTATGCAAATTGATTCAGTCCAAAGGACCTGTAAGTCTGCTATATGATGAATCGATTCACAAAAAGGGGCAAATCGATTCGGTCCTAAAGACTAGTAGGTCTGCAACATTCCAAATCGATTCTGAAAGGGGAGAATCAATTCGGTCTATTCAGCAAGCTATAAATTGGCTAAATTTCTTCAAAACCCAAACTTTCGATACCCAAATATATCATCTTGTCTACATCATTCTTCAACCCAAACATGTTTTTAACATCAAAACTCATCCTACATATCACCCCATCAAGATATACCTCATTAAACCCATATAAAAATATCAAATGCAAGATTGAAGCCACAAAATTTAGGTTTTAACATATTAACCAAAAATCCATATTTTTATCCACAAATCATGAAATAAATTACACACATAGATTATTTAGCAAGTTTAATCACTTGCCTCAAAGTTTTCGAGGTTGGATCTTCCTCGGAATCATAGATTGGCCAGAATCTCCATGTTTTTCCCCTCTTTCTCTTCTTCCTTTCCTCTTCTTCCTTTCCTCTTCTCCCTCTCTCTCTAGGGCTTTATCAATCTCACAAATGAGATTGTTATCTCACTTAGGATTAATAAGCCTTATCTCCAAAATACCCAACTTTAAATAATAATACGCACTTTAAATGACTCATTTACTCCAATTTTAGTCAAACTAACTTAAAATCTCCCGGAACCCAAATAAAACCCAAGGACAGTCATTTTGACTATTTCGACCCATCCCAGATCAATCGTACACTCATAATTGTCATTCAAAATACCTTATGGAATCCTCTAATTGACCTCATTTTCCAAATTTAAAATTCTCCTATTTAAACAAATTTTATTTCTCAAAAAAATAATTAAATTCTCAGTCCTCAAAATTAAGGGGTGTTAAAGAGATTGCTGACGAATTCAGCATTTTCAAAGAGGAATGAATAATGTATAATAGTCACAAATGAAGGTAAATATCTAATCTCACTCGGTGAAAGTATATACAATGCAACAAAATATTATCGAGTTATAAAAATATTAAGCCAAATCAATATAATAAGGAAAACGCATGTGCTCGTGGGATAAAGTTTAGTTCAAGAAGTTATTCATAATATCAATGATTTGAGGAAAAAATTCTAATAACTTCTAAAATCGAGAACATGCATCATTGAATGTCTATTAGATCGGGCAATTATTGAAATTTATCATCGAAAACAAGGCAAAATGCCCAACAAAAAAGAAAAAAGAAAAAAAATATATTTTTTGAAATTTTTTCAATTTTTCTAAGAAAGCATACTTTATAACTAACATGTGATAAAATCCATGGACAAGACATGAAATGGATAGAATATCCTACACCCCCTAACTTAAATGGGGCATTGTCCTCAGTGCGCATTAAGAACACAACACAAATATAGGAAAATAATGATATTACCAAAAATTGGAGCGATCCCCGATAAGCACGAGTCCAAAGAATCTACAAAACAAGTTAGTACAGAGCATAATGAAAAGCAATAACAAAATTTTTAACTAATTACACTAGCCTAAATTAAAAAGGAAAGAAAAATAAAGAAAGAAAGAATAATAAAACTAATTATTTACAACCTACTATTTGGACTTCTAACTAACTATACACTAGAAGTCTAAATAGTTGAGGATCCACCCAAAAAAGGATTTGACTTTGAAAGATTAATGGTGGACCCTCCAAAGCAAAAATGCCACCCGAAAGATAAGAATTTTGTTTTAACAACAAAAGGCATCCGGGTGGTGGAAAAAGTGAACCATCGCCAACTTGAATTGTTTGACAGACGATGGGGGATTTGGATAACAATGGGGAAAGATACACTTGAGGTCCAAGAAAAATCGACTCATCTCCCAATGGTTTTCCTATTCTAATGGGAGATGGTTCACACGTGGGGATAACATCCATCATAGAGAACAAGAGTGGCAAAGAGTCCTCATCGGAAAAAGGTGTAGAAGTTTTAAAAGTTTCAACCGACTCCGAGGAATCAACCGGTAATTATAATGGTTCAATAATGGAAAACGAATATTATGATGAAATAAATTAAATCTCATTCAACTCATCGTCAGAAGGAGATTGAATTTCTAGGGAGAAAGATTCACATTCGATGAGAAATTCTTTGAAAAATTGAGGTGAAACACAAGTTTCCACCTCCACGTTGTTTAGTGCCAAAGAATAAATCTCATCGCAAAGTTCTTCAAGTATCAATCCAGAACCAATAAGGCTTTCCAAACATTGGGAGTAAAGTAGAAAAGTTTCTTCCAAAGTAAGTTGCCTCAGCTCAAGGGCCTCGAACTCCTCATTAGTTTGAAACTCGTCTTTGAAATTATCGAAATAAAAATCATCATTGGATTCGAATGATGAATCCAACTCAAGTACATTTCGATAAATGTTTTCAAGTCTTTAATTCTCAAGAAAATCTTGAAAATTGAAAACTTGAAAACTATCCCCAAAGTAATAATCATTATAATGACCGTAATAACTATAATAGTAGGACATGATTACCTCATTTTTTATAGATGGAGAATCCGAGCAAGAAAGTGAGCAATCGTGAATCAAAGTTTCTTAGCGCTCAAATATGATATCCTGCAAAAAAGGTTAAAATAAAGAATACAAAAGAAAAAGAGAAAAACTACGAAATAATAAAAAAATTACAATCTAAAACAAACTCCCCGAGACCGGCACCATTTTGATTACGCGTGAACCATGCGTCGTGTAATATACAAATCATTGTTATCGGTTCGGCGACTCAATGCAAAAAACCTACACTATAACTACACTTGACAAGCAAGAACAACGGTAAGTCGGGTATCGAGAATCCTTAATGACTGATTGAATTTAGATTTTAATTATTTTGCTACTTCAAAAATAAAAGAGTAAAAGGTGATGGGTGTTTATGGAGGAAATAAAGAAAAAGAGAAGTTACACTATGCAAAAGTAAAGCGAGGATCGGGATTGCATTCGCACCGCACGGGTCGAACTACCAATAATAACAATTCAAGATCGAAATATATTTAACCGATCATTTTAATTAAGCATAAACATCACAGAATAAGGAATCCAATCCAAAGTTGCAAGATTAAATATTTAACAGAAAAATGATCACACGTGGATTAAATTCGTATTATCTCTATAAACACTAACGCTTCATGACAAAGAAAGTTAAATGCATAATAATCCGACTTTAATATGCGAGGTTTCAATTAAATGCAATTTTACCCAAAAAATCAACATTCAGAGCTCGAGGCCTATTAATGGCGAAACACAACCCCGACCCTATTTATCTAAGGGCACGACATAAATAAAGTAATTAACAACTAATTAAACTAAGAAATTAATAAATAAACACAATAAACTAATTTAACAATGCATGAAATCTAATTAACAAATCAATAAAGAAAGAAATAGAAACTATATTAATAGATAGGGTAATGAATAGTACAACTTACAACACCATAATGGGGATCACCCAAAGAGAAACTGAAAAAGGGCTCTCAAAACCCTAACCCTAACCTAAACTAATATTAAATAATCTATAAATAGTAACTGAGAAAAGAAATAGAAAAAGAAAGGAAAAAGAAAATCAGAACAAAAATATCGGGCAAAAACAAGGGACTGATCAATCGATCCATTTGGTCTATCGATTGATCAAACAAGTCTCAACCCACTACCTTTCTTCTAAGAGTAAAAATTGAAGGGTCGATCGATCGATCAAGAAGGTATCAGCCTTCTGTAGCTCTTTTTCCTCCCCTGCTTTGGTTGGTTTGTTAATCTCTTTCGTGAAAAGTCTCATACCTTCTTCGTTAAGGATCGGATTCGTGCACCGATCATGGCCACGTGAGGCTTTCTTAAAGGGATACAACTTCCGTGAAGATGTTGGGCCAGATGCCCAAACTCTGAAATGACTAAAATTCCCTTGCGCATGCGAATGCATACAAAACTTCTTCGGAATGCATCCGAACTTCATACTAAGTACCTAAATACCTACAAAATCTTAATTAACCCCTATAAGGAAGTTTAACATATAAAACAGAGGTTGTCCAGTTAACGAGCATAAATATAGGGATTGAGATACCCGAAGGGGGCAAATAAAGTGTAGGTTAATGGGTGAAATACACAATATGTAAAATAATAAAACAAAAATACAAGGCTTAATCTTAAAATAGGTCATTAGGGGGTGTAAACATAACTTAACAATAAAACTTATCGAAAAGAGGCATGATCAAATCACGTGACAGTCAACTAACTTGTAGAAATAACCATTGTAGTCGTGTAACTCACGAGGTGAGAATTTGGCAGAAATTTCTAAAACACGTGGCTTAAGCTTGAAAATAGGCCATTAAGAGTGAAAATGTAATTTAATAACAAAACTCCAAAAAAATAGGCATGATCACGTCACGCAACACTAATGTAAGTAGTCGAAGAAACCGATGCAGTAGTTTAAGTCAATGGTTGAGAATTTCTAAAAAAATTAAAAAACATAAGACTTATTCTTGAAAATAAGGCGTTAGGCAGTGAAAACATAATTTAACAATAAAACTGGTGGAAAAGAGGAACAATTGTCACCTAGATAGTTTTTTTTAATTTCCCAGTGAGGCACCAAGATTTCTCTACAAACCTGATCAGCCAACCAATATTAGAGGTTCACTGAGATAACCTAATTTTATCAATAATAAAGCAAGTAAAATAGTAAACCAATCACAACATATTAGAAGCACACACACAAGATAGTAAATTACAGGAACTCAACTCCCAACCTTTATTAATCAGTCAATAATTAAAAAAAGGAAAGCATAATTTTGGTCTAGGATTGGATGCCTAGAATTACAAAGACAAAATCTTATAAATAGAGGTTAAAAATGCAGGTTATATCCCCAACTGCCAAGAAAAGTGTCTCAATCACAAAGTTGTCAAACCCATTCAATTGTCTAACTAACAGTTTAAGAATTTTGTAGAAAATAAAAAAAAATACAAGGCTTAATCTTTAAAATTGGGAGTTATAGGTTGAAAACATAATTTCATTACAAAAATGTCCGAAAAGAGGCACAATCAGGTCACAGGACACTAAAATGAGTTGTAGCAACAACTGGTGCAGTTGTGTAACTCAAAGGGTGAGAATTTGGAAGAAAATTCAAAAATACAAGGCTTAAGCTTGAAAATCGGGTGTTTAGGGGTTAAATTTAATTTAACAAAATTGTTCAAAAAGTAGCACAATCACGTCACACGAAACTAAACTAACTTTTAAAAACAACTACTGCACCTGCATAATTTATGGTGCGAGAATTTAGTTAAAAAAATTCAAAAATACATAAAATATGGAGATATGAAGTGAAAACGTAATTTAACAACAAAAATTTTGATAAAAAAGAATGATCAAATCACACCGGCACTAAAAACAATATTTTGAAACAACTGGTGCAGTCATGTAACTCATGGGGTGAGAATTTTTTAGAAAATGCAAAAAAGCAAGCCTCTAGCTGGAAAATAGTGCATTAGGGGGTGAAAAGGTATTTTAATAACAAAAAAACTTCCAAAAAAGGAATTTTCATATCACACGACACTGAACTAAGTTGAAGAAATGTTCGGCGCAATCGTGTAACTCAAGGGTAATAATTTGGTAGAAAATTAACAAATTAATTGCTTAATCTTGAAAATAGGGTGTTAGGGGGTGAAAATATAATTTAACAACTAAACTACCAGAAAAGAAGCACAATCACATTAGACAACACCCAACTAAGTTGTAGAAAGAACCATTGCAACCGTGTTACTCACATGGTAATAAGGTGGTTGGAAATTAAAAAAATTCAAGGCTTAAGCTTGAAAATAGGGCATTGGGGAGTGAAAATATATTTTAACAATAAAATTGTCCGAAAGGAGGAACAATTGCATCACACGACAATCAACTAAATTGTCGAAACACCTAGTGTAATCGTGTAACTCACAATGTGACAAATATAAGACTTGAGCTTGAAAATAGGAAGTTAGGGGTGAAAATAAAATCCAATAACAAAAGTTTTCGAAAAGAGACACAATCACATCACATAGAAATCAAATAACTTGTAAAAAAAATGATTCAATCGTGTAACTAATGATTTAACAATTTTGTAGACAATTAGAAAATATAAGGCTTAAGCTTGAAAATTTGGCATTAGGGGTTGGAAAACGTAATTTAACGTGATGCATGAACAATGACATGTGTGTATCTTAGTCACTAGCTAGTTATGAATAAGGGGTCATCACATAGGACAAAACTGCAAGAGAAGAGGTAGAATCACATCACACGAAACTAAAATAAGTCATAGAAACAACTGGTGAAATCTTGTAACTCATGGAGTGATACTTTGGAAGAAAATTAAAAAATACAAGGCTTAAGCTTGAAAATAGGCCTTTTGCGAGAAGATATAATTTTCACTGAAACTATTTGAAACGAAACATAGTCACATCAAACGACACTAAACAATCATTTACAAACAAGAGAAGTAGTGGTCTAGCTCGCAGTGTGACAATTTATTAGAAAATTTAAAATGGTGATGCCGTGCAACTCACAGTGTGAGAATTTCGTAGAAAATTCAAAAATACAAAGGTAAAGCTTGAAAATCGGGTGTCGTGTGCTGAAAATTTCATTTAACAACAAAAGTGCTTTAAAAGTAGCACAATCACATCACATGGTAGTAAACTTACTTCTAGAAAAAACCGATGCAGTCATGTAACTCACAATGGGAGAATTTGGTAGAAAATTTAAAATTACAAGGCTTAAGCTTGAAAATATAGCACTAGGGGTTTAAAACATAATTTAACAAGAAAACTGCTCGAAAACATTCACAATTACATCACATGACACTAAAATTAAAGACACAACTGGTGCAATAGTGTAACTCAAGGGTTGAGAATATGATAGAAAATTCAAAATGGTAAGGCTTAAGCATGAAAATAGGTCGTTTGGGAGTGAAAAGGGTATTTAGCAACAAAACTTCCCGAAAGAAACACAATCAGATCACACAATGCTAAACTAAATTTTAGAAACAACTGGTGCAGTCGTGTAACTCACATTGTGAGAATTTTATAAAAAAATTAAAAATACAGAAAATAGGGAGATAGGAGATGAAAAAGTAATTTAACAACAAAAATTTCGAAAAGGAAGCACGATCAAATAACACTCCCACTAGATAAACTTTTTCAAACAACTGGTGCAATCGTGTAACTCCCGAGGTGAGAATTTGGTAGAATATTCAAAAATACAAGGATTAATCTTAAGAATAGGGTGTTAGAGGGGGGATGTATTTTAACAACAAAATGTCCTGAAAAGAGGCACAATCACATCATGCGGCATGGGACTAAGTTATAGAAACAATAGGTTCTATAGTGTAACTCAAGAAGGGAGAATTTGATAAAAAAAAAAAATCAAAATTAGATAGCTTAGGCTTAAAAATAGGGCGTTAGGGGGTGAAAATGTATTTTAACAAAAAAGTTGCTAAAAAGAGGCGTGATCACATCACACAACACTCAACTAAGTTTTAAAAACACCCAGTGCAGTCGTGTAACTCACAATGTAATTTTTAGATAAAAAATTCAAAACTACAAGACTTGGCTTGAAAATAGGGTGTTAGGGGTTGAAGATGTAGTTTAAGAACAAAACTTCACAAAAAGAGGTAAAATCACCACATAAAACTAAAATAAGTTGTAAAAACAACTGGTGCAATCATGTAACTCGGGGGATGAGAATTTGCTAGAAAATTCAAAAACACAAGGTTTAAGCTTGAACATAGGGCGTTAAATGTGAAAGAATAATTTAACAATAAAATTATCCGAAAAGAGGATTGATCACATCACACGAAACTACACTAACTTCTAGAAAAAACTGATGTAGTCATGTGACTCACAGGGTGAATTTTTCATGGAAATTTTAAAAATTCAGAGCTTAAGCTTGAAAATAAGGCATTTGGATGTGAATATAATTTGACAACAAAATTGTCTGACAAGAGGTATAATCACATCACACGACATTAAAATAACTTTAGAACCAATAGGTGCAGTCGCATAACTCACAGTGTGGGAATTTGGTGGAAAATTAAAAAATATAAAGTTTAAGCTTGAAAATAGGGTGTTAGGGGGGTAAAAATGTCATTTAATAGCAAAACTTCCTAACAATAGGCACGATCACATCACCCGGAACTCAACTAACTTATAAAAATAACTAATTCAAAAATACAAGGCTTAATCATAAAATAGGGCATTAGGGGTTGAAAATGTAATTTAATGTGATGTGTGTACAATGAAATTTGTGTACCATAGTCAGTAGCCAGATCTGAATAAGGAGGTATATCATACAACAAAATTTCCCTAAAAGAGGCATAATCACATCACACAAAACTGGAAAAAACTGGTAGAAACAACTGGTGCAATATTGTAACTCAAGCAGTGAGAAATCAGATAAAACATTAAAAAAATACACGGCTTAAGATTGAAAATAGGTCGTTGTGGTGTGAAAGGTAATTTAACAACAAAAATTCTCGAAACATCACAATCACATCACATGATAGTCAATTAAATTGTAGAAACAACTGTTGCAGTCGTGTAACTCAGAGGATGAGAATTTGGTAGAAATTTCTAAAACAAAAGGCTTAAGATTTAAAATAGGGCGTTGTGGGTGAAAATGTAATTTATCCACAAAACTGCAAGAAAAGAGGCTTGATCATATCACATGACACTAACATAAGTTTCAGAAGAAATCGGTACAGTCATGTAAGTCAGGGAGCGAGAATTTGTCAGAAAATTCAAATATAGAAGGCTCAAGATTGAAAATAAGGAGTTAGGGGGTGAAACATAATTTAATAATAAAACCGATTGAAAAGAGGCAAGATCACATCATATGGAAATAAACTAACTTGTTGAAAGAACCGATTCAATTGTGAAACTAGTGTGTAAGAATCTTGTAGACCATTAAAAAATACAAGGTTTAAGCTCGAAAATAGGGCATTTGGAGTTGAAAACATAATTTAACAAAAAAAATTCCCTAAAAGAGGCATAATCAAGTCACACAACACTAAAAAAAGTTGTAGCAACAACTGGTGCAATTGTGTAACTCAATGGTGAGAATTTGGAAGAAAATTAAAAAATACAAGGCTTGAACTATAAAATAGGGTGCTTGGAGGTGAAATGTAATTTAACAAAACTACACAAAAGGAAAAACAATCACATCAGATGATAATGAACTAACTTTTAGAAATAACTGGTGTAGTCGAGTAATTCTGGGTGTGAGAATTTGGAAGCAAATTCGATAATACAGAAAATATGGAGATAGGAGGTGAAAACATAATTTAACAATAGAATTTCAAGAAAACAAGAACGGTCAAATCACTTTGGCACTAAAAACAACATTTTTAAATAATTAGTGTGTTGGAGAGGAAGTCCAAGGGTCTATTGAAAATGCGTACATATCGAACTACACAAAAAACTACACATACGTGAAATCCTACAAGGCAGATTTAGGATTTACCTTTGAGACCTCTTTGATTTGATCTCTATTTATCACGAGAAGAATATGTGATGGCTCGATTCACCTCATGATCTTCTACTGTATTCCCGATATGGACATTCATGAGTAGAGGGTGGGATCCTATTTTGTGACCACCTTTTTGTCTCCTCTTTCTTATTGGCTATCTCTATTTCTCACAAGTATGAACTCGGGTCATTTAAGTATCCAAGAGTGGCGAATAGGTTAAGAAAGAATAAGATTTAGGTGCATATATAGTCTACAGTAGTGACCCCAAGGAGAGATAATGATGTGAATCCTAATAGACTTGAGAAAACCTAATCCTTTTCGGATCCCAGTCTTAGTCCCTTAACTATAATTAACACCTCTAAATAATGAAAATTACAACTCCACTCCTTCACTCAAAATTATATTTTGATCTCCTCATTATTAATTACTTAATTCTCCCAAAGTTAAGGTTAAAGATACCCATTAATAAAATAAATTACTGATAATTTATTTTATTAACTTCTTTAAGTACTTGAGCGGTGCAACTCAACTTATTTGTAGTGTCGAATTAACAAACTCCACCTACAGGGTTTGACACATACAAAACTTATAAGTATCTCAAGGTGGTATCACCATTCTCTATAGCGAGACGTGGATTCCATCCATGAAAGACTTTCATCGTACATTAATCACCATGACCCAATTTATAAAGATTATTGATTCAATAATGAATCTCACCCGATAAGTCAAAGTAATAATTAACTAGTGCTTTTGTCCATCAATCGTATTCTGATTAAAAGCCTTAAGTAAACCTAATAATCACGAGGTGTACATTGTCTTATAAAATCAATATAAAAATAATGACCTAAAATTGGTCCCGTTAAATACACACAAAGTGTACTAGCACAATAAGTTGAAACTATATAGTTTCCTATAATCAAGATAGACCTACTCAAATATTGTGCTACAGTCCTACTGATGTTGTGCCCAGTTCCATATAAGACTGTGAACGATAAAACTTATATTCCACAAGAACTTGTGATCTAATCCTCTACGTGAAGTCATACTCTACACACCAGAACCCCTATTGGACAGAATAAAAGACATAAGCAATATATAAAATAATGCAAACATTATGTCCATACATGATTCTCATTAAAATAGGAATAACTAATTTTATGATACCAATAAATTCATAACTAAAATTATTACATAAAGCATGGTTTTAGATACTCAAAGCCATACTGTAATGCATCTCACCCCCCATCCCCTATACGTGACTATCAAAAGGCTTGGCTAGTAAGCTCTTTATGAAAAGGTCTTCCAGGTTATTCTGTGATGGAATTTTCATAACTATGGCATCAACCCACTGCACAAATTCTCGAATGAGATGATACTTACGCTCAATGTGTTGACCTATCCTATGGATCCTTGGTTCCTTTCAATTATCAACCGCACCGCTATTATCACAATAAAGTGTAATAGTCGATTGAACTAAAGTCACCACTCCTAGATCCATTAGGAAGTTTCTAAACAATACTGCTTCCTTGGCTGCCTCGGAGGCCACCACATATTCACCTCCCATTGTGGAATCAGCAATGGAAGATTGCTTGATACTCCTCCAACTAATAGCTCCACCTCCTAGGGTAAACACAAATCTGGAGGTAGACTTTCTAGAATATCTATCAAATTGAAAATAGGAGTCGGTGTACCCAATAGGTATTAGACTCTCTACCTGGTAAACTAGAACATAATCTCATGTTCTTTTAAGGTATTTACATATATGCTTTATCGAAATCCAGTGTTCTTTCCTAGGGTTAGACTGATATCTACCAACCATGCCAATAGCAAAGAAAATATCAGGTTTAGTGCATATCATATCATACACAAGGCTCTCAACTGCCAAAGCATAAGGTATATCTTTCATCTTCTCTATATCATCAGGTGTCTTAGGACACTAATCCTTAGAGAGAGATATTCTATGTTTGAAAGGGAGGAACCCTTTCTTGGAATCTTTTATGATAAATCTAAAAATAATGGAATTGACATAAGTTTCTTGTGATAAACCCGACATCCTTTTCTCGCAATTACGCATAAGCTTGATACCAAGGATGTGACTAGCTTATCCTAAGGCTTTCATATCGAATTGGCTTGACAACAACACTTTAATTGAAGAAAACAATCCAACATCATTTCAAATGAGAAGAATGCCATCCACATATAATACTAAAAACACCATTATATTTTTGTTGCATTTCTTGTACACACGATACTCATTTGGAGATTCATCAAAACCAAAAGATTTGATTGCCTACTAAAAATAAATGTTACAAGTTATAGATGCTTGCTTAAGACCATAAATGGACTTCTTAAGCTTACATAATTTATGCTTTTGGCCTTGGACAATAAAACCATATGGCTGCACCATATAAATACATTCGTCAATATTCCCATTAAGAAATGTAATCTTGACGTCCATTTGACAAATTTCATAATCGAAACGAGTCGCAATGGATAAGAGAATTCGGATGGACTTCATCACAGCTACCGGCGAGAAGGTTTCCTCACAATCAATGCCCACTTTCTCAGTAAACCCTTTCGCAACAAGCCATTCCTCTTATAAGCCCACTTGCATCCTATGGGTTTTATCACTTTGGGTGGATTAACAAGACTCCAAACCTGATTAAAATACATAGATTCCATCTTAGAATTCATAGATTTAAGCCAAAGTTCTGCATCTTCATCCTAAATAGCCTTATTGTAGTTACAGGGATCGGCTTCGAGTTCATCAGGGACCATGTCATAAGACTCTCCCAAGAACATAAATCATTTAGGTCTACGTATAACCCTACCACTATGATGAGATAGTCCCCGTGATGGTGTACTAGTGTCAACACATTGTGTTATTTCATCATGTATTAGTAGTGTTGAAAAATCTTGTTAGTTCCCTCATAATTCTTCAAGAATAACTTTACTTCTGGGTTTATGATCTATCATATAATCCTCTTCCAAGAATAGGGCGTTGGTGCTAACAATGACCTTTTTATCCTTAGGATCATAAGTTAAACAACCTTTGGTTTCCTTAGGATATTCTATAAAGAAACAAACGTCTGATCTTGATTCTAACTTACTAGGATATCTCTTTATCACATGTGCTGGACTACCTAAGATTTGAATATATTTCATACTGGGCTTGTGCCTAATCCACAATTCCTTTGGTGTAGTAGAGACTGGCTTTGAAGGTACTAAGTTCAGTAAATAAGTGGTCATTTCTAAAGCATGTCCCCAAAAGGAATATGGGAGATATGTACAACTCAACATGGACTTAATCATATCTAAAAGAGTCTTGTTCCTCCTTTTTCTTACACCATTTTGATGAGGCATACCAGGTGAAGACAATTAGGATGTGATCCCTTGATCTTCTAGATATTGCCTAAACTCCCTTAAGAGGTATTCGCCACCATGATCAGATCATAATGTCTTTATACTTTTACCTTAATGATTCTCCACTTCTTCCCTATAAACTTTGAATTTCTTAAAGGATTCATACTTATGGAGCATTAGGTAAATGTACCCATACCTTGAGTAATCATCTATGAAAGTCATAAAATACTCAAAGCCCCCTCTTGCTCGTGTTGTCATCTGTCCACATAGATCAGAATGAACCAATTCCAATAGTTATTTTTCTCTAAAGCCCTTAGTCGATAAAGGCCTCTTGGTCATTTTACCTTCTAAATAGGATTGACAAACTATAACTGCCTCCACTTCTAGTGATCTCAATTCGCCCACTTACTACTAGTCTATGAATCCTTTTAAGATTAATATGACCTAAGCGTAAGTGCCAAACATAAAATTAGTTCGCTAAGGAAGCTTCCTTTATCTTTAAATTTGGTTCAATTGAATTATACAAAATATTAATTTATTATGTGGGAGAGATAGGATTTACAATATGAAGATTATCAACTAATGTACCAGAACAAATAAAAGATTTATTTTTCTTAATGACCACAAGTTTATTAAAAGACACTGAATATTCATAAAAGGCTAGACAAAAAACTAAAATCCAATTCCTTCTAATGGAAGGAGCATAAAGATAATATTATAAACTAAACTCATATCATCGTTAAAGCTTAAATGAACATCTTCCACAACAACTACCGCTAATCTTGTAGCATCTCCCAGAGTTAAATAAATCTCTCCATCATTTAGTCATTTGGTTTCTCAGAACCGCAGCAAAGAATTTCATGCATGATTAGTGGCCCCCGTATCTACACATCAAGTACCAGCACTATGAACCACAAAAAATGATTCAATGAAAAATAAAAGGAATTTACCTGCGTTGATTTGTGTATTATGAGAAATTGAACAATTGTTCTTCTAGTGTACTGACTGCCTACGATGGAAACACTTGCCCTTGGGCTTTTTCACACCTTCCCGAGGCCCACAAGCTTCCTGAGGGATCATAACCTTTTTTGAGCCTTCTTATTATTTTTATTCTTCCCCATAGGCTTATAAGTACAACCTTTATCAGCAACAAAAGTACTTACTGACTTCTTGATGAGAACCTCGGTTGCTTGTAGTTCTTTAAGTAGTTCCTCCAAAGATTAATAAATTTTGTTCATGTTGTAATTAAGGAGAAACTATTTAAATGACTCAGGCAGCGACTCGAGAACAATATGACCTGGGTTTCCCCATTGATTTCCCCTCTAAGGATTTCAAGCTCGTTGAGAAGATACATCATCCTTATAACATGTTCCCTCACTAGGTTCCCTTCAATAATGTTTTTGTTTATGATTTCTTTCATGGAAACATGCCTTGTAGCACGATTCTAATCCCTAAACATATCCTTGAGGTTTAACATCATACCATAGGCAGTGTCCATCGAATGCTGCTAATGTTGCAGAACATTTGACATAGATGCCAAAATGTAATACCGAGCCATCTCATTAGCCTTGATCCATTTATGGTAATCCTAGGTTTCCTTTTCGGTTGGCCCCTCACCAGGTTTCTAAGGATAAATATTATATAGCACAAACTTGTACCCTTCAGAAGTCAACACAATATCCAAATTCCTTTTCCAGTCAATGGAATTAGGTCCAGTTAATTTGTTTTCCTTGAGAATGACAACAAGTGGATTTAAAGAGCTTCACATCTTAATACTGAGAATCAAATGATAAAATTAATCATTATATGGTATAAAAAAATTTGAATTCTAAAATAAATTAATGTACCGTTTATCAATTTTGAAAGAATTTGTTGGCATCCTGATTACCATTTGAATATAATTACTCTTTAGAGAACCTACTTTCCAAAACAATTAGGCATGCTTATTCCTTTTAATTTTATCATCTAGACAAAACCTTTGTCAAATAAAATTAAATAGCCGAGACTTTGGTCCCATAAAATCATAGCATTCCTCTTTGGAGAACGTACCATTATTTAATGTCTAAGTGTATACCACCAACTAATTGTACATTTTCTCATATCACATAGACTAAACCTTTGGGGGCCTCCCATGTGAATAATGAATCCAAAATTACCCTTAAGTAAATTTATTCCAACTATCATAATAATTAGCATTCCTCGGTGGAGTGCCTACTTATTATTGAAAGTATACAAATCATTGGTGGGGACCATGGAATTTTCTCTTGGAAAATTCCCTCTCCCACTTAGCAATTTAAAAACCTTTTGTGACGGTTAAAAAATGTGTCCAATTATTAATTAATTTGAAAAATCTAGGACATTGGATATATATTTCCAAAAATAGTGGGATATCCCTATGTTAATATATCAAGAAAATATGTAATGAATAAAAAAAATTCAAATACCCTTGATCGTTAAAAAAATGAATACTCAATTTTTTTATTCTCTAACCACACATATTAATGACGTAATTCAAAATAATTATAAATTATTCACACTTAGAATCTAAATGATTTATGTCAGGTCAGTATTCCAAATTTCCCATAATTCTAAGGGAACCGTTAACACATGTTAACAACCAAATAATTAAAACATGAATAATAGATAATCAAATCAACGTAAATAAGAAAATCTAGATAAATAAGGATAACCGACTATTATGGTTAAGATACAACTCTGTCATAGGTTGGAGTTCTCAATAGCCATCCTTGAACTCAACGGCCATCCTTGAACTCAATAGTCATCCTTGAACCCAACAGTCATCCTTAAACTCAATAGTAATCCTTGAACCCAAACACTTTATGTTTTCACTACGCTTGGATGGCATAGGGTTCCACCCGTGTAACACTTTTGAAACTGATTTCTGTGCTAAAAACTACCTCTGATCACTGATTTTTTGTCACACGTCTCCATTGACAATTAAGATAAAAAAAATAGTAACAATTTACAGATGTCCTATGCCTCCATAAAGGAGTTGACATTATAAATCAATATTACATCCATTCAACATAAAAAAATGACCACGAATAAACCATCGTGGGATCTTACCACATAAAAGAAACCCATAAATGCATGGCCATAACAGTGGGATAAGATTGCTTCAAAACAGAAGTTAACATAGATATATATTCTACCAAACATCCATGAACATATACAATTGTCTTAATTGGACAACGTGGAAGAATTCAACCTATACGCGGTATCAACAGGGCTCTGATACCAATTGTTGGTGAGAAAGTCCAAGGGTCCATTGAAAATGCATATAGACTGAACTACAAAAAAACTACACATACGTTATGAGGCAGATTTAGGATTTACCTACAACATCTCTTTGACTTGATCTCATTTTATCAAGAATATAATATGTGATGACTCGATTCACCCCATGATCTTCTATTGTATTCCCGAGATGGACAGCCATGAGTAGAGGATGGTCTCTTATTTCGTGACCACCTTCTTATCTCCTATTTCTCACAAGTATGAATTCAGGTGTTTTGAGTATCCAGGAGTGATGGCTAGGTTAAGAAAGAATGAGAGTTAGGTGCACATATATAGGCTACAGTAGGGACCCTAAGTAAAGATAAGGATGTGGCTCCTAATAAACCTGAGAAAACCTAATCCTTTCCCAGTTTGAATCTCAGTCCCTTAATTATAATTAAGCCCACTAAAGAATTATAATTCCAACTCCACTACTTAAATCAAAATTATATTTCGAGCTCCTCGTTATTAATTACTAAATCTCCCCACGTTAAGGTTACAAATACCCATTAATAAAATAGATTATTGATAGTTTATTTGATTAACTTCTTTAAGTCCTTGAGCGGTCCAACTTAATTTATTTGTAATGTTGGATTAACATAATCCACCTGAAGGGTTTGATACATACAAAACTTATGAGTATCTCAAGGGGGTATCACCAGTCTCTATACCGAGATGTGGATTCCATCTATAAAAGACTTACACCGTACATTAATCACCATTACCCAATTTATCAAGATTATTGATCCAATAATGAATCTCACCCGATAAGTCAAAGTAATAAATAACTATTGCTTGTGTCCATCAATCGTATCTGGATTAAGAGCCTTAAGTAAACCTAATAATCACGAGGTGTACATTATCTTATAAAATCAGTATAAAAATAATGACCTCAAATTGGTCTCGTACAATACACACAAAAGTGTACTGGCACAATAAGTTGAAACTATACAGTTTCCTGTAATCAAGATTGACCAACTAAAATATTGTGCTACAGTCCTACTAATGGTGTGTTCAGTTTCATCGAAGACTGTGAGCAATAAAACTTATATTCCACAAGAACTGGTGATCTGATTATCTATGTGTAACTCGAACTCTACACACCAGAACACCTACTGGGCAGAATAAAAGACATCAATAATATATAAAATACTGCAATCATTTTTTCCATTGATAATTCTCATTAAAATAGGAATAACTGATTTTGTTATACCAATAAATCCATAACTAAAGTTATTACATAAAGCAAGGTTTTAGTATACTTCTCTATCACGATGTTGTCATGTAAGTCATTGGGCGAAAATTTGATAAAAAAATTCAAAAATACAAGACTTAAGCTTGAAAATAGGGCGTTATGGGTGAAAATGTATTTTAACAACAAAACCACCAGAAAACAGGCACAGTCACATCACACGACATCCAACTAAGTTGTAATTAATATAGTTGTGTAACTCACAATTTGGGAATTTGGTAAAATATTCAATAATACATGGCTTAAGTTTGAAAATAGGACGTTAGGGGTTGAAAAGTTAATTTAAGAAGAAAATTCCCAAAAGAGCCACAATCACGTCGCACGACACTAAAATAATTTGTAGAAACAAAGGGTGTAATAGCGTAATTAATGGGTGAAAATTTGGTAGAAATTAACAAATTCATTGCTCAAGCTTGAAAATAGGGGTTGAGGGGGTGAAACCATAATTTAAAAATAAAACTACCAAATAGAGCGATGATTACATCAGATGGCACCCAACTAAGTTGTAGAAATAACTGTTTCATTCGGGTTACTCACGGGGTGAGCATTTGGTAGAAAATTCAAAATTACATTGAAAATAGGGCGTTAAGCGGTGAAAATATATTTTAATAATAAAACTGTCCAAAAAGTGGCACGACCACATCACACCAACCAACTTGTAGAAACACCTGGTGCAATCGTGTAACTCACAATTTTTTAATTTTGTTGAAAATAAAAAAATACAAGACTACTGCTTGAAAACATGACATTAGGGGATGAGAACATAATTGAGCAATAAAACAACTAGAAACAGGATTGATGACATCACATGGAACTCAATTAACTTGTAAAAATAATTGGTTTAATTGCGTAACTCACGGTGTAGATAATTCAAAAATATAAGACTTAAGCTTGAAAATAGGGCGTTAGGGGTTGAAAATGTAATTTAATATGATGTGTGTACCATAGTCAGTAGCAAGATATGAATAAGGAGGCATGATATATAGAGAAATTGCTCAAAAAGAGGCACAATCACGTCACATTAAACTACAAAAAAATTGTAGAAACAACTGGTGCAAAATTTTAACTCAGGCAATGAGAAATTGACGAAAAATTAAGAAATACAAGGATTAAGATTAAAATAGGCCATTATGGGGTGAAATGTAATTTAATAAAAAAACTGCCTGAAAAGAGGCATGATCACATTACACGGCAGTCAACTAACTTGCAGAAACAACTGTTGCAGTCGTGTAACACACGGGATGAGAATTTGTTAAACATTTCTAAAACAAAAGGCTTAAGCTTAAAAATTGGACATTAGGGGTGAAGATGTAATTTAACAACAAAACTGCAAGAAAAGAGGCATGATCATGTCATGCGGCACTAAAGTAAGTTGTAGAAGCAACTGATACAATCATGTAAGTCAGGGGGTGATAATTTGTTACAAATCTCAAATATACAGGGCTTAATATTGAAAATAAGGAGTTAGAGGGTGAAACATATTTTCGCTATAATACTGACCAAAAAGAGGCACAATTAAGTCATATGGAAATCAACTAACTTGTGGAAAGTATCGGTTCAATCATGTAACTAATAGTGTAAGAATTTTGTAGACAGTTGTAAGGACATATTTCACATAGTCCGTTTTACATTGCGTACGCCGTATACCGCTACACCTGTAGAAGAATGTTCAAGTGCAAACACCCAACGAGACGGATCCAAATATCAAAGCTTCTTCAATAACAAGCCTTCGTAAGATTAATTCTCGTAAGGTTGTGTTTAAAGATCCTTAATGTTTCATTTAAAGTATTGGGATATTTTTTCTAAAATGTTTTTATCAACCTGGGGCATTTTTCTAAGTCAAAAATAATTTTCCAAGACCTATACGCGGAGTATTAAAGAAAAAATTTTGACATTTCAGTCATTCAAATGACAAGGCACTATCATTCAAATGACATGCCAAAGTCGTTCAAACGACTTTATCAAACGACATTAGATGTCCTTTGAAGGTTCGTTTGATGGGTCATTTCTTCAACGCTTCAAATAATTGAATAGTGTTTTAGTTTTTTACTATCGTTTACACTACACCAAAAATAGCAAGTTGGCACACCCTGATATTAAAAATCTGGCACAGTTTAAAACTATGCCAAATTCTGGCACGGTTTAATGAAAATCTGGCACACTTTAAAACAGTGCCAAAATTTGGCACCATTTTAAAGTGTGCTAAAATTGAGTACAGTTAACTAAAATATAAAAGCCCTAAAAAAATTCACTATACTCTCCTTTTGTTGTGTCTCGCTCAATCTTCCCGCTCCTCGTTCATCTCTCCTATTAGTTCGGCGTGTATAGAACATGGACATGGAATCACACGAGGAGGATGAGCACTCAACCTCCCCGTCGTGGGAGTTTCGCTGTATCTCAAAAGTACCAACACCTCCTGGACAAATCAACCCCATACGTGCTCCACTGTTGGATAGCCTTATTGGTAATCGCAATTATATATAGCATCCGAGCCTACCTTATCCAAGTCTTTTATTTAGTATTGTACGCCCTCGGAATCTACATCCTGAGCCTCCTCATCATATTCCTTTCTCCTCAAGTTGACCTCGATGACCGCACTATTCCCATACGTCACACCGACGAGTTCCGCCCCTTCGTTTGTCGACTACCCGTATTCAAATTCTGGTGCACAAATTTATGCTCATGGATGCCTCATTGCTACTAATGTTTTTACTTTTTTCTCCATTGCTCCCCAATCTCTTCATCTCAATGATTTATGAATTGGACTTTTCCTCACTATACTAATTCAAACCTCAAAAAATTAGGTCAATTTTTTTTACTATTTTAATGTTACTATTTAAGTAGGTGAGCAGGGATATTTGAGATTATGTAATTAGGATCGTTCAAGTCCCTTGTGATAACATCCTCTAGGTGGTTATTTTTAGAGTGCCACTAATACCGTTTATGTCATATATCACTTAAGTCTTCAATTGTGTTGTCCTTGTGAAATTGTAATAAAGATAACAAGGGGGCAAGGAGAAAGATTAATCTATACATAAATTTGTGGATTTTATGTTAATCTTTTACTCCGATGAACAAATAGTGATTTCTAAGTTGATGAAAAAAACTATGGGTAGAATGAAGAAAATGAAATTAAGGAGTTGAGCTTGAACTTTCTCAAAATCGATTTAACACTTGGATCGATAAGAGATACACCTGAGATGGGTATACAATAGATTCACCATGAAATGTTTGTCAAAATGCCCAAATCAGTTTTTTTCATGGGTCATGTAACAAGTTTCATGCTTTAATGTTTGGGTGGCTGAGAAATTTTCATGTTTATTGTACTTTGATAACAATTTTGTACTTTGATTGAGTTTTAAATATGTTATGTCTATTTTTTTGTTGATTGTTGCTGAAGATGTGAATAGTGAAGCACTTGCGACACTTATACTTAATAAACATTGTGCTGGATATCTGTCAACTGTGGACGATGTAGGTTTATTCCCAATTTATTGGAATGGCTTGGTATGCGGGATAACTTTAAAAAAGTAAGAAATTTTATGTCAATGTATCCAAGTAATATAATATCCCTCCCTTTTTCTTCATTGTTTTCATAAAAATGGTGAAATTATTTGTGTTTCTCTATATGCGTTGTGGGTTCCCAATTTACACGTTTACTTGAAATGCCATGTTTATAAAGTTTAAAATGCCATGTTTAAGAAGTTTGCATTTTTATTGTAGTTCTAGTGGCAAGAAAGAAAGGGATACTGATGCTTTGTAACATTTGAAATTTGTTTCCTTACTTTTTTGGAACCTTTTGCAGATGAAAGAATTGAAATGAAAAAAAAATTATATGACCCCTAGTGCATGAAAACAACTAACAACGATCACTGGAGGTAAAATGTTAGCTTTCATGTCTTTGTTAATACAAGTATTTCACGTATACCATTAATGAATGTTGTGATATAAAATTATTAGTTCATATCTTGAATATTACGAGGATGGGAAATTACTCACAAATGTAAGTTACCATAAGGACTAGACTATGAATAATTTATTTAATTGCTCATTTTCGTATTTAATGTGTATAGGGTCATGGATATTGAACTGTGACTTGGGCACAACACCAGATATGTAGAAATTTTCCAAAGAATTCAACCAAGGTCAGGTCTCAGGTAAACTAACAAGTTTTCATAAGTTAGGTGAGATACCAAATTAAAACAAGAAAATGGTAAATAAAACAAAACTTATAATGGCTTACCATATACTGTTTCAGTACAGAAAGTAATAATCCTTCAAATATTCAATATTAATTCCAATTTCAAATGTAAAGGACTAAATCACTTCTCCTCTTCCAACTGGTTATCAGAGTTAGGGAAATATGTAACTCCATATGCTCACTAAAAAATCATGTCCTAATCACTTGTACATTGAAGAGGAATTAACAAAGTTATTGATTGAAACGCTGGTCAACGGTTGTGCTCCACTCATTCCATAACTAACCAAAACAAGGGAAGTTTATTTGAGGTTTGTAATATATAATGAACTTCTAGAAATAATGTAATTTTTATATCCAGATGATTTTGTTTACCACAAATGTGGACCTTGTATTTCCATTCGAATAATGATAACGAGAATGGTATTTGACTTTCTTGTATGAATACTATCAGATTGATGCTCATGTTGGTAGTTTTAGTGATCTTTCTTTCTTTTACCTAAACAAACAAATATGCAACATCATAACTTATGGAGAACACAAGTCTATTAAGGTCTGGGATGCTGTCAATGGTTCTAAGCATTACACATTTGAGGATCATAAGGTAGCTATTTATTCTGTATGCCCACATTACAAGAAAAACATTCAGGTATTTGTTTGCTAAACACTAGCTTTTAAAAGAAATTTTAATCTGGTATATTTTTTTTTCCTTCTAAAAAAGGTTCATGTGTTCTCTATCAGTTTATCTTTTCAACTACAATAGATGGGAAGATTAAGGTGTGGCTATATGATAATATGGGTTCAAGAGTTGATTATGATGAACGTGGATATTTTTGTACAACAATGGCCTATAGTGTTGATGGATCAAGGTATAATACATTATTTACTGTTTGATATAGATCTTAGTTTCCCTTTTCTCACCTAAATGGTCAAATGAACTGTTTTATTCTTATCATCTTCCTTAATTGTAGGCTATTTTTAGGTGGGACAAATAAGAATGGAGAATCATATATTGTGAAATGAAATTAAAGTGAAGGCACGGTCAACGAACATACAATGGTCTTTGGAAGACATGATCACCATTGAGTTGCCTGGTTAATCCTTGCATTTGGGTGCTTTCAGGAACTGGAACTGTAAGAGTTTTCACACATGACATCGAAGAAAAATAGTTGTAGCACGTGTCGAAGAAGAGCAGCTTTCAACCTCATGCCGAAGCAGAGTAGTGTCAACCCCTGTCGTTTTTTCTATCCCTCACACGCAAACACAACCCCCTCACGGAGTAGAGCAGCGGCATCACGTAACCCTTTTTTCATCCTAGAAGAAATGCAATGGCAGCACCTTTGAGTATGTTTTTTTCAATATTAGTTACTTTTTTTCAATAGATCTAATCAGCATACCGAAATTGTTAGTTCTTAATTACGATAATTTCAAAATATGTAGATTAGGCTTGAAAATAAGCCGTTTGAGGGTGAAAACCCAAACCAATCCCCAAACGGCCTCGTAAGAGGCACGAACACCTCGCACGGGACCAATGTAACTTATACGAACTGACCCCATAGTCACGGGTCTCCTGGTGTGAGAATATGATGATAATTTGTAAAAATAACACTTAAGACCTAAAAATAGGTCGTTAAAGGGTGAAAACCCAAACCAGCCCCCAAACGGCCCCGTAAGAGGCACGAACAGCTCGTACAGGACCAATGTAACTTATACGAACTGAGCATGTAGTCGCGGGTCTCCCGATTTGAGAATATGACAATAATTTCAAAATATGTCGATTTGGCTTGAAAATAAGCCGTTGAAGGGTGAAAACCCAAACCATCCCCCAAACGGCCCCGTAAGAGGCACAAACACCTTGCACGGGACTAATTTAACTTATACAAACTGATCATGTAGTCGCTGGCCTCCCGATTTGAGAATATGATGATAATTTCAAAATTTGTCGATTTGGCTTGAAAATAAGCCGTTGAAGGGTGAAAACCCAAACCAACCCCCAAACGGCCCCGTAAGAGACACAATACCTCGCACGAGACCAATGTAACCTGTACGAACTGACCTCATAGTCGCAGGCCTCCCGATTTGATATGATGATGATAATTTCAAAACATGTAGATTTAGCTTGATAAGAAGTCGTTAAAGGGTAAAAACTCAAACAATCCCCCAAACGGCCCCGTAAGAGGCACAAACACCTTGCACGGGACCAATATAACTTGTACAAACTAACCGCGAAGTCGCAGGCCTCCCTGTTTGAGAATATGATGATAATTTTAAAATTTGTCGATTTGGCTTGAAAATAAGTCGTTGAAGGGTCAAAACACAAACCATCCCCCAAACGACCCCGTGAGAGGCACGAACACCTCACATGGGACCAATGTAACTTGTACGAACTGACCGCTTAGTCGCGGGCCTCCCGATTTTAGATGATGGTGATAATTTCAAAAAATGTAGATTTATCTTGAAAAGAAGCCATTGAAGGGTGAAAACCCAAACCAACCCCCAAACGGCCCCGTTAGAGGCATGAACACATCGCATGGGACCAATGCACCTTGTACGAACAAACCGCGTACTCGTGGGTCTCCCGATTTGAGATGATGATGATGATAATTTCTAAATATGTCAATTTCGCATGAAAACAAGCCGTTAAAGGGTGAAAACCCAAACCAGCCCCCAAACGGCCCCGTAAGAGGCACTTACATCTCGCATGGGACCAATGTAACTTGTATGAACTGACCACGTAGTCGTGGGTCTCCCAGTTTGAGAATATGATGATAATTTCAAAACATGTCGATTTGCCTTGAAAACAAGCCGTTGAAGGGTGAAAACCCAAACCAACCCCCAAACGGCCCCGTAAGAGGTACGAACACCTCGCACGGGACAAATGTACCTTGTACGAACTGACCGCATAGTCACGGGCCTCCCAATTTGAGAATATGATGATAATTCCAAAATTTGTCGATTTGGCTTGAAAACAAGTCATTGAAGGGTGAAAACACAAACCTACCCCCAAACGGCCCCGTAAGAGGCATGAACACATCGCATGGGACCAATGTAATTTGTAAGAACTAATTGCGTAGTCGTGGGCCTCCCGATTTGAGATTATGATGATAATTTCAAAACATGTAGATTTGGCTTGAAAAGAAGTCGTTGAAGGGTGAAAACCCAAACCATCCCCCAAACGGCCCCGTAAGAGGCGCGAACACCTCTCATGGGACCAATGTAACTTGTACGAATTGACCGCGTAGTCGTGGGTCTCTTGATTTGAGAATATGACGATAATTCCAAAATTTATCAATTTGTCTTAAAAACAAGTCGTTGAAGGGTGAAAACCCAAACCAACCCCTAAATGGCCGCATAAGAGGCTCGAGCACCTCGCACGGGACCAGTGTAACTTGTACGAACTGATTGCGTAGTCGCAGGCCTCCTGGTTTGAGATGATGATGATAATTTCAAAACATGTAAATTTGGTTTGAAAAGAAGCCATTGAAGGGTGAAAACCCAAACCAACTCCCAAACGGCCCCGTAAGAGGAGCAGACACCTCGCATGGGACCAATGTAACTTGTACGAATTGATCGCGTAGTTGTGGGCCTCCCGATTTGAGAATATGACGATAATTTCAAACTATATCGATTTGGCTTAAAAATAAGCCGTTGAAGGGTGAAAACCCAAACCAGCCCCCAAACGACCACGTAAGAGGCACGAACACCTCATACGGGACCAATGTAACTTGTAGGATCTGACCGTATAGTCGCGGGTCTCTCGATTTGATAATATGATGATAATTTCAAAAAATGTCGATTTGGCTTGAAAACAAGCCGTTAAAGGGTGAAAGCCCAAACCATCCCCCAAACGGCCCCATAAGAGGTACGAACACCTCGTACGGGACCAATGTAACATGTACGAACTGACCGCATTGTCATGGGCCTCCCGGTTTGAGATGATATTGATAATTTCAAAATATGTAAATTAGGCTTGAAAACAAGCCGTTTGAGGGTGAAAATCAACACTAGCCCCCAAACGGCCGCGTAAGAGGCACGAACACCTCGTACGTGACCAATATAACTCGTACGAACTGGACGCGTAGTCCCCGGGTCTCTTAATTTGAGAATATGATGATAATTTGAAAAAATAACACTTATACTTAAAAACCGGCTGTTGAAGGGTGAAAACCAAAACCATCCACCAAACGTCCCCGCAAGAGGCGTGAATGCCTTGCACGGGACCAATATAACTTGTAGGAACTGGCCGCGTAGTCACGAGTCTCCCGATTTAAGAATATGACAATAATTTTCAAAATCAACATTCAGACTTTAAATCAAGCCGTTAAGGGGGGAAACCTAAACCATACCTCAAAAGTTCCCGTAAGAGGTACGAACACCTTGCACGGGACCAATGTAACTTGTAAGAACTGACCGTGTAGTCACAGGTCTCCCAGTTTGAGAATATGATGATAATTTGCAAAAATAACACTTAGACTTAAAAATAGGCCGTTAAAGGGTGAAAACCCAAACCAACCCCCAAATGGCCCCGTGAGAGGCACAACACTTCGCACGGGACCAATGTAACTTGTACGAACTGACCGCGTAGTCGCGGGTCTCTCGGTTTGAGAATATGATGATCATTTCAAAATATGTCAATTTGGCTTGAAAATAAGTTGTTGAAGTTTGAAAACCAAAACCAACCCCCAAATAGCCCCGTAAGCGGCACAAACTCCTCGCACGGGACCAATGTAACTTTTACGAATTGACCGCATAGTCGCGCACCACTCGGTTTGAGAATATCAAGATAATTTCAAAATTTGTCGATTTGGCTTGAAAACAATCCGTTAAAGGGTGAAAACCCAAACCAGCCCTCAAACAGCCCCACAAGAGGAACGAACACCTTACATGGGACCAATGTAACTTGTACGAACTGATCGCATAGTCGTAAGCCTCTCGGTTTGAGATGATGATGATAATTTCAAAACATGTGGATTTAGCTTGATAAGAAGCCGTTGAAGGGTGAAAACCAAAACGACCCCGTAAGCGGCACAAAAACCTCGCACGGGACCAATGTAACTTGTATGAACTAACCACAAAGTCGCGGGCCTCACGGTTTGAGAATATGATGATAATTTCAAAATTTGTTGATTTAGCTTAAAAACAAGCAGTTGAAGGTCAAAACCCAAACCATCCCCCGAACGACCCCGTAAAATGCACGAACACCTCCCACGGGACCAATGTAACTTGTATGAACTGACAGCGTAGTCGCGGGCCTCCCGCTTTGAGATGATGATGATAATTTCAAAACATATAGATTTGGCTTGAAAAGAAGCCGTTGAAGGGTGAAAACCCAAACCAACCCCCAAATGACCCCGTTAGAGGCACAAGCACCTCGCTTGGGACCAATGCGCCTTGTACGAACTAATCGCATAGTCGTGGGTCTCCCGGTTTGAGATGATGATGATGATGATAATTTCAAAATATGTCGATTTCGCTTGAAAACAAGCTGTTAAAGGGTGAAAACCCAACCCAGCCCCCAAATAGCCTCGTAAGAGGCAATTACACCTCGCATGGGACCAATGTAACTTGTACGAACTGATTACATAGTCGCAGGTCTCCCAATTTGAGAATAAGATGATAATTTCAAAACATGTCGATTTGCCTTAAAAATACGACGTTGAAGGGTGAAAATCCAAACCAGACCCAAAACGGCCCCGTAAGAGGCACGAACACCTCACACGGGACAAATGTAACTTGTACGAACTGATCGCGTAGTCATGGGCCTCTCGAGTTGAGAATATGACGATAATTCTAAAATTTGTCGATTTGGCTTGAAAATAAGTCGTTGAAGGGTGAAAACACAAACCAGCCCCAAACGGCCCCGTAAGAGGCACGAACATATCGCACGGGACCAATGTAACTTGTACGAACTAATGGCGTAGTCGCGGGCCTCCTGATTTGAGATTATGATGATAATTTCAAAACATGTAGATTTGGCTTGAAAAGAAGCCATTGAAGGGTGAAAACTCAAACCAATCCCCAAATGGCCCTGTAAGAGGCGCGAACACCTCGCACGGGACCAATGTAACTTGTACAAACAGATCGCGTAGTCGCAGATCTCTTGATTTGAAAATATGATGATAATTCAAAAATTTGTCAATTTGTCTTAAAAATAAGTCGTTGAAGGGTGAAAACCCAAACCAACCTCCAAAAGGCCCTGTAAGAGGCTCGAGCACCTCTCATGGGACCAATGTAACTTTTACGAACTAACCGCGTAGTCGCGCACCTCTCGATTTGAGAATATGATGATAATTTCAAATTTTGTCGATTTGGCTTGAAAACAAGCCGTTAAAGGGTGAAAACCCAAACCAGCCCCCAAACGGCCCCATAAGAGGCACGAACACCTCACACGGGACCAATGTAACTTATACGAATTGGTTGCATAGTCATGGGCCTCCTAGTTTGAGATGATGACGATAATATCAAAACATGTAGATTTGGCTTGAAAACAAGTCGTTGAAGGGTGAAAACTCAAACCGGCCCCCAAACGACCTTTTAAGAGGCACGAACACCTCACACGAGACTAATGTAACTTATACTAACTGATCGCGTAGTCCCCGGGTCTCCCGGTTTGAGAATATGACAATAATTTCAAAATACGTAGATTAGGCTTAAAAACATGCCGTTTTGAGGGTGAAAACCAAAACCATTTCCCAAACGGCCCCGTAAGAGGCACGAACACCTCGCACGGGACCAATGTAACTCGTACGAACTGACTGCATATCCTGGGTCTGCCAGTTTGAGAATATGACGATAATTTCCACTCCTATATGTAATTTTTTAGTTTGAGTAATCTTTTTTTATTAATTTCTTTGTTACTAATATCGTATCTTTTTTGTATCCTATTTTTTCGGAGGATAACATTTTATCGTTAGCATTTATTCGCGGGGAACACACGGAGAACTCAATAGTTTACAACAAGGGGTTTATTCATGATTCTATTTTTTTGTGTTATGGCCGTGCGGGCTTTTGTAGTTTTATTATAAACTTTTATAGCCATGTGGGCTTTTGAAAGTTTAGTTTTTATATTTTGTGGTCGTGTAGGCTTTATGTTATCCAAGTTTTATATTAGCAGGTTTTAGAATGTCCAGAAAATCGAGGAAACTCTGCCCAATTTTTTTTAGTCTGTGAACTACTAAAGAGTTGTAACATTTTGAAGTTTGTATGAACATTAGTTTATCAACAACGTGCAAGATTTGCAATTTGTGAATTTTCTTATTTTCAAATATTTTTTTTTTCTTTTTATCAAAAATTTAGCACAGTTCAAAACCGTGCCAAAAGTGTATCAAATTTTGGCACGGTTTTGAACTGTGCTAAAAGTTTTTCAAATTGTGCTCAATCTGGCACAGTTCAAAAGTGTGACAAAAGTGTGCCAGAAATATCAAATTCTTGCACGGTTTAAAAGTGTGCTAGAAGTGTTCTTGTTTGGTCAAATCTGACACACTTTTGAGCCGTGCCAGAAACAAATGGCCATTTTGGAACACCTGATTCTGTACATTTTAAAACCGTGCCACATTTGATCTAGTACAGTTTTAAATTGTGTCAGATTCCTATTTTTGGTGTAGTGTTAGAAGGTCATTCAAATTTTTTTTCTAATGACATGTAATGTCATTCAAACGGCCTACAGAAGTTGTTCGAACGACTTGTCGACTCAACTTTTTTCATAAATACCTGATTTATGAGTCTTGTTTTCTTCAGATGACTTGACATTTTTTATACACAAAAATAGAACTTCTGCAGAATTTTAGTCTTCTCTTTTAAGGCTTATAAACCTTGTTTTTCAATTAAAAAATCATCCTAAGGCACAACTTTGTTGAAGTTTCTCTTGTAGAGACGAAATCTCTACTACTCAATTGGTGCTTCTTGTGGGAGCTGCTTTCCGACTACGACTGCGGTCATTAGGAATACTTGAGGGTGTTTCATTCTAAAGATGAGTTTCGGTTCTTGTAGGGTCTTGTGGGAGTTCATTGATGATTTCTAGGCTATGGCCTATGTGAGTTTGCTACAGAAAATTCATTGTTGATTTCTATAAGTGTTGTAAACATTTATTAAAATAAAGTTTTTTCCCTTGCGGGGGATTTTTCCTGAAATCTGTGTGTCAGCAATTTGTGATGGCATGATTTATTTTATTCACCTAAATGCATGTTTTAGGATTAAAATAAAATTGGAATTAATTGGTTTAAATTGGATAAAAAATTGGCATCTAATTAAATAAGTTTTAAATTGAAAATTTGCGAATAAAACAAGCAATCGATATCGCACATACATTCTCAAATTGGTATCAGATGAGGTTACTCTATTTTATTGAGTAACTATTTTTTCGCAAATTTTTTTGTGATATCGATTTTTTTAAAAAAAAATGGAAAATTTTTGGAATGTTTTTGACGAAAAAGTTATATAGTCAGCAGCCCTTTTTTATGGCACAAATGATGCCTATTAAAAAGCCCGAATGAAATCTGGCTTAAAAGCAATTGATGAGCGTGTCTGGATTGTGTGCGAAAGAGGGTGGACTCCTCTCACCGTCACCATTGATATGTCACGAGTACCAAATCTGTGTCTAACTGGACCGAGGATGATTTTAAATGGTGCGATTTTAATTATCGTGGCATGAGCGCTATTTCTAGAACCGTTACCCCTGACGAGTTCCACCATATTATGATGTGAACCACGTCTAAGGAAGCATGGGATATCATCCAATTGACACATGAGGGTACTAATGCAGTCAAGGCATCTAAATTACAAACTTTGACCACCCAATTTGAGATAATCACAATGTCTGAGTCAGAGTGTTTTGATGAGTTTTATGCTAGTTTTTGGACATGGTCAATATGAGTTTGAATTTGCGTGATAAAATTGATGAGACGAGGGTTTTTAAAAACATTTTGAGATCACTTCTATCCCATTTTATTCATATGATCCCGGTTTTAATTTATTTGGGGGATATTAGATAAACTTAGGTTAGAAGAACTCGTAGGAGATCTTTAAACTTATGAGATCGACATGTTTCCTAACATTGTAAAGCCTAAGGATAGAGGTATTGCACTTAAGGCACAACGTAGGAAAGGTAAGGAAGTGTTTAGGAAGATAGATAAGAAGAAGAAAGTGAGAGTTTGTGGGTTCAAGTCTGAGGGGGTGTTTGATTTTGATGACATGGCCTGATTTGTGGAAAAAATTTAAAAAATTCTCAAATTTTCAAAAGAAAATTCTTCCAATAAAAAGTTTTTTAAGAAAAATAAAAAGAAAGAAGAGGCCAATGATAGAGGTGAGAAAAAGAAATAGGAAGAGGAGAGATGTTTTGAATGCGAGGGCAAGGGTCACAAGGCGTTTGAATGTCCCAGTAGGCTAAAGAGAAAAGGAAAGAAAGTTACCATGCCTGCCACTCTTAGCGATAGTGAGTAAGAGGTGAATGATTTGGGGGATGAGTCATCACATGGTATGTGTGTCACCTTTATGTAAAGTTGTGTGAACACACCTAGTTTGTCCCACAACGATGAGGACACTTGTCTACGTGAGATCCCGATGATGATTTAAGTGTTTCTAGTGAGGGTGAGAGTGATGGTGACTTTGAAACTTAGGGTGAATGTGAACTCAAAAAGAGGTTAGAGAACTATACTCCGAGACCTTAAATACAGTAATTAGGTATTAAGGTGTTAGATTTGGAGATAAAGAGATAGAAGTTATGAGGGGATTTGAGGCGTCAGCGAGTCAACTCGCGAAGGTGAAGGTTTCTTTGAGTGACCAGTTGATCGTCGTGGGTCGAGAAAATAATGAACTTGAAACTCACGGGTCCCAACTCAAGAGAGATCTAGACCAATCTCGGGAGGTAAATGTCACTGTAGAGGACACATCTAATAAGGTTGGAAAGAAGTTCCTCGGTCCCGCTTTGTGTAATGTTGAGAGACTAGGAATAAGTCATGATGGTGCATATACTTCTCATGTTGAACCCAAGACGATTCCCGAGTTTGTGATAGATATATATATCTTTCAACCCAACCCACCTAGGCATCTGTTACCCGATAGGAGAGTACGTCTGAGACATTTTGAGAGAGGTGTTCTTAGGCCCATGTATGTTTGCACCCATTGTAAGAACAAATGACACCTTAGGGAATTTTGCTTTAAGTTGGGTAGTGTGTTACTTAGAGTTTTGCCATTTGTTCCCACACACTCCCCCACACATGATTATTTGCATGCTCTGGACGATTACATGAGAGATTTTGCAAATATCTAGGGGAAAGTAAAGTTTTTAGTCAAAACTTGACATTATTTGATGGATGTTTTTCATAGTATGTTACCACCTTTGGAAAACTCCTCCGCAGCTAATGGTTGAGGTTTAGACTTATTTGTTAGCATTATGTAATTTTCATGAGAAAATTTATGCCTATTGCTAGTGTGTACCACCATTGTGTTATAGCTTTTTCCATTTTGATATATTTTTCAAAAAACATAAAAGATTTTTGTTTTTAAAAAATACAAGAAGATTTTCTATTTTATTTGAGAAAAAAATTTAAAAAGACAAAAAGCTTTTATTTTGATAAATTTTTTGGAAAAAGACAAAGAGATTTTTGTATTTTGTTTTACACCTTTTATAAATGCAAATTTAGGATCACCAAGTCATAACATCATTCCATAACCATCTGACTATTTGATAGTGATTTGAGACGCATTAACATTTTATTCTATGCTTTACAATGTTTGGAGTCATTGAAATATTATTAGTTTTTACTTCCTACATGATTGACTCATGATTTCCTTTAATGCATACTTACAGGGATTTGTTTGATTATTCTACTTGTCTATCACATATTGGTCGAAATGTTTCCATCTGAATCATGTCTTTAAAACAAACCATATGTGATAAAACTTGACAATGAAAGTAGTGCATGTAAGAACCATTGCCCATGAGGAATTTGTTTTAATTTGAAAAATGATGAGAGAACACGAAAAAAGGCTGGGAGTGAATAATAATCACATTGTGAAAGCCACGATTTGAAAAGATCCCGAGAAAAAATTATGGCAATAAAAAGATAAATAAGACACAAAGGGGCCATTAGGATTTAGATCACATCAATAGAAAAATAATAGATTTATTATTTATGTGGGTGTTTGGATGGAAATATATCAACGAGTTTGCACATACTGCGAAGTCTTGAAAAATAATTACATAGTTTTAGACGTTATTGGTGTGGAAATCATATTTCACTTTGATGTGTCGATTATATTGAGTCGCTGTCATTTAAATTCACATTTTGACACCTAGAGACGATTTTGAAATCATTCGTTAGGAGTATTTATATTCATCATGCACATATGTTATGTTTTATTGCATTTATCCTCCTATTGAATTTGTTCACACCTATTCATTCAGTTTCCATGATTTGGTTATCTTAGTGTAAACTCATGGTGTGTGATATTTTTGTAAATTTTTCTTTGCTTGAAAAAAATTTGAAAAAATCAAAAGAGTTTGTAAATACTTTCGAGTTTATCATTGCATGAGAGTATTTGATTTATTCATAACACTTCATAATTATTTTGGTTTATTCTTTTCCTTGTCTATTTTAAACAAATAAAAAGGGGGAGAACGAATTATGGATTATGGGGGAGTGAGAGTCTGAATTGTGGGGGAGATTTCATTTTGATTGGATCATTGTTTGATTTATGTTTATCTCTTTTCAAAATTGATACATCACGAAGGTATTTGCTTTGTTTATTATGTGTAAGACTTTGATGATATTTGAAAAGAACACTAAAGAAGCTCAAAGAAAGCAAAGAGATTTGAAGACTTGAACGTTGAAGATTTTTTTATGATTTTGAAGACTACATTTTTAGTAGCTTTCTGGATTTGGGGTTGCATGAGAGGGTCTTATAGGGTATTAGATTTGTATAAGACATTACGTATGTCATATACCGCTACATCCATAGAAGAATGTTCAAGTGCATATACTCAACAAGACGATTCCAAATATCAAATCTTCTTCGATAAGTAGCCTTTGCAAGATTGATTTTGGTAAGGTTATATTTAAAGGTCCTTACTGTTTCATTAAAAGTTTTGGGATATTTTTTCTAAAATATTTTTATCAAGCTGAGGTTTTTTCTAAGTCAAAAATAGTTTTTTAAGACCTGTAGGTGCAGTTTTAAAGAAATTTTTTTTGACATTTCACTCGTCCAAATGACAAGGCACTCTCGTTCAAACGACTTTATCTAACGACATTAGATGTTGTTAGATTGGTCATTTCTTTAATGCTTCAAATGACTTAATATTGTTTGTGTTTTTTAATTTTCATTTTAAGGACGTTTGAAGTGGTTAACGACATGCAATGTCATTCAAACGACCAGCAGATGTCGTTCGAACGACCTACCAACTTGTAACACCCCGCCTAAAATAATAACGGGTGGACAACCCTATACTATATTAAATCAGGAGTTTCAGATGGTCCACTCTCAACATCAACTGTCGGTACTATATAATATAGGACTAATTACCCGATATCATATAGGTGAGATGTTAAAATTAAATAAAATGCAACAGATAACCAACTAACACTACTAATAAAAGAAAGAAATATGCATGAAGGAACTAGATAAATGAAATGCTAGAATAAAAAAAAAATGAAAGAAATAACTACCACAGAATATACAAAAAAAGTAGACCCGAATAAGCTGTCGGGTCATAGCAAAATACAATAACTGGAATGGAATAAATATAAACATCTATAAATATCCCTTGTGCACAAACCCGATACACAACATGAATCCTACCTAGAATTTTGAAAGTAGGAGGCGACTACCAGATGCATCCCACAACAGTCCGCACCTATCACGGCTCCCAAGACTCTGGATAGAAAGTCATCCGGCATCCATGCCGTAGGACACCTTTAATAATATATATATATACAGGCATGAGAGAAAAGTAAACGGGTCAGAGCCCGAGTTGTGAAAATATTTAGTAAGTGTGTTAACCGTGCATAATAAATATCGGTGCACTTATTTCATAATTAAAATGGGATCGCACTCTCGTGGAGCCCCAACTCACCTCTCATCTAAAGGCGCGCACCTATTCGCGTCCTCAATTTTTGTTAGTTAAATTACCCCTATTTTTATTAGGACAACCTAACTTATCATAGGTTTAGCTTATACCCACGAGATCTACCTTCTTATCATAACCCAAGAATCCACCCCCCTCTTTAACCACAGATAAGTATTTATTTTCAATCATATGTGCCTTATTAGGCTTAGTGGATTCCGGTTTATACTTTAACCATTTATAATTTAATAATTTACCCAATATGCATTTGGGTTGAACATATGATTTAAATTTCTAATTAATAAGCATGCAAAATTATTACTGACACAACTTCCTTCCAATTTCAACACTGCGCTGCGTTTCGTGCGTGGGGTGTCTCGCAAAGCGAAATCCAAACAAGGAACCACCCCGTTACACTACTCCATGTCAACGTCGATCCTGGAGATCCATTATGCCACACATAAATATCGACAGAACTTCTCTCTACTCTCAACAATGTACTACATTTCGTGCGTGAGGTGTCTCGCAAAGAGAAATCCAAACAAGGAACCACCCCGTTACACTACTCTTTGACAATGTCGATCATAGAGGTCCATAATTCCGTACATACCATAATTGGCATAACTTTTCTCCAATTTCAACACTGCACTGCGTTCCATGCGTGGGGTGTCTCGTAAAGCGAAATCCAAACAAGGAACCACCCCGTTACACTACTCCTTGACAATGTCGATCCTAGAGATCCATAATGCCATATATACAATATAATACTACCACTACTACTAAAACTCCAATAATATCCTTGGGATGATGTAACCGAAATATTCCTTAAATGCGATACATCAACCCCCATCAATCTAGTACACCATAATCATCCAAGATGTACTCTACACAGATTCGATATCCTTTCATCTATAGGATATATAAAATTTATATATATAGGTATTTTATGCTCACCATATATATACATATACCAATCATCCATACCCATGACCAAGTGTACGTATTATATCTGATGTACAATGGGCATGCACATAATCCACCCGGCTATATATATCGCCGATAAAACTGCATCATTGCTATCATCTTCCCAATGCCCGGCTCAGGTAGCAACTGGGGACCACCGGGTGGGGATCAAAGACACCCACCTCGTGATAACTCACACACACGACGTCCCGGGAAGCGGTTATAGCTCCACTGGCAATGAGACGAAACATACCCACCACGTCTCATCCCAAAAATAGATATATCGTATAATAACACACCGGACGACTATGACCTGGGGAATATCCACACCCTGCTCTATATGCCACGATGCTCACCCTCTGCGCGGAAACTTCCCAATGAAAGCATTAGCGGGGTATGCTTAACCACATAAGTATATATATCGCTCACATGCACAATATACATACATCCATATGATCCCATCATATGATCAAATAATAAATCATCATATACGGTTTAAATATCCATACTATGTATGTCCACAACATAAATATATCCATATATTTATATGCATACAGATATATATATATACACATATTCACATATCCATATATCTATATATATAAACTAGTTCTCGTTCATATGTATAAGATATACAAACCCGGCTATAAGTATACATAAATCCTCAATATACAAGCCGTCACCACAAACTCATATCATTTACCTTGATATGTGAATACAATCCCTCACTTGAAACATATTCAATCATTTTTCCTATGATGAATAGTCTCCCAAAACCATATGTATATATCTATACATATATATTCAACATTAGGGTTATCACTCAATAGTTTGTGTAGGAATCCATCACTACACAATTCATCCATATTTAAAAGTACATATTTTCCTTTAGTACTATTTAACCATAGGCACATCAATGACTTAATAGTCTAAAACCTCAAATTATTCCAACTTCGTTTAAAGTATTGGAATCTCAATGGTCATATCCCCACAATTTCATGTAAACTATCCTAACTAGAATTTATGCTACCGCTTATTCTAGTCGATAGTACGATCCCAAACGTTCCCAATTTCACCTATGGTTCAAATAAATCTCAGGAACTCTTACTCCTATTGAGTTATCAATTATTCCTTAGTCTAAACATTTATAAGGATATGAAACTCCTCACTCTTTAAGAGTATGCGACCACTCTCTTCCATTTGGCCCCAAATTGTGTCTTAACAATATCCTATCCTTATAAGGATTTGACATAAAGGTCGGCCTAGAAATTTCACAACATACATGGATATTTCTTATCCAATTCCTCCAAGAAGTCCCCACTATCATATACTAAGTGAGAGACCCCCTATAAGTCACCAAAAGATATCTCTTACTTCATAAGAGAAAGCCCCAAATCAATAAACCCAACCAAAAAGGGTTTGAATTCACTAAAGAGAGATTTTCTCAAAATGCTCTATTTTCGAATCGATTCGGCCTCTCCGAATTGATTCGGCCCAACAGCGAATCGATTCGGCCCATCCGAATTGATTCGGTCCAAGGGACCTGGGATTCTGCAACCCTCCGAATCGATTCGCTAGGGGCGAATCGATTCGGTCCTAAAGACCTGAGACTTTTGCAACCTGGCGAATCGATTCGGTGGGGGCGAATCGATTCGGTGGGGGCGAATCGATTCGGTGGGTTCAGAAAGCCACGAAAATGGCTGTTTTTCTATAATCCAAAACCTCCCAAAATTTGATTTACACTACTTCCAACCCTTAATCTTCAATCCCAACATAATTTCTAACATCAAAACACATCCTAAATTTAACCTCATCAATTTATATCCCTTAAACCCAATCAAAATCTTCAATTTCAATATTTGAACCAAAATTTAGATTTTGATGTTTATACCCAAAAATCCATTTCTTTAACCCACAAATTATGAAATGAAATACACAAATAGCTATTTGGCAAGATTAAACACTTGCCTCAGATTTGTAGAGGTTGGATCGTCCTCGATGTCACGATTTGGCCGGAAATCCCCAAGCTTTTCTCCCTCTCTCCTTTTCTTTATACTTCTTTCTCTTTTCTTTCTTTTTCTCTCTTTTCTCAAAAGAGAAGGCTTCATCTGAAAGCCTTAAATCCTTTAAAACAATAAACCCAATTTTAAATGTTAATACACTCTTTAAATGACTCGTTTACTCCAATTCGAGTCAACTGACTTAAAAACATTCCGGAGCCGAAATAAAACTCAATGACAGTCATTTTGACTATCTCGACCCTTCAGGGATCAATGGTACCCTTAAAATCCTCATCCGGAATACTTTACAACATCCTATATTTTTGGACTTAAATTCCCAAATTTAAATTTCTCCGATTTAAATTAAATTTTATTTTCCCAAAATTTAATTTCTCAGTCTCAAAAATCGTGGGGTGTTACACAACTCAAGTTTTTTTTATAAATACCTTATTTTTTAGTCCTGTTTTCTTTAAAACGCCTGAGATTTTTGATACACGAAAACTGTACTTCTGCAAAATTTTAATCTTCTCCTTTAAGGTTTAAAAACCTTAATTTTTGATTCACAAATCATCTGAATACTTTAGTGAATCATTTTGTAAGCCAAGGCATAACTTTGTTGAAGTTTCTCTTGCAGAGACGAAATCTCTACTACTAGATTAGTGGTTCTTCTGGGAGCTACTTGCCAACTATGACTGCACTCATTAGAAATACTTGAGGGTATGTTTTGGTGACGAAGAGTTGAGGTTCTTGTGGGGTCTTGTGGGAGTCTATTGATGTTTTCTAGGTTAAGGTCTATGTGAGTCTGCTGTGGTAAATTCATTGCAGATTTCAGTAAGTGTCGTAAACAGTTATTAAAATAAAGGTTTTGCCCTTGCGGGGGATTTTCCTGAAATCTGTGTGTCAGAAATTTGTGATGATGTGATTTATTTTATTCACCTATATGCATGTTTTATAGTTCAAATAAAATCGAATTTAATTGGTTTAATTTGGATAAAAAATTAACATTCAATTAAATAAGTTTTAATTTGGAAATTTGCGAATAAAACAAGTAATCGATTTTGCACATACATTCTCAAAAATCAAAAATATATATGGCTTAAGCTTGAAAATAGGTCATTAGGTGTTGAAAACATAATTTCATGACGAATCTATAAAAAAAGAGGCACAATCAAGTCACGCGACATTAAAATAAGTTGTAACAAGAATTAGTGCAATCGTTTAATTCATTGGGTGAGAATTTGGAAGAAAATTCAAAAATACAAGGATTGAGCTGGAAAATATGGCGCTGGGGGTGAAATGTAGTTTAACAAAACTTCGAAAAAAGGAGAACCTTCACGGCAAGCGACACTACACTAACTCTTAGAAACAACTGGTGTAGTTGTGTAATTCACAGTCTGAGAATTTGCAAGAAAATTCAAAAATACAAAAAATATGGCAAAAATATAACTCATGGGGTGAGAATTTGATAGAAAATTCAAAAATACAAGACTTGAGCTCTAAAATAGGGCGTTAGGTGGTGAAAATGTAATTTAACAACAAAACTGCCAAAAAATGAGCACAATCAAATCACATCACACTTAACTAAGTTGTAAACCAATCGGTGCAGTTGTGTAACTCACGATGAGAGAATTTGGTAGAATATTCAATAATACATGGCTTAAGTTTTAAAATAGGGCATTAAGGGTTGAAAACTTAATTTAATAATAAAATTACCCAAAAATAAGCATAATCACATCACACAATACCAAAATCAGTTATAGAAACAACGGATGCAATCGTGTAATTCTGGGGTAAAAATTTGGTAAAAAATTAACAAATTCACTGATTAAGCTTGAAAATAGGGTGTTAGGGGGTGAAAATATAATTTAACAATAAAACTATCTAAAAAGAGTTATGATTAAGTTTTAGAAACAATCGTTATAGTCGTGTTACTCACATGGTGAGCATTTGGTAGAAAATTCAAACAAATAAGGTTTAAGCTTGAAAATAGGGCGCTATGGGGTGAAAATGTATTTTACCATCAAAATTGCCTGAAGGGAGGCACAATCATATCACGTGGCACTCAACCAACTTGTAGAAACACCTATTGTAATTGTGTAACTCATGATGTGAGAATTTGGTTGAAAATTAAAAAATACAAGACTTGAGCTTAAAAACAGGACGTTAGGGGATGAGAACATAATTTAGCAATAGAACTTCTAGAAAGATGCGCGATGACATCACATGGAACTCAACTAACTTATAAAAATAACTAGTTCAATCGTGTAACTCACATTGTAAAAATTTTGTAGACAATTAAAAAACACAAGGCTTAACTTGAAAATAAGGCATTAGGGGTTGAAAAAGTAATTTAACATGATGTATGAACAATGACAGTTGTATACCATAGTCAGTAGCTAGATATGAATAAGGGGACATGACATGTAATAAAACGACCCGATAGTAGCAACAATTACATCACATGAAATTAAAACAAGTTTTAGAAACAACAAGTGCAATCGTGCAACTCAAGGTTTGAGAAGTTTGTAGAAAATTCACAAAAACAAGGCTTAAGCTTAAAAATAGTCATTTGTAGGTGAAAATATAATTTAACAATAAAACTAGCTGAAAATAAGCACAATCAGGTCACACGACACTAAACTAACTTTTAAAAACAACCGATGTAATCGTGTAACTCACGGTGTAGGAATTTGTTAAAAAATTTAAAAATGCATAAAATAGGGCGATAGGAGGTGAAAACATAATTTAATAATAAAATTTCTTGAAAAGAAGCAAGATGAAATCACACGGACACTAAAATAACTTTTTAAAACGACCGGTGTAATCGTGTAACTCACGTGTTGAGAATTTGGTAGAAAATTAAAAAAATACAAGGCTTAAGCTTGAAAATATGGCATTAGGATTAAAATTAAACTTTACAAACAAAACTGCCCAAGAATAGGCACAATCATATCGCACTATATTAAAATAATTTTAAGAAACAACCAGTACAATCGTGTAACTCATGGGGTGAAATTTGGCAGATAATTCAAAAATATAAGGCTTAAGCTTGAAAACAGGGCGTTAGGGGTGAAAATATAATTTAAAAAAAAATTGCACGAAAAGAGGCATGATCTCATCACATGGAACTAAACTAACTTGTAGAAATAGACGATAAGGTTTTGTGACCCACAAGATTAAAATTTCATAGAATACTCAAAAATACAAAGCTTAAGCTTGAAAATAGGGCATTTGGGGGTGAATGTATAATTTAACAATAAAATTGCCGAAAAAGAGGCAGAATCACATCACATCACACGACACTAAACTAATTTTTAAAAACAAATGGTGTAGGCATGTAACTCACGGTGTGAGAATTTGGTTGAGAATTTAAAAATACAAGGCTTAATGTTGAAAAGAGGGGGTCAAGGTGAAAATCTAATTTAACAGTTAAACTACCTAAAAAGTGGCATGACTACATCACACTAAAATCAACTAATCTGTAGAAACAATCAGTGCAGTAACTCACAATCATAGAATTTGGTAGAAATTCATAAAATATAAAGCATAAACTTGAAACTAGGGCGTTAGGGTTTAAAAATGTAATTTAACAACATAACTACCCAAAAATAAGCACAATCACGTCACACGGCACTAAACTAACTTGTAGAAACAACTTGTGCAGTCAAGTAACTCACATTGTTAGAATTTGGTAAAACATTTAAATAATACTAAAAATATGGTGATAGGAGGTAAAAACGCAATCTAGCTACAATTTTTTTTCAAAAAAAGAGCACGATTAAATAAGATTACCACTAAAAATAACTTTTTGAAACCATTGGTTCAGTTGTGAAAACAAGTCGGTGCGAACTTGGTAGAAAAATTAAAAATACAAGGATTAAGCTTGAAAATAGGGAGTTAGGTGATAAAATTATATTTTAACAACAAAACGGCCTGCAAAAATTCACGATCATGTCACACGATGCTCAACTAAGTTGTAAAAACAATCAGTCTAGTCGTGTAACTCACGATGTGAGAATTTGGTAAAAAAAATCAAAATTAAAAGGCTTAAGGTTAAAAATAGTGTGATATGGGTTGAAAATGTATTTTAACATCAAAATTGTCCGAAAGGAGAAACGATCACATCACAAATAACTAAACTAACTTGTAGAAATACCTAGTACACTCATGTAATTCACGGTGTGATATTTAGGTTTAAATTGAAAATTACAGATTTGAACTTAATAATGGGACGTTAGGGGTTAAAAACGTAGCTTAAGAATAAGATTACTCGATAAGGGGCACAATCACATCGCACAACACTAAAATAAGTGGTGGAAACAGCTAGTGCAATCGTGTAATTTGTGCGATGTGAATTTTTTAGAAAATTCAAAACTACAATGTTTAATCTTGCAAATAGGGCGCTAAAGGTGAAAATGTAAATTAATAACAAAATTACCTGAAAAGAGGCATGCTCACATCTGACGAAACTACACTAACTTATAGAAATAATTGATGATTTTGTGTGACTCACGGGGTGAATTTTTCGAAGAAAAATCAAAAATACAAAGCTTAAGCTTGAAAATAAGCGTTTGGGAGTGAAAATATAATTTGACAACAAAATTGCCTACAAGAGGTACAATCACATCACACGTAATTAAAATAAATTTAAAAAGAACTGGTGTAGTCGCGTAACTCATGATATGAGAATTTGGTTGAAAATTCCAAATTATGAGGCTTAAGCTTGAAAATAGGGCGTCAGGGGTAAAAATATAATTTAACACGAAACTACTTAAAAAGATACATAATCACATCACCTAAAACTAAACTGTCTTGTGGAAAGAACAGGTGGAATCGTGTAACACACAACGTGTGACTTTGGTAGAAAATTAAAAACTACAAGGCTTAAGATTACAAATAGGGTGTTGGGGGATGAAAAAATATAATAATAAAACTATTTAAAAAGAAACACAATCATATCACACGATACTAAAACAAGTTGTATAAATAACTAGTGCGGTTGTGTAGATCGGGGGGTGAGAATTTGGTAGAAAAATATAAAATACAAGGCGGCTTAAGCATGAAAATAAGAGGTTAGGGTGTGGAAATATAATTTAATAACAAAATTTTACGAAAAGAGGCATGATCATGTCACATAGAACTAAACTAACTTGTAGAAATAATCGGTACAATTGTGTAACTCTAAGGGTGAAAATTGATTAGAAAATTCAAAAGTATAAGGCTTAAGCTTGAAAATAGGGCATTAGGGGTGAAATCATAATTTGTTCATAAAACTGCTCGAAAAGAGGAACGATCACATCAAATAAAATGAAAATAAATTATAGAAACAAATGGTGAAGTCACACCAAAAATAGGCACAATAACATCAAACGACATTAAACTAACTTGTAGAAATAATTGGTTTAGTCGTGTCACTCATGAGGTGAAATTATGGAAGAAATTCAAAAATAGAAAGCTTACGCATGAAACTAGGGTGTTAGATAAAACTACCCAAAAAAGGCACCAAAGGTCCCACGACACTAAACTAACATGTAGAAACAACCGATGAAGTCATAGAAACTCATAGTGTGAGAATTTGGTAGAAAATTCAATGATAAAAAGCTTACACGTGAAAAGAGGGCATTAGGGGTGAATACATAATTTAACAATAAAAGTGCAAAGAAAGAGGCACGGTCACTCCATATTGCACTAAAATAACACTTAGAAACATTCGGTGCAGTCGTGAAACTCAGGGTGAGAGAATTTGGTCGAAAATTGAAAAATTCAAGGCTTAAGCATGAAAATAGGGTGTTGGGGGTGAAAATATACTTTAACAAAAAAAAATTCCAAAAATAGACATGCTCAAGTCACACGACAATAAACTAACAAGTGAAAATAACCGGAGCAGTCATGTAACTCACGGTTTGAGAGCTTTGTAGAAAATTCAAAAATACAAGGATTAAACTTGAAAATTGGGTTTTAGGGGGATGAAAACATAATTTAGCATCAAAACAACTTGAAAAGATTTATGATCACATCACACACCACTTAACTAACTTTTATAAACAATCGAAGCAATCGTGTAACTTAGGGGGTGAAAATTTGGTAGAAAATTCAAAAATACAAGGCTTAAGCTTGAAAATAGGGCGTTAAGGGATGAAAAGTTATTTAACAACAAAATTACTCGAAAAGAGGCACGAACATATCAAATGAAACTAAACTTACATATAGAAAAAACCAGTGAAGCCGTATGACTCATGGGGTAGGAATTTGGTAAAATTTTCAATAATACAATGCTTAAGATTGAAAATAGGACATTGGGGGAGAAAATGTATTTGAATAACAAAACTACTCGAAAAGAGGCATAAGAACATCACACGACACTAAACTAAGTTTTAGAAGAAACTTGTGCAGTCGCGGTGTGAGAATTTGGAAAAAAAATCAAAAATTCAAGGCTTAAGTTTGAAAGTAAGGCGTTAGAGGGTGAAAATATAATTTATCAATAAAAGTGCAAAAAAGAAGCATGATCACTTCACATGCCACTTAACTAAGTTGTAGAAACAACCAATGTAGTCGTGTAACTCATGGGATAAGAGTCGTGAAAATTTAAAAATTCAAGGCTTAAACTTGAAAATAGGGCATTAAGGGTTGAACACATAATTTAACAACAAAACTACTTCAAAAAGAAGCACAATCACATCACACGACACTAAAATAAGTTGTAAAAATAAATGGTGGAGTTCTATAACTCAGGGGGAGATAATTTGTTAGAAATTTCAAAAATACAAGGCTTAAGCTTGAAAATAGGGCATTAGGGGTGAAAATATAGTTTAAAAATGAAATTACCTGGAAAGAGGCATGATCATATTGCACAGAGCAAAACTAAGTTGTAGAGATAACCAGTGATTTTTTCTGACTCACGGGGTGAAAATTTCTTAGAGAATTCAAAAAAATAAAGCTTTAGCTTGAAAAATAAGGCGGTTAGGGTGAAAACATAATTTAACAACAAAACTACCAGAAAAGAGGCACACTCAAATCACACGATAATAAAATAACTTTTAAAAACAACTAGTGCCATTGCATAACTCATGATGTGAGAATTTTGTAGAAAATTCAAATAATACAAGATTTAAGCATGAAAATAGGGTGTTAAGGGATGAATATGAGATTTAACAACAAAACTACCTTAAAGAGGCACGATCACATCATAGGATACTCAACTAACTTATAGAAACAAACATCGTAGTCGTGTAACACGCAGGGTGTGAATTTGGTAGAAAATTCAAAAGTACAAGGTTTAAGAAAACATAATTTAGTAGCCCAAAAAGAAACACGATCTTGTAGCACAAAACTAAAGTAACTTATAGAAATAATCGTTGAAGTCTTGTTATTAGCGAGGTGAAACTTTGGTTGAAAATTATAAAATACAAGGCTTAAACTTGAAAATAGGACATTAGGGGTTGAAAAAGTAATTTAACAACAGAACTGATCGAAAAGAGGCAAGATAATGACATATGGAACTAAACTAACATATATGAACAATCGGTGAAGTAGTGTGACTCATAGGGTGAAAATTTTGTAGAAAATTCAAAAATACATGGCTTAATCTTGCAATTAAGGCATTTGAGGGTCAAAACATAATTTAACAACAAAATTTCCCAAAAGGAGCCATAATCTCGTCACACGGGTACTGAACTACATTTTTAAAACAACCGGTGCAGTCATGTAACTCACACTGTGAGAATTGGATAGAAAATTTAAAAAAAATAAAAGGCTTAAGCATAACAATAGGGCGTTAGGGGAAGAGAATATAATTTAACAATAAAACTTCCTAAAAAGTGGCACGATCACATCAAACAACAGTCAACTAACATGTATAAATAATCATAACTCACAGGATGAGAAATTTGTGAAAACTTATCAAATACAAGGCTTAATCTTGAAAATAGGTCATTCGGGGTGAAATTATAATTTAACAACAAAACTGTTAGAAAAGAGGCATGATCACGTCACGCGACACTAAAGTAAGTTGTAGAAAGAACTCTTGATGTCGTGTAAGTTAGTGGTTGAGAATTTGTTATAAAAATTCAAAAATACAAGGATTAAGATTGAAAATAAGACATCTGGGGGGAGAAAACATAATTTAATAATAAAACTGCCCAAAAAGAGACATGGACACATCACATGGAAATCAACTAACTTGTAGAAACAAACGGTTCAATCTTGCAACTCATGGTGCAAGAATTTAATAAACAATTAAAAATTACAAGGCTTAAGCTTCAAAATAGGGCGTTAGGGGTTGAAAACGTAATTTAATAATAGAACTTCCCAAAAAGATGCACAATCACATCACACGACACTAAAATAAGTAATAAAAACAATTGGTCATAAGGGGTGCGAATTTGGTACAAATTTGAAAAATATAAGGCATAATCTTGAAAATGGGGTTTTATGGGGTGAAAACATAATTTAATAATGAAACTACCCAAAAATAGACACAATCACAGTGCACAACACTAAAATAACTTTTTGAAAGAATTGGTGTATTTGCGTAACTCACAGTGTGATAATTTGGTAGAAAATTTAAAAATACAAGGCTTAAGCTTGAAAATAGGACGTTTGGGGTGTAAACATAATTTAACAACAAAACTGCACCAAAAGAGGCACGATCACATTGCACATTACCCAACTAACTAACTTGGAGAAACAACCGGTGTAGTCATGTAGAATTTGGTAAAAAATTCAAAATATAAAGCTTGATCTTGAAATTGGGGCGTTAGGGGTTGAAAACGTAGTTTAACAAAAAAAACTGCTCGAAAAGTGGCACAATCACGTTAAACGACATTAGAATAAGTTGTAGAAACAATTGGTGCAACAGTGTAATGCAGGGAGTAAAAATAGTGTAGAAAATTCAAAAATACAATGCTTAAGATTGAAAATAGGGCGTTAGGGGTGAAAACATAATTTAATAGTAAAATTACCCAAAACGAGGCATGGTCACATCACATAGGGCTACAATAACTTGTAGAAACAACCGTTGAAGTCGTGTGACTCACGGGGTGACTTTTTCGTAGAAAATAAAAAAATATAAAGCTTAAGCTTAAAAATAAGGTGCTTTGGGGGTGAAAATGTAATTTAACAACAAAATAACTTAACAAGGGGCAAAATCACATCACACAACATTAAACTAAATTTTAGAAACAACTATTGCAGTGGCATAGCTCACGGTGTGAGAATTTTGTAAAAAATTTAAACATAGAAGGCTTGAGCTTGAAAATAGGGGTTTATGGGGGGTAATAATGTATTTTTTCAACAAAACTGCCAAAAAAAGAGAAGTGACCAGATCACACGACACTCAAATAACTTGTAGAAACAACTGGTATAGTCGTGTAATACACCGATTTTGAATTTGGAAAAAAAATTAAAAATACAAGGCTCAAGCTTGAAAATAGGGCGTTGGGGGTGAAAATTAATTTAATAGTAAAACTATTTGAAAAAAGGCACGATCATATCACATGACACTAAAATAAGTTGTAGAAACAACTCGGGGTGAGAATTTGATAGAAAATTTAAAAAAATACAAGACTTACGCTTGAAAATAGGGCGTTAGGGGTTAAAAACATAATTTAATAACAAAACTGAGAAAAAATAGGCACGGTCATGTCACAAGGAACTAAGCTAACTTGTAAAAAAATTGATGAAGTCGTGTGACTCAAGGGGTTCAATTTTTGTAGAAAATAAAAAAATACAATGCTTAATCTTGAAAATAAGGTGTTTTGGTTTGAGAACCTAATTTAACCACAAAACTGCCCAAAAGTAGGAAAAATTACAACACACTACACTAACTTATAGAAACAAATAGTGTAGTCATGTAACTCACGGTTTGAGAATTTGGTACAAAATTCAAATGTATATGGCTTAAGCCTAAAAATGCGGCGTTATTGGTGTAAATATAATTTAACAACAAAATTGTCCAAAAGGAGGTACGTTCACATCACACGACACTTAACTAACTTGTAAAAATAGCTGGCACAATCGTGTTACTCACTGGGTGAGCATTATGTATAAAATTCAAAAATAAAGTGCTTAAGCTTAAAAATAGGGCTTAGGGGTGAAAATATAATTTAATAACAAAAATGCCAGAAAAAGATGCATGATCACGTCACACGACACAAAAGTAAGTTGTATAAATAACTGGTGAAGTTGTGTGACTAATGGAGTTAGAATTTGGTAGAAAATTTTAAAAAAAAAGGCCTTAATGTGAAAATAGGGCATTAGGGGGTGAAAACATAATTTAACAACAAAATTTTCCAAAAACAGGCATGATCAAATCACTCGGAACTCAACAAACTTGAGGAATAACCGATGCAGTTATGTGACTCATGGGTTGAGAATTTGGTAGAAAATTCAAAAATATAAGGCCTAAGCTTGAAATTAGGGAGCTACGAGTTTAAAACATAATTTAAGAGCAAAACTTCCTAAAAAGAGGAACAATCACACCCCATGGCACTAAAATAAGTTTTAGAAACAACTGATGCAATCGTTTTAGTCATGGAGTTAGAATTTGGTAGAAAATTAAAAATTCAAGGCTTACGCTTGAAAATAGGGCGTTAGGGAGTGAAAACGTAATTTAACTACAAAATTATACGAAAAGAGTCATGATCCCGTCACATGGAACTAAACTAACTTGCATAAACAATCGATGAAGTCGTGTAATGCACGGGGTAAAAATTTCATAGAAAATTAAAAAAATGCAAGGATGAAACTTTAAAATAGAGCGTTAGGGGGTGAAAACATAATTTAATAACAAAACTACCAGAAGAGAGGCACAATCACATCGCACAACACTAAAATGAGTTGTAGAAATAATCGGTGCAGTAGTGTATCTCATGGGATAAGAATTCTATAGAAAATTCAAAAATACAAGGATTAAGCTTGAAAAAAAGGCACTTGGGGTTGAAACATAATTTAACAACATAACTGCTCGAAAAGAGGCATGGTCAAATCACATGACACTGAACTAACTTATAGAATATCCAGTCCAGTCGCCTAAATCACGGTGTAAAAATTTGGTAGAAAAATGTAAAATACAACACTTAAGATTAAAAATAGGGCATTGGGGACTCAAAATGTATTTTAATAACAAAACTACCCAAAGGGGGTCATAATCACATCCCATGACACTAAAATGAGTGGTGGAAACAACTAGTTCAATAGTGTAACTTTTGGGGTGAGAAATTGTAAGAGAATTTAAAAATACAAGTCTTAAGCATGGAAATAAGATGTTGTGGGTGAAAATGTAATTTAATAACAGATTTCCCTTAAAGGAGGAACGATCACATCACACGGAACTCAATTAACTTTTAGAAATAACTGGTGCCATCGTGAAACTCACGGTTTAAGAATTTGGTAAACAGCTCAAAAATACAAGGCTTGACCATGAAAATATCCCATTAGTGGGTGAAAACAAAATTTAACAATAAAACTTCTTGAAAAAATGCACGATCATGCCACACGGAACAAATCTAACCTGTAAAAATAATCGGTGTAGTCGTGTGACTCGAGGGATGAGAAGTTGGTAGAAAATTAAAAAATACAAGGCTTGCCCGAAAATAGGGTATTTAGGGGAGAAAACGTATTTCACAATTAATTTTACAAAAAAGAGGTACAATCACATAACACGGCACGAAGCTAACTTGTTGAAACAACTGACACAATCGTGTGACTCATCGGGTAAAAAATTGGTAGAAAATTCAAAAATACACGAATTACGATTGAAAATGAGGCGTTAGGGGTTGAAAATTTATTTTATTAATAAAGATTCTAGAAAAGAGTTACGATCGCGTCATACGATAGTAAAATAAGTTGTAGAAATACTGATGTAGTCATGTAACTCAGGGGTGTGAGAATTTGGTAGAAGAATAAAAATTAGAAGGCTTAAGCTTGAAAATGGGGTGTTATGGGGTGAAATATAATTTAACAACATAACTTCCTCAAAAAAGTCTGGACCATGTCACACGGGACTATACCAACTTTTATAAATAACTGGTGCAGTTATTTGACTTATGGGCTGAGAATTTGATAGAAAATTCTAAAATCCAATGCTTAAGCTTGAAATTAGGGTATTCGGGGGTGGAAATGTAATTTGCTAAAAAACTACTAGAAAAGAGGTACAATCAAGTCACATGACACTAAGAAAGTTGTAGAAACAATCGGTGCAGTCATATAACTAAAGGGGTAAGATTTTGTTAGATAATTCAAAAATACAAGACTTAAGATAAAAAAAAAATAAGGCGTCAGGGGGTGAAAATGTAATTAAACAATAAATCTCATTGAAAAGAGGAACTATCACATCAAACGGAACACAACTAACCTGTAGAACACACCGGTGAAGTCATGTAACATATCGAGTAAGAATTTGTTAATCATTTGAAAAGTACAAGGCTAATCATGATAATCACGCGTTAGTGGGTGAAAGTATAATTTAACAACAAAACTGTTGGAAAATAGGCATGATCACATCACACCAAAATAAACTAACTTATAGAAATAACCGATGAAGGCATTTGACTCACGGGATGAGCATTTGGAAGAAAATTGAAAAATACAAGGCCTGAGCTTGAAAATAAGGCGTTCACGGATGAAAATGTAACATAGCAATAAAATTTACTAACATGAGGCACACGACACAAAACTAACTTAGGGAAACAACTGGTGAAGTCGTGTGACCCATGGGTAAAAATTTGGTAAAAAACTAAAAAATACAAGGCTTTAGCTTGAAAATAAGGCGTTAGGGGTTCAAGACATAATTTAACAACAAAACTAGCCGAAAATAGGTACAATCACATCATACGATACTAAACTAATTTGTATAATCAACCAGTGCAGTTGTCTAACTAACGGTGTTAGAATTTGGCATAAATTTAAAAAATACAAGTCCTAAGTTTGAAAATAGGGCGTTAGGGAGTGAAAATATAATTTGACAACATATTTTCCCAAAAAGATGTGCAATTACCTTACATGACACTAAACTATCTTTTAGAAACAATTGGTGCAGTCGTGTACCTCATGGCATCATAATTGGGTAGAAAATTCAAAAATACAAGATAGGGCGTTAGGAGGTAAAACTATAATTGAATAACTAAACTACAAGAAAAGAGGCACAATCACATCACACAACACTAAACTGAATTATATAAATAATCGAAACCGTTGTGTAACTCAAAAGATGAGAATTTGTTAGAAAATTAAAAAATACAAGTCTAAAGCTTGAAAAGAGCTCGTTAGGGGTGAAAACATAAATTATAACAAAAATGCACAAAAAGAGGCACGACCATATTAGACAACATGTAACTTACTTGTATAAACAATCGGTGCAGTAATGTTACTCACGGGATAAGAATTTGGTAGAAAGTTCAAAAATACAATTCTTAACCTTGAAAATAGGGCGTTAGGGGTTGAAAACATAATTAAACATTACAACTGCCCGAAAAGAGGCACGATCAAATCACACGACACTAAACAAACTTGAAATAACTAGGGAAGTCCTATAATTCACAGGATAAGATTTTTTTTGAATTTAAAAAATACAAGGCTTCGGCTTAAAAATATTGGAGGTTGGTGAAAACATAATTTAACAATAAAACTTCCCAAAAATAGGCACGATCACATCACACAACACTCAACTATATTGTAGAAACAAACGATCCAGTCGTGCAACTCGTGGGGTGAGAATTTGGTAGAACTAAAATATCGAAGGCATAAGCTTGAAAATAGGGCATAGGGGATGAAAACATATTTTGACAACAAAACTTCCAGAAAAGACGGACGATCATGTCACACATCACTAAAGTATGTTGTAGATACAATCGGTCCAATCGTGTAACTCAGGGGGAGAAAATTTAGTAGAAATTTAAAAACACAAAGCTTCTTCTTGAAAATAGAGCGTTATGGGGGTGAAAACATAATTTAACAACAAAATTACTCAAAAAGAGACATAGTCACATCAAACGACACTCACGATGAGAATATGATAGAAAGTTCAAAAATACAAAGATTAAGGTTGAAAATAGTGCGTTTGTAGGTGAAAAGGTAATTTATTATTAAAACCTCTAGAAATGAGACATGATCACGTCACGCGATACTAAAATACATTCTAGAAACAGTTGGTGTAATCGTGTAACTTAGGGGTCAGAATTTGGTAAAAAATTAAAAAATATAAGGTTAAGCTTGAAAATAGGGCGTTACGGGATAAAAACATAATTTAATGACAATTTTTTTGGAAAAGAGTCACGGCCAATTCACGTGTCACTAAACTAATTTGGAAAAACAACCGTTGCAGTCGTGTAACGTACTAGGTGTGAATGTGGTATAAAATTAAAAAATACAAGGCCTAAGCTTCAAAATAGGGCGTTGGGGGTGAAAAGTTAATTTAAAGAAATCTGTCACGATCATATCACGTGCCACTAAAATAAATTTTATAAACAACTAGTCCAGTCGTGTAGATCGGGGAGTGAGAATTCTGTATAAAATTATAAAATATAATGCTTAAGCTTGAAAATAGGGCATTGGAGGTTGAAACATTATTTACGCACAAAACTAACCGAAAAGAGGCACAATCATATCACAAGGAACAAAAGTAACTTGTAGAAATAACTGGTAAAGTCACGTGACTCACTGCATGAAAAATGGTAGAAACTTAAAAACTATAAGACTTAAGCTTGAAAATAAGGCATTTGGGGTGTGAAACCCTAATTTAATAACAAAAGTGCTTGAAAATTGGCACAATCACAACACACGATGCTAATATAACTTTTTGAAATAATTAGTGGAGTCGTGTAACTCATGATGTAAGAATTTGGTAAAAAAAATACAAGGCTTAAGCTTGAAAATAGGGTGTTATGGGTGTAAACATAATTTAATAAAAAATCTTCCCAAAAAGAGATACGATCACATCACAGAGAACTCAACTAACTTATAGAAAGAATCAGTGTAGTCGTATTACTAGTGGGGTTAGCATTTGGTAGATAATTAAAAAAATACAAGGCTTAAGCTTGAAAATAGGGCACTAGGGGTGCGAACATAATTTAACAATAAAATTGGCAAAAGAGAGGCACATTCACGTCTCATGTCACTAATGTAAGTTATATAAATAATTGGTGTATTAGTGTAACTCACGGGATAATAATTTGGTTGAAATTTCAAAAATATAAGGATTAAGCTTGAAAATAGGGTGTTAAGGGTTGAAAATGTAATTTAACAACATAATTGCTCGACAAGAGGCCTGACAAAATTAGACGACACTGAATTAACTTATTGAAGTAACTAGTGAAGTCGTGTAACTCACAGTGTGATAATTTGCTAGAGAATTCAGAAATACAAAACTTAAGGATGAAAATAGGGCTTTAGGGGTTGAAAACGTAGTTTTATAACAAAAGTGTTCGGAAAAAACATAATCACATCACATGACACTTAAGTAAGTGGTAGAAATAACTCGTACAGTCATATAAGTCGGGGTGGGAACTTGTTAGAGTATTTAAAAAATACAAGGCTTAAGCTTGGAAATAAGGTGTTAGGGGGTGAAAATGTAATTTAGCAACCAATATAACGAAAGAGGCAAGGTCACATCACACGAAATTCAACTAACTTGTATAAATAACTAGTGCACTCATGTAACTCATGGTTTAAGAATTTTGTTGACAATTCAAAAATACAAGGCTTAAGCATGAAGATATGTTAGTGGGTGAAAATTTAATTTAACAACCAAATTCCATGAAAAGAGACATCCAATGGGAGAATATGGTAGAAAATTCAAAAATACAAGGCTTAAGCTTGAAAGTAGGGCGTTTAGAAGAAAAAAAAATGCAATTTCACAATAAAACTTGCCAAAAAGAGCCACGATCACATCACAAAACACTAATCTAACTTGTGGAAATAAGCATTACAGTCGTATGACTCAAGGGGTGAAATTTGGTATAAATTTAAAAAGTACAAGGCTTAATCTTGAAAATGAGGTGCTATTTAATAACAAAACTGCTCGAAAAGAGGCATGATCATGCCACAAGGCACTAACACAATTTATAGAAACCACTGGTGCAGTTTCTAGACTAGTGGTATTAGAATTTGGCAAAAAATTTAAAAATACAAGGCTGAAGTTTGAAAATAGGGTGTTAGGGGTTGAAATTATAATTTAACTATATAATTGTGCAAAAACAGGCACGATCACATGAAACAACATTTAACTAACTTCCAGATAAGACCAGTATAGTCATGTAACTCACGATGTGAGAATTTGGTAGAAAATGAAAAAATACAAGGCTTATACATAAAAATAAGGTGTGAGGTTCAAAAATGTAATTTAACAATTAAATTTTTAGAAAAGAGGCACGGTCGAGTCACGTGCAACTCAACTAACTTGTAGAAACAGCCAGTGCAGTTGTGTAACTCGAAGGTTGATAGTTTGTTAGAAAAGAGGGCATTAGGGGTAAAATCATAATTTCACAGCAAAATGTCCTGAAAAGAGGCACAACCAAATCACGCGTCACTAAACTAACTTGTAGAAATAACCAGTGCAATAGTGTAACTCACATGGTAAGAATTAGGCATGAAATTCAAAAATACAAGGCTTACCCTTAAAAATAGGTCTCTAGGAGTTGAAAGCATAATTTAACAACATAATTTCTCAAAAAGAGTCACAATCAAATCAAACAACACCGAACTAACTTGTAAAAACAACTGATGCAGTGCCATAACTCACGGGGTCAGAATTAGGTAGAAAATTAAAAAATACAAGGCATAAGCTTGAAAATAGTTCATTAACAAGTGGAAAATTATGTTATTAACAAAACTTCAAGAAAAGAGGCACGATCACATCATACCATACTCAAATAAGTTATAGAAACAACTATTGTAGTCGTGTAACTCAAGGGGTGAGAATTTGGTAGAAAATTCAAAAATACAAGGCTTAAACTTTAAAATAGGGCGTTAGGGGGTGAAAACAAAATTTAATAACACAACTTCCTAGAAAGAGTCACGACCACATCACATGGAACTAAACCAACTCGTACAAACAACAGGTGCAGTCATTTGATACACATGGTGAGAATTTGGTAGAAAATTCAAAAATCCCACGCTTAAGCTTGAAAATAGGGCACTAGGAGATGAAAATATAATTTGACAAAAAAACTACCCAAAAAGACGCATGATCATGTCACACATCACTAAAGTATGATGTGGATACAACAGATTCAGTCATGTAACTCAAAGGGAGAGAAATTTAGTTGAAATTCAAAAAATACAAAGCTTAAGCTTGAAAATAGAGCGTTATGGGGGTGAAAATGTAATTCAACAAGAAAATGACTCAAAAAGAGGCACGATCACATCAAACGACACTCAGGGGTGAGAATTTCATAGAAAATTAAAAAATACAAAGCTGAAGCTTGAAAATAGTGCGTCAGTGGGTGAAAAAGGTAATTTAATATCAAAGCCTCTCGAAAAGAGGCATGATCAGACAACATGATACTAAACTAAATTATAGATACACTAGGTGTATTCATGTAACTCAGGGGGTGAGAATTTGGTAGAAACTTTAAAAATATAAGGTTAAGCTTGAAAATATGGGGTTAGGGGGTAAGCATGTATTCTAACAAGAAAACTATTGGAAGAAAGTAATGACCACTTCACACGTCACTAAACTAACTTGTAAAAACAATTGGTGTGGTCGCTTAACTTACGAGGTGTGAATTTGGTAGAAAATTCTGAACTACAAGGCTTAAGGTTGAAAATAGGGCGTCGGGGGATGAAAAGTTAATTTAAAAACAAAACTCTCTAAAAAGAGGAACGATCATATCACATGTCACTAAAATAAGATGTATAAACAACTAGTGCAGTCATGTACATCAGGGAGTGAAAAATTGATAGAAAATTATAAACTACAAGTCTTAAGCTTGAAAATAGGGTGTTATAGGTTGAAACATAATTTAACAGTAAAACTGACCAAAAAGAGGAACGATCACATCATAAGGAACTAAACTATCTTATAGAAATAACCAGTGAAGTCATATGACTCACGGGATGAAAATTTGGTAGAAACTTAAAAACTACAAGTCTTAAGCTTGAAAATAAGGCGTTTGGGGTTTGAAAACCTAATTTAATAACAAAACTACCTGAACATATGCACAATCACTAAACACGACATTAAACTAACTTCTGAAACAAACGGTGTAGTCACGTAACTCATGATGTAAGAATTTGGTAGAAAATTTTAAAAATACAAGGCTTAATCTTAAAAATAGAGCATCATGGTTATAAACATAATTTAACAAAAAAAACTGCTCAAAAAAGTGGTACAATCACATCACACAACATTCATCTAACTTATAGAAACAATTTGTGTAGTCGTTTTACTCGCGGGGTGAGCGTTTGATAGATAATTAAAAAATATAAGCCTAAAACTTGAAAATAGGGCTCTAAGGGGTGAAAACATATTATAACAACAAAACTACCAAAACAGAGGCATGATCACGTCACACGACACTAGAGTAAGTTATAGGAATAACTGGGTAATTAGTGTAACTCACGTGATAAGAATTTGGTAGAAAATTCAAAAATACATGGCTTAACTTAAAATTAGGGCATTGGGGTTGGAAACATAATTTAATAACAAAACTGCTCGAAAAGAGGTCTAATCAAATCCCCCGACGCTGGACTAACTTATAAAATAACCGGTGAAGTCGTGTAATTCATAATGTGAAAATATGGTAGAAAATTCAAAAATACAAGACTACTTAAGCATGAAAATAGGGCATTAGGGGTTGAAAATGCAATTTAGCAACAAAATTGCCCGAAAATAGGCACAATCAGATCACATGATAATAAACCTATGCTAGATGTCCAAAGTTAAAAACATCTTGTATGTTTACATTATCCGAGTTTACATACCATATGTTATAAAGATCTTGTGTATACCCCATTATTTCATTCTTCCTTCATTGAAGAACCTGTTTCATGTGATGGACTCCATACTAGATGATTAATAGTTTCCAGTTGTATCGGTGGATACCGAGGCACATGTGAACTCGCGTGTTGTGCACCTAGCGTAGGTGGACTCCTATGTTGCACTGTGGCGGAGCGATTGAAGATAAGAAGAGGAGTCAAGACTTGTGGGGATCGAGTCATTGAGTAAGACTGTAATCTTCCTTTGTAAAATCATATTATAATGATTGTCTGGCCATTGATGTTCGAGGTTTTTTCCCATTACGGTTTCCTTGTACTTCAACGTGTTTTGTGAGCATTATTTACTTTACCTCACTCATATTACTAGATGCATGTTTAGGGATTAAAGAAGATAAAATTGGCTTAATTGAAATTGGTTCACAAAATTAGTGCTAAATAAAATTGGAAAAAGGGTTTTGAAAAGAAAATTATTTTCACCTAAAGGACATAAAAAAGGCACCTACAAATTGGTATCATAGCAGGTTGCACTTAGTTATTGTTTAGATACTATTTCATGTTGTTTTGGGGTGGTTGTTTTATTTTCTCTATCTTGTTTTGTTTTGTTTTTCTCTCATTGGATTCTCCTAGTTTTGACGAATTAAATCTTTTGAATTTGAAGTTTGCAAAAAGAAGAAAATTCTCGTTTTAAGAATATCATTGAATATTTTCAAATGTTTCAATATTAAACAGATATCGTTCGATAGAAGTTTGTTCCCCTGTATGATGACTTTAAAATTTTAAAATTGGCCAAGGAAGAGAGTGAGAAGAGAGTCCTTATTTTAGAGAAAGAGTTAGAGGATGTTCAAAATTCTAGTGTGAATATTTGTTTAATTAATTTAAGGCACCTGAGAAGACTCTTAGGGATAAGTTTGGTCACATTGAGCGGGAGATAGATAACGATTTAAGGGTAATTGAAAATTTAAAGAATGAGTTCCCAAAATTTGAGGAGTCCAATTCTTTACTTGAGTCCAAAGTTTTGAAGTTAGAAAATTAATTAAACGACTCAAGTAGTGATGGTAGTGGCTTATCTTGTTCTAGTGCTTTCGTTGCTGAAGACAAAATCATAGTTTGTTTTATAGGGTCAACCAAATCCTAGGGTTTTAGAAAAGGTCACCCCAAGGTCCCGATCTTCATCGTGTTTACACATGTTTGCATTGTGGTAGGAAAGGTCACCTTAGGCATTTTTGTTATCATCTTAAAAAAGATCCTAGGAAGTTAAAGCTCAGTGTCCCTTCAGTTCCCATAACCTCTCGCATTCGGTATACACTTGTTTAATTTACAAAATCAGTTTTTGAGACGCTAAATGTTAAATTGGTTGATTCTCACATGCATGCACATGATTCTTCTATTGCTATATCTTATGTACGATTGTGTTAGCTTGTTTGTCATACGCTCATTTTTCTTCATGATACATTCTTGCTAGTGTTATGACATGTTTATCTCTTTGAATTATATTTTTCATTTATTTGAGTCTTATTGAAAAAATTCAAAAAGATTTTTGGTTTGATATTTTTTTGAAAAATACAAAAAAAAAAAATATTCTGGGTCAAAAATATTTTTGAAAGACACAAAAAGATTTTCAGTTTATTTTTGTGTCGTGAGTTTACACTTGATGTGGCATATTAGTGTGCTTGGACCCCCATCATTACATTTTTACACGTGACTAATACATTTGGTCATGATACTAAATACATATATTGATCTTAATCATTTATTTTAATGGGGCTGTTTTGAAGTTGACTTAAATTTAGATTCTTCTATGTATATGCCATTGCACACGTGCACGAGATTAATTGAATGTTTAACTTCTAATGCATATTTGAGTTTGGTTAGATGTTATCCTCTCAATTTTGTTATATATGCACATGTTAGACTTAGGAGGGGTTTACATGTAAGAACCGTTGCCCATGAGGATTTATATTGTATATTGAAAAAATGATGAGTGTGCATGGGAAAGGGTTGCGAGAGGCATGTGAACTCGTCTTAAAAGCAATTTTTTAAAAGATCCCAAGAAAAAATCAAGGCAATAAAAAGAAATATATGCCAAACTGGGGCTAATAAGAAATCTCTTGAAAAGGAGAATTAGATCTTCAAACGAAAAATAAAAAGAATTATCAATTATGAGGGAGTTTTAGTTGAAGATCAACGGGTTTGCACAAACAAGTCCGTTTATTGAAAAAGTCATGTCATGACGCTATTGTTTATATAATGGTCAAAATTCTAGACTTATGTTCAAGATGTTTGTTTAGTTTATCAAGTTCAAAGTTTAATTGTCACATATGGCTAAAATGTAGTTTAATGATATTTAGTGGTCAATTAAAGGTTATTGAATGTATCTTTGTGTTTGGATTATGATTCATTTATGTTAGTTACACCCATTCATTCCATTCCATGTTTGAGCACATTAATCCTATGTTAACATGTAACTTATATTTTTGTTTTTGAGTCTGTTTTTGTACTTCTAGTTGCTCTTATCCGATAATTTTTTCTCTGGGAAGATCCTACATATTTTTAGAGCTGGAATTGAGAGTTTTTTGAAGTTATTATCATGACTTTGGGCTGTCGTTCGAACGGCAAGTCCTTGTCATTCGATGACTGGATCTAATGACCCTTCGAGCAAGCTATAAAAATTTTCAAATATGGTCGTTAGATATATCATTTGTAAGGTCTTTTGAAGGTCACTTCCCGCGACACCACACTGCTTTAAGTTGTTTCTTGCATGGTTCGAACGACACGCCTCAGTCGTTCAAACGACTTGGCATTATCGCTAGAACGACCCTGGCTGAATTTTTTTCCTTCGATTTGTTTTAGTACCTGCTTAGTATGTATTTTGATTTTACATTGATTTGGTGATTTTGGGTTGTTTTGGATAGTTGATATGCAGTCAACTTTGAATATTCATGGCTGATTCATACACTGCATTAATTTTGTTTAGTCACATCATTCCTGATATTGAATATTTCATTCATGTGACTATTTACTAGATACGATTTGGGATATTCTGATACATTTTATCCAGTTCATCATGTTTATCTATGTATTCTTCATATGATTATTCTCATGCTAGAAACATTTATATATTTATTTTTCTCACTAATTGTCTATTCGAGACAAAAAAGGGGGGAGATAGATATGTGATGTAGGGGATATTTTTGCTAGTATTTTTATATTGATATCATATTGATTATATATCATTTGTTCCTCTATATTTCACATGGTATTTGTTTATTTCGTACATGTAGTGATTATTCAGAGATTCGAGATTTTGTGACTACATCACATTCAGACATTCATGCTGTCGGTATGATATTTGCTTACTAGATTGCGTCCTGTATTTTCTTTTTGGGTTTATGGGATGGGATTTAGGTCTTTCGGCTTCACGTCCCGGCATAGGCATTTTACTTTTTTTTGTCCCGAAATTTCCAAAGGGAGAAATTTTTAAGGACAAATTTCCAAATAGTGCCAATTTGTATGTATTGACATTATTCCGAACAAAAACCATTTTGAGTCATAGGATAGGTCTTACTTTTCATGATTCCCTTTAAGCCTATGACGTTGTGTTGAAGACGCAACGACCAAGCTTCAAAGATAAATCATGTTGTAGTTTTTATGCACATTTCACGTCTTCACATTAGTTTTTCGAGATTCTCTCAAGTATGGATGCATATTGGTTTATGGATACTCGATAAATATTTCCCTAAGGATGTTATTTTATATAAACCTGTTTCAATTTTTTTTAAATGACTTTTCTGAGATAAATCTTGTTTAGTGTTGTATGAAACATCTCCTTTAGTTTGGATGGACCAAACGACATTAACACTCGTTCAAACAACATGTGGAAGTCATTCAAAAGACATGGACTTCTTGTTCTAACGAGGTGGTCCAATCGTTCAAAAAATATCTCAATATCATTCTAACGACGTGCTACCTCAAGTTTATTATTCAAGGCATCTTTGACTCAGAAATTTGAGTGTGCGAAACATAAAATACAGAACAAAACCCATACATTTTTTACCAGAGGTTTCAAAAGTTAAAAACATCGTTTGTGTTTACAACATTCGAGTTTGCATACCATATGTTATAATGATCTTATGTTTCCACCATTATTTCATTCTTCCTTCATTGAAGAACTTGTTTCGTGCGATGGACTCTGTACTTACTGGTAGATGGTTGCCAAGATGTATCAGTGGATACCGAGGCACATGTGAACTTGTGTGTTGTGGACCTAGTGTAGGTGGACTCCTGCGTTGCATTATGGAGGAGCGGTTGAAGAGAAGAAGAGGCATCGAGACTTGTGGGGATCAAGTCGTTGAGTAAGAGTGTAATCTTCCATTGTAAAACCGTATCATAGTGATTTTCTGGACGTGTCCGTTCGAGGTTTTTTCCCATTGTGGTTTCCTCGTACTTCAGCGTATTTTTTTAGCATTCTTTACTTTATCTTGCCTATGTCACTAGATCCATGTGTACGGATTAAAGAAGATAAAATTGGCTTAATTGAAATTGTTCACCAAATTGGTCGAAAATAAAAGTGAAAAAAGGTTTTTGAAAAGAAAAATTGTTTTCAACTAAAGGACATAAAAAAGGGAACTTGCATTCACAATCACATATAACGAAACTAAAATAAGTGGTAGAAACAACTCGTGCAATCATGTAAGTTAGGGGTGAGAATTTGTTAGAGTATTAAAAAAATACAAGAGATAAACATGGAAATAAGGCATTAGGAGTGAAAATATAATTTAACAACAAATATAACCTAAAAGAGGCATGGTCACATCACATAGAACTCAATTAACTAGTATAAAAAAACGATGCAATCGTATAATTCATGGTTTAAGAATTTGGTAGAAAATTAAAAAATACAAGGCTTAAGCATGCAAATAGCGCGTTAATGGGTGAAAAGTTAATTTAATGACCAAAAACTTCATGAAAAGAGGCACGATCACATCACACCATACTAAACTTACTTATAGAAACATTTGATGTGATAATTTGGTAGAAAATTCAAAAATACAAGGATTAATCCTGAAAGGGGTGTGTCAAGAGGAGAAAATGTAATTTCACAATAAAACTTGCCAAAAGGAGACACGATCACATCACATGACCCTAAACTAACTTGTGAAAATAATCGGTGCAGTCGTCTGACACAAAGGGTGAAGATTTGGTAAAAATTAAAAAAATATAAGGCCTAATGTTGAAAATGAGGTGTTATGGGGTGAAAATATAATTTAATAACAAATTTGCTCAAAAAGAGGCACAATCACGTCACATGGCACTAACATAAACCGATTTAGTTTTATAACTAATGGTGTTAGAATTTGGGAGAAAATTCAAAAACACAAGGCTTAAGTTTGAAAATAGGACGTTAGGGGTTAAAATGTTATTTAACAATATGATTTCCCAAAAAGAGTCACGATCACATCACGCAACACCAAACTAACTTCAAGATATAATCAGTGTAGTCATGCAACTCACGGTGTGAGAATTTGGTAGAACATTAAAAAAATACAAGGCTTAAACATAAAAAAAGGGTGTTAGGGGTTGAAAATGTAATTTAACAAAAAAAATTCAAGAAAAGAGGCACGATCAAGTGACATGGAACTCAACTAACTTATGGAAACAAGTAGTGCATTTGTGCAACTCTAAGGGTGATAATTTGTTAAAAATTAGTGCGTTAGGGGTAAAATCATAATTTAACAACAAAACATTTCGAAAAGAGGCACAACCACATCACACGTTACTAAACTAACTTGTAGAAATAACCGGTGCAGTAGTTTAACTCACGGGGTAAGAATGTAGTAGAAAATTCAAAAAAACAAGGCTTAAGCTTGAAAGTAGGGTGATAGGGGTTGAAAATGTAATTTAACAATATAACTGCACAAAAATAGGAACGATCAAATCACATGACACTGAACTAACTTGTAAAAACAGCTTGTGTAGTCCTCACGGGGTGAGAATTGGGTAGAAAATTCAAAAATACAACGCTTAGATATGAAAATAGTGCAAAAAAGAGGCATGATCACATCACGCAATACTAAAATAAGTTGTGGAATTAACTCTTGTAGTCGTGTAACTCAACGGGTGAGAATTTGGTTGAAAATTCAAAAATACAAGGCTTAAACTTGAAAAGAGGGCGTTAGGTGGTGAAAACAAAATTTAATAATACAATTGTCGAAAAAGATTCACGACCACATCACATGGGACCAAACCAACTTATAGACATAAGTGGTACAGTCGTTTGACTCGCGGGGTGAGAATTTGGTAGAAAATTTAAAAATCTAAGGTTTAAGCATGAAAATATGGCATTATGTGGTAAAAATGTAATTTAACAACAAAACTATCAAAAAGAGGCGTGATCACACTGTAGTAAGATGTGGAAACAATCGGTGCAATCATATAACTTAATGGGTGAGATTTTGTTAGAAAATTCAAAAATACAAGGCTTAAGCTTGAAAATAAGACATGAGGGTGTGAGAATGTAATTTAATAATAAATATCATCGAAAAGAGGCACGGTCACATTACACGGAACACAATTAACTTGTTAAGCAAACATGTGTAGTAATGTAACTCACGGTGTAAGAATTTTGCACACAATTGAAAATACAAGGATTAAGCGTGAACACAATGCGTTAGTGGGTGAAAACATAATTTCATAATAAAATTCCAGGAAAAGAGGAACGATCACATTACATGGAACTAAACTAACTTGTAAAAATAACCGGTGCAACCATGTGACTCATGAGGTGATAATTTGGAAGAAAATATAAAAATACCAAGCTTAAGCTTAAAAGTAGGGTGTTTAGGGGTGAAAATATAATTCCAAAACATCACTTGACAAAAAGAGGCACAATCACATCACACGACACTAAACTAACTTGTAGAAATAACCAGTTCAGTTGTGTGACTCATTTGTTCAATTTGGTAGAAAATTAAAAAAATACAAGGCTTAAGCTTGAAGATTTGGTGTTAAGGGGTGAAACTGTAATTTAATATTAAAATTCCTCCAAAAGAGGCACGATCATGTTATATGGAACGAAACTAATTTGTATGAACATTCGGTCCAGTTGTGTAACTAACTATGTTAGAATTTATTAGAAAAATAAAAAATCCAAGGTTTAAGTTTGAAAATAGGAAATTAGGGGATGAGAACATAATTTAACAACACAATTGTTTGAAAAGAGGTGCTATCACATCACACGACACTAAACTAACTTCTCAAAATAACCAATGCAGTCGTGTGACTCACGGCGTGAGAATTTGGTAGAAAATTAAAAATACGAGGTTTAAGCATGAAAATAGGTCATTAGGGGTGAAACCATAATTTAATAGCAAAACTGTTATAAAAGAGGCACGATCACGTCACACGATGCTAAAGTAACTTGTATAAACGATCGGTGCAGTCGTCTAGCTCAAGGGGTGAGAATTTGTTACAAAAATAAAAAATACAAGTCTTAAGATTAAAAATAGGGCATTAAGGGGTGAAAACATAATTATTAACACTACTCGGAAAGAGGCACGACCAAATGACACGATACTGAACGAACTTGTAAAAACAACCACTATTGTAGTGTAATCACAGCGAAATAATTTGCTAGAAAAATAAAAAAATACAAGGTTAACCATGAAGATAGGGCATTAGGGGTTGAAACCGTAATTTAACAACATAACGGATAAAAAAAATGGCATGATCAAATCACCCAACATGAAACTAACTTCTAGAGGTAACCATTGTAGTCCTTTAACTCATGAGGTGAGAGTTTGGTGAGAAATTAAAAAATACAAGGCATAAGATTGAAAATAGTGCATTAATAGGTGAAACACTTTTTTATTAACAAAGCTATCCGAAAAGAGGCACGATCACATCATACGATACTAAAATAAGTTGTAAAAATAACTGGTTTAGTCGTGTAACTCAAGGGGTGAGAATTTGATAGAAGATTAAAAAATAGAAGGCTTAAATTTGAAAATAGGGCATTGGGGGTTGAAAATATAACTTAAAAACACAACTACTTGAAAAAGGTGTCACAACCACATCACACGGGACTAAACCAACTTGTAGAAACAACAAGTGCAACTGTTGACTCACAGGGTAAGAATTTAGTAGCAAAATTCTAAAATCCAATGATTATTCTTCAAAATACGGTGTTGGGGGTAAAAACATAATTTAAAACCAAAAGTACCAGAAAAGAGGCACGATCACGTCACGTGGCACTAAAGTAACTTGTACAGATAACTGGTGCAATCGTGTGACCCATAGGGTGAGATTTTGTTAAAGAATTCAAAAATACAAGGCTTAATCTTGAAAATATGACGTTGGGGGTGAAAATATAAGTTAACATTAAAACTGCTCGAAAAGATGCACGATCACATAACGGGGTACTAAACTAATTTGTATAAACAACGATACAGTTGTGTAACTAATGGTGTTAGAATCGGGTAGAAAATTAAAAAAAATACTAGGCTTATGTTTGAAAAAAGGGCATTTAGGGGTGAAAACGTAATTTAACAACATATTTGCTCAAAAAGAGGCACGATCATATGACACGACCCTAAACCAACATCCAGAAACAAGCATTTGTATAACTCACGGAGTGAGAATTTGGTAGAAAGTTCAAAAATACAAGGCTTATACATAAAAATAGGTCGTTGGGGGGTGAAAATATAATTTAATAACGAAACTGTGAGAAAAGAGGCACGATCACGTCACACAATACTAAACTAACTTGTAGGAACAACCGGTGAAATCGCGTAACTCAAGGAATGAGAATTTGTTAGAAAATTAAAAAAAACAAGTCTTAAGCTTGAAAATAGGGCGTTAGCTGGTAAACATATAATTTGAAAATAGAAATACCCGAAAAGAGGCATGGCCACATCATCACACGACACTAAATTAACTTGTAAAAACAACGGGTATAATAGTGTAACTCGTGGGATAAGAATTTGGTAGAAAATGCAAAAATGCAATTCTTAAGCTTGAAAATAGGGCGGTACGGGTTAAAAACATAATTTAACAACATAAATGCTTAAAAGAGGCACACTAAAATCACACAACACTAAACTAACTTGTAGAAACAACCGATATGGTAGTGTAACTCATGGGATGAGAACTTGATAGAAAATTCAAAAATAGTTGGCTTAAGCTTCAAAAATAATGCGCTAGGGGTGGAAATTTAATTTATTTACAAAACAATAGAAAAGAGGCACGATCATATCACATGATACCAAAATATATTGTAGAAATAACTAGTGTAATCGTGTAACTCAGAGGGTGAGAATTTGGTATAAAATTCTAAAATACAAGTTTAAGCTTGAAAATAGGGCGTTAGGGGATTAAAACGTAATTTAAAAAAAAACTGCCCGAAAATAGTCACGGTCATATCACACAGAACTAAACCAACTTGTAAAAACAACCGAAGTAGTCGTTTGACTCACGAGATGAGAATTTGATAGCAAATTCAAAAATCCAAAGTCCTATGCTTGAAAATAAAATGTTGGGGGTGGAGGCGTATTTTGGTAAACAAACGGCCCGAAAAGAGGCACGTTATATCATACATGACTAAATTAACTTTTAGAAATAATCGGTGTAGACGTTTGACTCATGGAGTTATAATTTGGTAAGAAAATACAAAATCCAATTCTCAAGCTATAAAATAGGGCATTTGGGACTGAAAATGTATTTCAATGACAATACTTGCAGAAAAGAGCCACAATCACGTCAGGTGGCACTAAACTAACTCATAGAAACAACCGATACAATCGTATGACTCGTGGGGTGAAAATTTGATTAAAATGTAAAAATACAAGGCTTAAGAATGAGAAGGCATTAGGGGAGGGGTGAAAATATAATTTAATAATAAAAATGCCTAAAAAGAGGCACGATTATACCACATGACACTAAACTTACTAGTAGAAGCAATCGGTGTGAGAATTTGGTAGAAAAATAAAAAATACCAGGCTTAAGCTTGAAAATAAGGGAGTTAAGGGTTGCAAATGTAATTTAATAATAAAATTGCCCAAAAAGAGGCACGATCACATCACACGACACTCAACTATCTTGTAGAAATAATATATATAGCTATGTAACTCACAGGGTGAGAATGTGGTAGAAAATTAAAAAATACAAGGCTTAACCTTGAAAATAGGGCGTTAGGGGATGAAAACGTAATTTGACAACAAAACTTCTAGAAAAGAGGCACGATCATGTCACACTTCACTTAAGTATGTTGTTGATACACCCGGTTCAGTCCTGCAACTCGAGGGGTAAGAATTTGGTAGAAATTTCAAAAATACAAAGGATATGCTTTAAAATAGCACGTTAGGGGGGTGAAAACGTAATTTAGTAGAAAAAATTGCTCAAAAAGAGGCACAATCGTATCACACGACACTCACAGGTGACAATTTGGTAGAAAATTCAAAAATACAAGGCTTAAGCTTGAAAATAGCTCGTTAGGGGTGAAAAGATAATTTATTAACAAAAGTCCTAGAATTAGGCATGATCACGTCACATGATACTAAAATAAATTGTGGAAACAATGTCTATTGTTGTGTAACTCAGGTAGTGAAAATTTGGTAGAAAACACAATACATGGTTAAGCTTGAAAATAAGGCATTAATTTGAAAACACAACTGCCCGAAAAGAGTCTTGACAACATCACACGACACTGAACTAACTTGTAGAAAATCCCAGTGCAGTCATTTGATTCACGGGGTGAGTATTTCGTAGAAAATTAAAAAATAGAAAGCTTATCCCTTAAAATAGGGCGCTAACAGTAACAAATATAATTTAACAATATAACTGCCCAAAAAGAGGTACGATCTCATCCCATGACACCAAACAACTTATAGAAACAACCGTGCAGTCATGTAACTCACGGGGTGAGAATTTGACAGAAAATTAAAAAAAAAATTAATGCTTAAGCTTTAAAATAGGAAGTTAGGGGGGGGTATATTTTAATTTGACAAAAATATTGTCCAAAAAGGGGCATGAACATGTCATATAAAATTAAATAAACTTTTAGATAAAACTGGCATGGTCACGTAACTCACGGTGTGCGAATTTGGTAAAAAACTCAAAAATACAAGTCTTAAATTTGAGAATAGGGCGTTAGGGGATCAAATTATAATTTAATAACTAAACTTTATGAAAAGAGGCATGATCACAACACACAACACTTAACTTACTTGTAGGAACAATCGGTGTAATCGTGAAACTCATGTGCTGACAATTTTGTTAAAAATTCAAAAAAATAAGTCTTAAGATTGAAAATAGGGTGTTAGGAGATGAAAACACAATTTAACAATAGATCTTCAAGAAAAGAGGAACGATGACATCACATGGTACTAAAGTAAGTTGTGGATACAATCGGGGAGAATTTGGTAGAAAATTCAAAAATACAAATGTTGAGCTTCAAAATAGGGCGTTAATGGGTGAAAATATAATTTAACAATAAAAATGACTAAAAGAGGAACGATCACATCGCATGGCACTTAACTATCTTGTAGAAGGAATCGATGCAATCATCTAACTCCCGTGTAAGAATTTGGTAGAAAATTAAGAAATACAAGTTGAAGCGTGAAAATAGTGTTAGGGGATGAAAACGTAATTTGACCACTAAACCTACAGAAAATAGGGACGATCATATCACACATCACTAAAGAGTGTTGTAGATACAACCGGTTCAGTCGTGTAACTCAAGGGTCGTGAATTTGGTAGAAAATTAAAAAATACAAGGGTTAATCTTGAAAATAGAGAGTTAAGGGTGAAAACGTAATTTAACACACAATCTGTGAAAAATATTCACATCACACGATACTAAAATAAGTTGTCAAAACAACTAGTATAGTCGTGCAACTTAGGGGCAAGAATTTGGTAGAAAATTCAGAAATATAAGGCTTGAGCTCGAAAATAGGGAGTTAAGGGGTAAGCACGTAATTTAACAACACAACTGCCAGAAAATAGTCACGACCACATCACACAGTACTAAACAAAACTTGTAGAAACAACCGGTGTAGTAAATCCAGTGAATACGCGGACATTAGTGGTATAGAATTACAATATTTTTTTATACAATATATTAGCATAGACTAATGAAATTTAATAACTAAACTATTGCTCCTTCCTCGTGCTACGGTTTAATTTTCGATGGACATCACAAGGTTTGGCAACATAACATGTAATTTGCATGTCGTTTGGTGGATTGGTTCTTAACAAACTACGCTTTATGATTTTAGTTTGCATGTTGCTTACATATAGTTCCTATGGTCTATTTTTTTATGGACATCAGTATGTGTGACATCGTAATTGTTAGAAAATAATATTATTTTTATTTTTCGTTTGTCCTATACTTCAAAATATAATCTATTTTTTTTAATGGAAAAAGTTAACATTCTCAACTGGTAAAATTTTTTTCCCTTATTAACAAGAAAGCCTAGTGATAAATCCTTACACTCTTTAGAAATGAACAATAAGGACAACAATTTTTTTTTTCCCGTAAGTCCACGTGTGTTACAGTTATTAATATAGACACAATTATACTTGTTAATGTATACGCACTTACACTTATTAATGTAGGTAGAGTTACAATTGCTATTGTACCTATATTGTATCTATATTAATAAGTGTAATTGCATCGTTTGGAATTATCCTTAATTAATTAAAAAATTTATGAGTTTAAGATACCAACAAGATTATCGCATGGACTGATCATATATAAATAGACTTTTAAGAGATTTATTCGCCAATGCACCTTGTTAATGTGGTTATAAATAATGTTGATCCGTAGATATTAGTGTGTATATGTCATAAGTGCAATAACCTTATTTAAGCATTACATTACAACCTTCTCAATTAGTAGTAATATTTTTCATTAATAATACTGTTATAAATAATGTTAAGCTTATTTAATCCTTATTTAAGCATTACTTTAACATTTGCTCCTTCCTAGAAAAATAATTTTCAAAATTTATTTACATGTGATAAGTTTTAATATTGATAATGTGCAATTTGACAAATGAATCTGGAACATCTCTATATACTATAAAATGCAAAACAAGGCATTTATGAGCATTTAAGACTCCTCCTCATTGAGAGTCTCCACATGGCACTCTATATTTTAAGACTATTTAATTTTTCCAAGTTTAACCCATCGTTCATCAACATCTGCAATCCCAATTCAGCCTTTGCCCATTCCGTTCCCCCCTCATTCACTGATTCTAGCTCCTTATAAATCAAGTGTCAATCCCTACAAACATCAACTAATACAAAAAATAACCCTTCATGGGAGGCTTAAAAATCAGAATCTCCAAATTCTGATAAATGGAATTTACATCTCTGCATATATCATAGGTTTGGTAGTCTTCTCCTCCATCTTTGAATCTTCGTTTCAGGGTTTGTAACAAACTTTTTTTTATGTGAAGATTGGCAGTTGGCTGGGTTCAATCAGTTTATTAGTTTGTAACATACCACTAAACAACGCTTTATATGCTTTCAATTCTACTCAACAACGAAGTTGTCCACGTGGAATTAGTATTTATCTTTATACATTCTCAAATCTTCGGTATTTTAGATTTATAACTCTTACCCACTGTCAAAGGCAACCTTGCCTCTTCATCTTCCCAAAAAAATCTCTTTGTCTGTATTCTTTTATTCTCTCTCTTGTAAACCGTTTATTCTTTTGTATTTATTTTATTTACCTACATCTATATAAACAAACCTCTTTTTTCCTACAGGAGAACCAACAGGTGGGGTGCCACTACCGATCAAATCTGGGATGAGAGCCGAACTACTCTGGTTGGTTTATCCGTCGTCAAGACGATTTGGGTTTTTGTTTATTTTTGGATGTGTATTTCCACTAACACAACATACATCCGTCATTGTTATCGATTTGTAATATTTGATTTCAGTTTTATGTCTCTTACATCCCTCAATGTTTGAAGAAGAAAGACGTCAATAGTTTTACGTCTTCTTTTCTTCTAATTTGTCGAAGACGTCTTCTTTTCTTCTAATTTGCGAAATAAATTTCAACAAACTACCTTTTTACTTTAAAAAGTTGTGTGCATTACCATGACACCATTCTTTCAACTCAACGACTCCAAGTAATTGAACAACGTTGCTAAAATTCCTTTAATTAGTTTGGGTGCTCACTTGTATACAAACAGAGTTGGACCATTTTGGAACCTGGGGGAATTTGGGGGCTAAATAAGTAATCTATTATTAATAATAATATTAAGTTATTATCTATAACTAGGATGTGATGTTTACACTAATTAACATCAACTATGACTTAGATCCATATATCTTTGATGTGTGTTTTGTGTTGTATAGTTTCAGCTTGAGATTCTAGAATTATTTTACACCCCTCAATGTTTGATTAAGGAACACATCTCAGACCTTTGGAGAAATAAAAATTCATTAGGATTGTTGTTGAATATTTTTACTCTATTTTCTCTTTGTAGAAATTTTTAATACTACTAAATTTGTATGGATATTAGTATTATTGTTGACAAATTTTCATTTTCGGTTTCGACGTTAGTCTCTTAAATAATGGTGAACAAAATTTCGGTAAGCTCTCCCAATATCTGTAGTTGATTTTTTCATTTATAATTAACAAACAATAGTTTTTTTATTCAGTAAAAGGGAATAAATAGACCATAACAATGATGGAGGCAAAGAAGAAGGATAAAATGGAATTCTCTGTAATACCTAGATCCTTATGATTACTGTTGTTTTCCTTTTTGGTTTTTCAAAATTTATAATTTTTCCATCTTTCTCTATCCCATTTATATCTATATCACGACGGTGCAAATGAAACCCAACGGACTTAACCCATAATTTCATTGTATTGAAGGTAATATACACAGGTTGGCATATACCCATGTTGGTCCTGTTTAATCAAAGAATAGTAATCATATACATTCTCCTCATTTATGGCATCTCTTGAAGGTACCTTTTTTTAATCAAATTAAAAAAAATCACTATTCACCCTTCCCAAAAGTAGACAATGTTATTTGTAGTATGTTGGAGCTAACCATTTATATATATTGAAAGAGAAACTTTACATGAACCAGTCCTTCAAACCATGTCTCCCTTTTTTTAAAAGTTTCTTATTCTTTTATTTTTAACAATTGATATGAAAACATTTTTTTAAAAGTAAACAGTTTTTTATTAAAATTAAAAAATATATTTTTCATAAATGAAAAATAATTATGTTTATTGACATGATATCGCTATTGATTAATGTCGTTGGTGCCGAACCACATTTCAAGACCCACATAATTTGTTGAATGCGGGTCCGCGCCCGCGACACTAATCAATCGCGAATCTAACACATCAAATTAAACAGTTTTTTATATTAAAATTAAACAATTTTTTATTAAAATTAAATTAAAAAAATATACTTTTATTGACATGATATTGCAATTGAATAGTTTCACTGGTGCGGACCAACATTTCGAACCCACATCATTTGTTTAATGCGAGTCCGCGCTAGCGGCACTATTCAATCACGAAACGATTGATTAGTGCCGCTGGCGCGGAACCCAATGAACATAATATTTTTTATTTATATAAAAATAATTTTTTGAAATTTAGTTTTAATAAAAAACTGTTTACTTTCAACAAAAAAAATGGTATTTTTATATTAATAGGAAAACTGTTATTTTATATATAAAAATTGTTTTTATATCAATTGTTAAAAACAAAAGAATAAGAAACTAAAAAGAAAAATGTGGTCGATTGGCTGTTTCTAGGATGTTCATGTAGAAATGCTCATATTGAACTGATACATGGTTTTAAAATACTATCTTATATATCGAAGGTGTGGTTGTTGTAATTTTTTATTTTTAGTTTTTGCAGAACACAATCAGTACAAATGTTTGCTAAAGTATAAGGGTGATTGTGAAATAAATATCACAATAGTTTAACCGCGCATCGCGCGAGTTTATACCTAGTTGAACCTTATACCGGCAACATGATTATTTTTTATTTAGTTATTTATAGCTAGCAGACAATGGAAAATAGCTAGCAGACAACTGATTGTTTTTTATTTAGTTATTTATTCACTCTCTAACTGGGCATCTACGTTAATCCAACACGATCACATAAAATGCTCAGAAACAACAGCATCAGCGTACGACTGCTAAACCAAAATTTTATAGATATAAGCTCAAAACTTTTAGCTAATACAATAATAACTAACTCCTCCGACATAATCCCATTGTCCTGTAGCACATTGGAATCAAGAATCAAGAATCAAGAAACAATAAACTGTTCAAGTGAAAAAAGAGTGAAAAAAAAGTACTGGATAATGTAATGGCCCTGTATCTGAATAGAAAACCTGAAAAATTCATTGAAAACGAGCGCAAGTAAAAATTCCCAGCAAGTCACTTTATATCCTTTTTTTTCACTATTTTCCATAAATATAAAGTGTTTTTTTTCATCAATTTAATTAAACACAATCTATATCTATTGAGACGAAATTAATAGCAACTGGCTTTCTTACAAGAGGAATTTTCCATATGTTCCTTGTACTGTAAGGCGTTGGAAAACCGGTGATAAAGAAATAGAACCATGGAATCTTAAGAAAACGATTTCAAGTCAAACAAGGTGATAAAATTATGATCATCTTAAAGGCAACACGCTTGTCATTGTTATATTTTAATTATTTAAACGTTTCTTATTCATCCAAAACAAACGAAGCAATATACTATTCTATAGAGAGTTTTTGGATGTACATTCACCTAAACCTTCATATACTATTCTTTAGAGAGTTTTTGGATATACATTCACCTAGACCTTCACCTCACCCCACAGTTTTTTGACAAATACATGTAATTTTACGAAGACAGTCTCCAACTCTTTTGTTTATATAATACAAAAACATTTTTCCTAATATAATAAAATGGAAAGGAAAAGAAAAAAAAAATTATAATATATCCGGTACGATAAAGAGAACTAAAGACATAGTTTTAATTTTGAAGTAAATAAAAAATGGGACTAAAAAAAAAAGAAAAAACAGTTTTTATTTTCGTTAATATTTGAAAATTAGGACAAAAAAGAGAGAGAAAACGCTGTTTTGTTTTTTAATAAATAATGCTGTTAGGAAAAAGAGAAGAAAAAATAGTAAATATGAAATGAGATGAAAAAAACTATATTATTTAAATAAAAATTGGGAGGGAAAAGAGATTAAACAACATTTTTTTTTGAAAAAATAAAAATTGGGATTTTTTAATAAATAAAAATCCAGAAAATAAATTTTTCATATGAAAACTATTTCGAAAAAGAGAATAATTTTTTTCTGTTATTTAATAAAAAAGGAAGAAAAAAATGGGAAAAACATTTTTTTTCCTTTTCTAATAAATAAAAATTAGGATGAAAAGAGAACCAAAACGATTTTTTTTGTTATTTTTAAAAACTAAAAATGGGAATAAAAAGAGAAAAAAATTATATTAAAACAAAATTTTCTTTTTTTTTCTATTAAAAATTGCCTTTCTTTAATTTTAAATAAAAAATTTAATAAAGTATTTTAGTTAATTTAATAAAGGGTCTTAGGTAAATAAAGAAATTTGTACCTCCATATTTTCAATGTGATTTCGTAAATTTTATCTCAATGTTTTTTTTTTAAATTAGATATATCGATTTTTTTAATCCAATATGTGTATTGTATTGTGTATGAACGTGATGTTATAAATAATTAGAAATGTATGTAATTTCCGAAACATATATCATTCAAATCCAACTATTCAAATGTTTTAATTTTTTGTTGGAATGTATGATAAATTGACAAAATTAAAATCTTAACCCAATTTTAGTTGGAAAGACAATTAAGAAACTCACTCCACTTAGTGGGTGAGTTACAAGTATTTGATAAAAAAATGACGAGGAAGTTGAACATTTATCATTATAGGGGTGAGGAGATGTTTTAGGTGAGTGTATCCCAAAAATTCCTTTTTCAAAGGATATGGATTTAATGGCGTTTGATGTTGGAAGGAGACTACAGCTTGTGTGTGTGTGTGTGTGTGTGTGTGTGAGAGAGAGAGAGAGAGAGAGAGAGAGGGAGAGAGAAATCCAACAACGATAACAAATTTACGAGGGATACTAAAAAGTTTTTTTTCTTCTCATCTTATGTACATTACAGGAATGTTTGAACTAAGTGCACTTACTCAACGTACCTAGCAGCAAACGCGACAAAAATGTGACTATCAAGATATGGCCCATCCTTCTCCTATATAAACAGACTGCCTCCAACAATACATAGCACACAATCAGAAAATTAAAGACTACTACAATGGCCTCTGAGTCAAATTCACTCTCATTCATATTATCAATCATAGTTGTACTAGTGGTAGGTTCTAATGCCGGTGGGATTGCAATTTACTGGGGTCAAAATGGTTACGAGGGAACCCTGGCGGAAACTTGCGCCTCCAGAAACTATAATTTTGTGATTGTAGCTTTTCTTTCAACATTCGGCAATGGCCAAACCCCAACGATTAATCTCGCGGGTCATTGTGATCCCTCCATTAACAATTGCGTCAAAATAAGCAACGATGTAAAATCGTGCCAATCCAAAGGCATCAAGGTGATGCTCTCTATCGGCGGAGCAGCGGGGTCCTACGGCCTCGCCTCAACCGATGACGCTAGGGATGTGGCCACATTCCTCTACAATAACTTCTTAGGGGGCAAATCATCCACTAGGCCGCTTGGGGACGCGGTATTAGATGGAGTTGACTTTGATATCGAAGGAGGCAGTGACCAATACTGGGATGACCTAGCGAGGTTTCTTTCTGAGTATAGTAATCGCGGCAAAAAGGTGTACTTAACCGCAGCCCCACAGTGCCCATTCCCCGATGCTTGGGTAGGTGGGGCCCTTAAAACGGGACTTTTTGATTATGTTTGGGTACAATTTTATAATAATCCTCCTTGTGAGTATATTTCAGGGGATATTAGCGGCCTTAAAGCTGCATGGAAGCAATGGGTTTCGGATATCAAGGCAACAAAGATCTTTCTTGGATTACCTGCTGCTCCTGGGGCGGCTGGAAGTGGTTTTATTCCGGTGAATGATCTCACTTCAAAAGTGCTTCCAGCAATTAAGGGTTCTGCTAAGTATGGGGGTGTTATGTTGTGGTCCAAGTACTATGATGAACAAACTGGATATAGTTCTTCTATTAAGAGCCATGTCTAAATTAAGTACCTCGACCACTCTTTGTTCAGCTTGTTTGTAATTAAAATTTCTGGTTACATTACCGGAATGGTGAAGTGTTCGTATGTAAATCTCACATGTATCGGTGTGTTGCTCTTGGAATATAATAAAAATTGTCTGTTGTTGTGGAGCTCTTTGCTTCCGATTATATGGAGTTTTTGTTGAACAAATTTATACGCTTAAGTGCTTTATCAAATTAAAAAATGAAACGCCTCATATTTCTGCAATGAAGATTTTGGCCAATAAAAACTTACAATCAAAGAAGATATAAATCAAGTCGAATGTTGGACATTATCTCCTTAAGACATAATTTGTTTCCCTTAATGATGTACACTCATGAAATTAATTGGTTCCTATCTCCCAAGATAAAATGATTTTGACATTCGCAAGAAATATTTCAATGTGTATGTCCCACGAACCAATTATGTTTAATACTCGCTCCGATTCGATTGGGAATGATATAGTATTGAAAAATAATTTTTTCTCTATTGAATAAATTGAAGACATATCTTGTATTTATAGAGAACAATGTGTTCTTTCATGAAAAGATGTGTATTTTTATTAGAAGTCATTTTAGGAACATTTTCACGAATAGTCACAAATAGTGGTAAACATCCGCGACATTTAGCAACGGTTCCAAGAAATAATCAGTATATATAGTGAGCAGTCACAACCTTCAATGACAAATAAGGAAAATCGTCCCAAAAAAGTAAATAAAATTTCCTGTTATTTCATAAATAATTTGGGCACTTTGAAACAAAATTTATCATTCATCATTTGTTCTTATGTCACGTGACTCATCTCGCTACAAGAAACGTGTCTATACTTTGTGCCACTACATTTTATATGTGGGTCCTACTCCTTATAATGGCCCAAAGTTGACCAAAAAAATAATTTGGTCAAAATATTAATTTTTGTAAAAGCACAATATTTTTCATCAATCCCTCACATGAATAAAATTTTGGTAAGAGTCAAATGAACATGAAGACACATTTAGAGAGAGTATCAGTGGAAGAGAACTGCACTGGTAAAGATAGTTTTTGATTTTAAATCTTTGTTAGTGAGAGACTATCGAATTTAATAGTCAATCAATGAATGTGATGTCTTGAATTGATCAATCTTTTTGTGTAAACCAAGGCAATAAAATTTACACAATCCTTCTCTGAACATTCTTGCTTCTCTTGTTGTGTTCGTTTTGGCCTTGGGAACCTCCTGATTTCATGAGCATATTAGAGAATTTAGTCTTTTATTATTCTCATAGAAGTCGCCCATTCTCACTCAGATAGGTGATTTTCATTAAGATTATCCAGCTAATACCCCACTTGACCATTATGTTCAAGTTATATAAATCATTAAAAATAAAGTTTATATTGTTACACGCGATAGATATGCACTAACGCATCCTAAAAATGGGAAGAAGTAGTTATCTTCTCACTATTAACTGAGTCACACATAATTAGATTGTCCCGCTAAACCTATTTGTTGGGATATCCAGTCATTTAAGTTGGGTTTCTATTATGGCCCTCTTAAGTATTTTTACACGATTAAGTCCATTCCCTTCATGAACTTTCCTTACTCTCTCGTTGGTGGATCCATTGTTATCTTATTAGGCTTAATGTTATCACTAAAAGAAAGTGATTTCTTAATGGGGTTATGTCATGACTAATGAATGGTGACTTGCCATATTATTCTATGCCTTTTTAAATAATGATTCTTGCTCATAATAAGAGGCATAAGAGCTATTAACTAAGAATATCCTCCTTAGAATTCTCATAAGTACCTTGCTTTAATAAGAAATAAATTCATATTCCATCATTAATTTAGTACAAAAAATTATTATGATGATTTCAAAACATTAGTACCTCGAAATGTGCTAACATATCTGCTCAGAACTGCGAGCCTCAGGAATCATATATCTCCTTTACGAGATATTGATAATTATTTAATGTTCAGGTCATTTGTCACTAATATCTTAGTAAGCATATGAATATACCAAATGACTTATTTACACTTTAAAGTCTTTGATCCATTATCTTCATTCTGAAGATTTGTGTACACACTTTGTCATTTTTCCGCCTTGGGATATGATCAAAGTACTAAATTATTAATTGACTTTTAATTAATCAAGTATAACACTTTGAAACAAATTTACATTGGAAATACTACAGTATATTAAATGCACTTATTCAACCAATGAATGCACATTGAATGTTATTTTTCCTATTTTCGATAGGAATTATATCTTATTCTTATTCTCGTTTTCATATTTTTTTTATAGGAATTATGTCTTATTCATATTTTGGATAGTGATTATCGCCTTAGATAAGTAACCCCACATTCATAATAATCTACACAAAGGTTTTAACAATTTTCATATCCAATAAACTTGTCGTTGGTCAATATGTTGAGAATACATCTAATAAAATATAATACTTCCACCACAATTTTAATCAAAGATTTAAAATTTTAAGAAAAATAGAATTTTATTTAATAAATTTATTCTCAACCTGGATCACAAAGAGTTTAGTTTTCCATTAAAGTGCAATGACTTTCGCACATAAATTCATATGCCCCTACATTTAATGTTTACTTGGCTAACATGAGAAATTTGAATATGTTTCTCTACTTTAGTGAGTTTGACAATTTCATATTTGTCCGTAGACATAAAAATACAATTGTGACAGTTATTAGCATTATGCTCAAGTTTTTGAGTCATATTATAGGTTTCTCGGAACCTTTTGGACATAATTTTATGAATATCTCTGAACCATGAAAGGATCACTGACTAAATTATTTTTCCTTAATGTTGTCATTCTAAGACACATTTGTCTTTAATTATCCTCAAATCCTTGATCAAAGTGAGATCATACCAAAGTCTTCAATGAGATCATAATTTGAGTCTATCTTCTTTAAAATAGTTGTGAAATCGCATCGTTCTGAATTCCTTGATCCATTTTATGGATTTATGATTTAATTCTACCTTCTTTAAACCAGACATTAAACTACTCGTTTCTGAATCTTAAACCACAAATTCATTAAATAGGTCTATAATTACACAACATTTGTTTGTTGCAATTGAAGAGTACACTTTGCAATCACATAGACAAAAGCATTAATTGAAAGTATAAAACTCTTCCAAAATAAATTTATTTCTTGCAAAAAGACATTAAGGACTTAGTACTTGTTAAAAAAACTATACGTGTATTTATATGCCCACGACATTCACACATCCATAACATTCATCGTCTTTCAATTAAATGAAGAAAATTTGTCAATTTTAATGTAGCGAGGTAACCTAACATTTACGATTTTTACCTCTTAAAATTGGATTCATTGAATTTCACCAACATATCTTCATTACTAATAGCCACAATAATATTAATTTGCATTGCATTTTTGTCTCTTGTTTTTACAAAAATGAGTACTACAACCTTAAATGCAATAACACAAATAATTTAACCCTATAAACATAGTAACTAAATTGAATAATTATAATACTATACGCAATGCAATGTAAAATCATCAAATTTAATGTAGCAAATGGGGCATTAATGTTACATCACAAAATATTATCAAGTAACATTAATAATTTACTAACTACATAAAGTTAGTCACTAAGATAATGCACAAATTTATTGCATAATTTAATTAAAAATATTGTAATGTTATATATGTGTGTCGTCATATTTTAATAAATGTGCTTTGATGAAATGGCGTTGAGCATGTTATAAAATATTTGAAGTCTTGTCAATAATTATACTATTACATATACACATCACGAGACATGTGACAACTATGTTATCACGTATATCATTGACATGTTATGCTTATAGTGCCATGTCAAGGACATGAAGAAAAAACACATAATCAAAATATATGGAAAAATTTGAAATGTGAAAAGACAAATAATCAAACGCTATGACTCTCACATGATAACACACATCATTAACCTGCCATTACACATGTGGCACCACATTATTGAGATTCCTGCTCATTTCATGAATGTGGGGAAAATTTTAAATTCTTAATATATGAAAATTAGTAAAATACAAGTAAAACATGGCACATTCATTTTCTTTTAATAAGTGATAAGAACCAAAAGTATTAAAATAAAATCCCAAATACATAATTTTTAATTGCTAATTCACGATAAAATTGATCTTATGCGCGTTCATGTCTATCTTTCTGGTCAAATGTCATTTACGGATTCAAACGCTTTAATTCAAGGAAAATGAGCCTTAAAAGAGCTCAAACAAGTACCTAAACTGTATTACCCAAACCCAAACATAAGCCTAAACAAAGTTCAGACCAATCCCATGTCTCGTGTGTGTTTAGTTTGTACATTTTTTTATTTTTTTAGTGTCGTATGTAATTTTTAGAATTTATTTTATATTTATATTTTGTGTTGTGCATATTTTTAGGATTTATTTATGCATATAGTTGTATATATTAAAGTCTGTATTGTTCATAAGGTATTTTTCTTATATAAATATAATAGGTGTGCATTTTATTAGATTTTTATATTATTTGTTTTTAGTTTTTTTTAGTTTAATCTTTTTATTATTTTTTTATCTTATTTGTTTTTAATTTATTTGGTTAGTTTTATTATTTTATTTATTTTGTGTTTTTTTCTTTTATTAATAGGATATAATTTTAATTTTTAGTTTTTAATTTTTAATTTTAATAGATTTTATTAATTTTCTATTTTTTAGATGAGTCAAAAGTATTTAAGAAGTTTTATTTTAATTTCTTTTGGTGCACATTAAACACACACACACACACACACCCGACAATCTCCTCTCACCCTACCACACACCTTATCACACCAAACACACCCTCGTCATCTTCAACCTTCACCCACATTCTCTTTCTCTCCTCCATTAAAATAAGACATCCATTTATTCTCTCTCTTCTACCACTATTAAACCCACCAACATTCTTCACCCAACACTCACACTCACTAAGCTTCATCATCTCCCCTCCCTTCATTAAAATAAATATTCAAAACCCCATCTCCGATATACATGAATCCTCTGCCATAGAAACCCAAACATATTCCATCTATACCCGCGATCCATCCATTAACTCCCAAAACCCATTTCGACCCAAAATCAGGGCAGACCCGTTTCGACCTTAAACCCGCGAATCAAGCTCCTTGATTTCGAACCATGAACCAACCCAACTCCCAAATCCAACGAAATCCATAACCGGAACCCGGATGCCTCTAATTCCCCTACCATTTCATCCAATTTGTCAACCCATATAAAACTCTTTCCATAACCCCTTAAACCCGAACCCACCTAAAAATCCGATCCTATAGCCTATCTTAACTAAGACCCAAATCCCCAAACTTCCAACCCAAGCCATAAATACCCGATTCTGCCTGGAAACTAAGACTCAATACCAAAAATAAAAAGAAAACCCACATTGTTGATGTAAAAAATTAGATTATCTCTAATTAATCAATCACATATAAAATAAATAAGACAAAAGATTTTTAAAGTGGTTCAGCCTTATAAGAATGGCCTACGTCCACTGTTTTTCTATTGCTGACTGTTTGTCTGGAATTCTCAATATATGGTTTATCCATAAATCCAGAGTCCCATTCTAATGAGGAGGTTACAATATATTTATAGTCTTGAGGTTGTACATGTGAAAGGATAATGCGTTGTTATCTAGTAGATATATACATCTGTACGATAATAATGAGCATTTAATGCGTAGTCGTCTCTTTGATTCTCTTGATTTGGATGCTCTGTACGCTAAGCAGCTTTGACCGCTTAAGCTGCTCGGACCGCCTAAGTAGCTCGGCACGCATGAGTTGCTCGGGGCCCATGAGTTGCTCGGGGCGCTTGAGTAGCTCGGTGGCAGTGAGTTGATCGGTATAAATATTTGTAATTGCCACGCTGGTTGATACATGTCTTCAAATGATGTATCCACGTTAGCAGATTAAATTTGGTATCAACAGAAGCCCCTAATGTTTCATAGTTTGATGTTGAAGAAAAGTATGGAACATTCTTCTTGAAAACTGCATAGATTATTTATTTGTATGGTTTTTAGGAAAGCATTCGTTATATATAACTCCTTTTTGAGTGCACAGTATCAAGCCTCATAAATATTTTGAATTTTTATGACCGCTTCGATATTTGTGCTCCTTCTCTTCTTTTAGCTGCCGGATACGCAAACATCCTCTTTTGTAATCATTACTTTTCTCTATTTTCGAGGTAAAGTATTTAAGCGCGGCAGAAATCCTATCGTCTTTCACTTTTCAAATTTGTATCTTTGAACTCTTCATTTTCTCTATCTTGTGCCTTCGCTCTTTCCATCGTTCATTGCCACCTGATCTCTTTTTCTCTGTAAGATTTTCTTCCCTTTCTTTTATTTACTTTGTTCATCATGGTTTATCTTGTTGAGGCATAGGACAAATTTCGGCCTGAATTTTCAATCCCTTCGTGGGTTATTTTGGAAGAACTTTCTGAACCTTCTGATAATTTTTCTTTGGCTGAGGGACATTGGTTCCCAAGTCTCTTTGTGGCCGAATGTGGCTTTTCTTTTCCTCTAAATCCCATATGTTTGGAGTTCTGTCAATATTTTGACATTGTACCTGCAAAAATAGCTCCAAATACTTGGAGGATAGTTAATGGCATACATAGATTGAATCAACTCCATGGAACCCGTTTAGGGATTTCAGAGATTATGTACTGCTATAGATGGGTTGTCAGTGATTCTACATTCTATTTAAAAACTAGGTTTTTGAATAGGGCTTTAGTTGTTAATCTTTCAGATGCCAATAGGGATTATTTTGAGCATGGGGTTGTTATGAAAAATTGGCAACACGCTCCATTAAATGGAGATGATGTATATCAAGGTCCCAGGTGTCCCTCTTATGGCAATGAAATAGATTGTTTTTATTTTTTGAAATCTTATTTTCTTTGTGTTTGATAAAATGTATCACTGACATTTGTTTTTGTTTATTACAGTTGACAGTAAAAGAAAACCTCCAAAATAAGCTGACGTTAATTTAAAGCATTTGAAACTTATCTGGGATTTGCACCAATCTGTTGCCGGGGAACATATTAGATCTGCCTCTTATTTGTTGCAGTACAAGAGCTATACTTCGTCTTTCACTACTAGTCCACGTCCAGTGGTAGTTAATCTTGACCAAGTACCAGCTTCTGAGACTAGTGTGGAAGGTTATTCCTCTGAGTCAAGTGCTCCCATCAGTAACCTAATAAAGAGAAGAAGATCTCCTGCCTTCTTTGATAAATCTGCCTCTACCAATGTGGAGGCAAAGAAAATCAAACAAGATGTCCCAGAAGAAGGGACGAGAATCAGTGATGCACCTCCTCATGCTGCTGCTAAGAAATCTGTTGAAAAGCCCCCAATGGCCCCGAGCAGGATTGTTGTTGTCTCTCCTCCGAGTGAGGTTATTGTTATTTCACCAACAAAGACAACGTCTTTAGTTGAAAATGTTCCTGCTACTCCTAGGAGGTTAAAGAAAAGTTCTTGTGAGAAACCTATTGAATCTGTCTCTCAACCTTCAAATGTTGAAGGTGTTATTCCATCTTTTGTTGCTCCTAGATCCGCTGTGAGTTTGGTGAGATCTTGGACTGTCCCAGAAGTTCAAGGTATTGAGGATTCCCTTTCTCGTGAGAGAATTACTACCCTTACTGCTCAACACATTGCCTCGGTAAGTTTTGTTAGCTTGAGCCTTTCACTTTCTAATATTATGTTCATATATTGACCCACAGTTATTTCTTTTTCCAGCTGGTGACGTGTTTTAATAGCATTCTAAAGAAGGATGATGCTATCAAGGCTTCAAGCTCCTCGAGAGGAGTAGAGGAAGATTTTGTTGGGCTGACCCAATCTCTGAAAGATTCTCATCACAAATACGAGGAAGATAAAGTTGCTTGGGAGAAGCAATTCAAGTGCATCGAGCTAGAAAGAAATCAAGTTGTGAGTGCATCCAAGGATTTGGAGAAGAAATTGACGGAGTCTGAGCAGAGAAACAAAGTCTTCAAACAAAGAAACAAGGAGCTGGAAGTTAAGCTCAAGTCTGCTGAAGAGGAAGTTATTAAACTTCAAGATGTTAGGTGTCAGAAAATGGAGGTGGGGGAGAAGTTGAAGGCTGTCGAGGAGATCCTTAGGGAAAGGACCTCCTCAGAGAAGGCAAAAAGGAAGAAGGCAGTTAAAAAATCATTCAGTGGTGGTTGGGATAAAGGTTGGAACAAGGGCCTGGATTCCATGTCTTCTCAAATGGAGTATGCCAGCCTCAAATATTTTAGGGATGGATGGGTCGCAGCTTTACAAGAGCTGAAAGTTGCTGAGAATTCTGAATTATTCCAGCAGCACACTCATGGCCCTCCTCCCTCTCCTGGAGAAGAAGAAGAGGATGAAGTTGTCTCGGATGAATCTTCTTTGATGATTGGAGATCAGGTCCCTGTTGTTCCTGTTGTTCAACCTTCCGAGCAACTACAACTAATCAGCACTTCTGTCGAGCAGCTACCCTTGTCCTCCGAGCAACCAGTCCCTTCCTCCAAATCTTCTGAGGACGTTATAGGGAACAAGGAGAAGGTGTAAAGTTGCTTGGGCTTTTATTTTGTTGTTTTATTGAATGTAACCTTAGATTTTGTATTTTCCCTCATGATGAAATAAAAATTCGAACATGGATTATTCGTCTTTACCTTTTCTTTTACTTGCTCTGTCTACATCTTTATTGATTTTTTTATTTCTTCTCTTTGTTAGTTTATGACCAGGATGGATCTCTTATTAGCTCATGACACAGAATTGATGACGAAAAGCAATAACTATTTCAAAGCTGGTCATGCATATCTAAATAAAGCTCAAATCATTGATATCCTCGATTCAAATACTTCTGAACGAGCAGTTGAAGCTTACTAGTACCTGAAGTATTTGCTTGATCGTGCAGTCGCCAATAATATGGCCTACTATGAGATGATTGAAGATCTCCAAGGAACTATCGAGGAACTCCAATAGAAATATAAAGAATCTTCTACCCTTTTACACCAAGGATACGAGAAAAAATATCAACAACTGAGTGCTGACAAAGGGTATGACAAATTTATCTCTGCTTATGATAAGAAAGAAAGTGTTCTAAAGCTTGAAGTTGAATATCACAAGCATATCACCAAATTATTGGAGTAGGAGCACATTACATTGTAAGAGGAGATAAAACAGCTCAAGTCTGCTGCATCATCCTTGGGAGCCTTAGTTCCTGTTAATGATGAAGGTTTCTCTTTCTTGGAGGTAGAAAATTCCAACTTATGAGATGAGTTGGAAACTTTGAAAAGGGTTGGATCCTCCTCATCTACTCACGGACGAGCAAGATCTTCTTCTCGTGGATGAGCTAGGGTTGTTCCGGTCTCTATTGAAGAAGCTAGAACGCAGGTGGCTTTAGAAAATCAGGCCTTTCAGTTGGTGGCGAAGAACCAAGCCTTAGCAAAAATGTATAAGAAGATTCTGAACTTCAGCGAACAACTATCTACCCAGAGTTCTGCCTTGGAAAACAAAGAACTTCTGGTGAAGAATTTCCACGATCAACTGGAGAGGTTAACTTACCAATTTCATAAATAACCCAGAGAGTTTTGGATGGCTGGGTATAATGAATCCCTTTACCATCTTGATGCTCGGATCCAGCAATCAAATAACGAGGGGTACAAGCATGGATGGTTAAATGCTATGTGTGTGCTACAATTGGAGCAGGGACATTATTTATGGGATTATTATGAGCCTGGAGTGCTCGATTTACCCGTACCCCCTTTTAAGCTTGATTTTAATTGAATTCCTTCTCGTGCAATTCCTCGATGTCTGATTTCCAAATATCTTGGTGATTATAGTCTTCATGCCAACTTCGAGATATCTCGCCCAGAACATTTACTTGATCGACCATCGGTAATGAATGTTAGAATGCTGAGAGATGTAGATTTTATAACTTCTCCTTATGCCTTAGATGATCCTCCTGCTGGAGTAGAATCTGTTTCAAAGGCATAAGGGAAAAAACTAATAGAATAGGATTTTTTTATGTAATGAAGTGTATTTTTCACAGCATATGTAATCCTACTTGATTTGAATGAAGAAATTTTTAGTCTTTTACTATTCCATTTTCTTCTAAACAGTTTATAGAATATCCTTGTTTACTTGTTATTTTGTTTTTGGATAATGGAATTTGTCCCATTTGTTGTTTGATTATAGTGTCTTGTCACTCTTTTGGGCTTAAGCAATGAAATGATTTGCATCCCATGTCCCCACTTAGTTTAACCAACCGGAGTTGATTGTATTTTACTTACCGACCAACTGGAGTTGGTGGTAATTGATTTTCCGACCAACCGGAGTTGGTGCTAATTTGTTCCCGACCAACTGGAGTTGGAGGAAATTGGTTCCTGACCAATCGGAGTTGGAGGGGATTGATTTGCCGACCAACCGAAATTGGTGGTAATTTGTTCTCGACCAACCGGAGTTAGAGGAAATTGGTTCCCGACTAACCGGAGTTGGAGGAAATCGATTTGCCAACCAACCGGAGTTGGTGGTAATTTATTCCCGTCCAATCGGAGTTGGAGGGAATTGGTTCCCGGCCAATCGGAGTTGGAGGGGATTGATTTTTCGACTAACCGGAGTTGGAGGAAATTAGTTCCCGACCAACCGAAGTTGGAGGAAATTGATTTTCCGACCAATCGGAGTTGGTGGAAATTGATTTGCCGACCAACCGGAGTTGGTGGTAATTTTTTCCTGACCAATCGGAGTTGGTGGTAATTGATTTGCCGACCAACCAGAGTTGGTGGTAATTGTTCTGAACTTGATGTGTAGTTTGTAGCACTAATATTTCAAAAAAATTTAACAAAAAGAGCGAACCGGGTAAAACATTCAACACTTTATTAATACTGAAGAAACTGTATTACATCGGAATTTCAACAACTGATAATACTTGCGTAGATGATCTGCATTCCACGCACTCTTGAATTCTTCTCCTTCCAATGTTTCAATCATGTATGTCCCTCGACGAACAACTTCTGTTACTCTGTAGGGTCCATGCTAGTTGGCTTCCAGTTTGTTATTCTTTTGTATTACTTTTTTTAACACATAATCCCCTTCCTTCAAATCACATTTCTTCACTCTTTTGTTATAGAACAAAGTTGTTTGTTGTTGATACGCTGCATTCCTGATTGCTGCTTCTTCTCTAACTTCTTTGAGCATATCCACGTCTAATCTTCTCATCAAATCATTGACAGGGGAATTGAAATTAAGCACCCTATGTGTGGGTAAACCCAATTCAGCAGGTATGACAGCCTCACTCCCAAATGCCAGCATGTATAGAGACTCTCCTGTTGCTGTTCGTGGTGTGGTACGATAAGCCCACAGCACAGAGTGTAGCTCTTTAATCCAATTTCCTTTTGCATCATCTAGTCATTTTTTTAAACAATTCAGCAGCGTTCTGTTTGTCACCTCAGTTTGCCCATTGCTTTGGGGGTGGCCTAGTTCAGAGTGGATTTTCAGTACATTGGATTGATGACAATACGCAGTAAACTCGTCGTTATCAAACTAGGTTCCATGATCTGTGATGAATGCATGTGGTAGACCGTATCTACAGATAATGTTTTTCCAAATAAATTGATAGATTTTGTTGTATGTCATATCAATGAGAGGCTCAGCTTCCACCCATTTTGTAAAATAATCCACAGCAACCACAAGGTATTTGAATCTTTCCCTGATCGTTAGGAGTGGCCCGACCAAGTCTATCCCCCACATGACAAATGGACAAGGGGACGTTATGGGTGTTAACAATGCTTAGGGAGTTCTTCGGATGGATGAGAAGCGTTGGCATTTGTCGCACTTCTTATCATAAGCTGTGCAATCATCTCTCATCGTCGGCCAGTAGTACCCTTGCGTGGTTATTCTTTGCAAGAGAGTTCGACCTACTATTTGGGCTCCACAAGACCCTTCATGAACTTCTTCGATCAAATATTTCACTTCGGAGCGATGGACACACCTTTGTAGCCCTGCTATAACTCCTCGTCTGTATAAAATGCCACTGGTCAATACATAACCAGCATCTTTAAACTTCAGTTTCTTGGCCGCGAGTTTATCAGTTGGTAAAGCCCCTCTTCAATATAGGCTCTGATGGGATCCATCCAAGATGGTCCCAAGTCGAGGGTAATAAAATTCATCATCAGATCTTTGTCTATGCTCCGACCAACTAGGATTTCTATTGGGATTGTTCTTCATAGCTCGGTGCGTGTGGCTGATGCCAATCGAGCTAGTGCGTCTGCTCTTGCGTTCTCCAATCTTGGTATTCTAATCAACTGAACTGCACTAAAATTTGATACAACCTCCATTGCTTTTGCATGATACTTGATTATTAATTCTCCTTTTGATGCATACACTCCCAGAATTTGATTTACGATTAACTGGGAGTCACTAAACACAACAACTTGCTCAGCTTTCATGGTTTTGGCCAGGCTTAGACCCACGATTATTGCTTTATATTCGGCCACATTATTAGAAGCCTTAAATTGAAAATGCAGAGCATATTCCACATCAATCCCATCTAGACTGTTTAAAATAATCACTGCTCCACTGCATGTAGAGCACGAAGAGCCATCTACATACAGATTCCACACAGGTACTCAATTATCAAACTCTTGGTCAGACAGAGTTCCTCGGTGAAGTATTTGATTCTTCCTTTTATCCTCCTCCAGTACTCTTCGCTGCTCGTCCCCCGACGTAAGTTGATCGGGGTTTAAATTTGATGATCCTGTAACATCCACAGGCTGGTCTGTATTCAACTCCTACTCGTCGGGTGTATCCTCCTGAGTGAATTCTACGATAAAATTTGCTACTGCCTGCCCTTTGAGCTACGATCTAGGCTCATAAATTATATCATATTCTCCAAGTTCTACCGCCCAGTACATCAACCTTCCTGATTTCTCTGGTTTGTGCAGAGCTTGCCTTAATGGCATATTTATATACACAACTATAATATGATCTTGGAAGTATGGCCTGATCCTTCTTCTTGCTTCAATCAGTGCTAGTGCCAACTTCTCCAGCCTTGGATATCTGATTTCTGCTCCTCGAAAATCTTTGCTGGTGTAATAGACTAGTTTTTGTACTCCGTCCTCCACTCTTATCAACGCCGAGCTCACTGCATTTTCTGAAACTTCCAGGTACAAGTATAGTCTTTCTCCCATCACTAGTCTAGATAATAGTGGAGGTGTCCCTAGATACTTTTTCAACTCTTGAAAGGCCTCTTCTCATTCATCATTCCACTCAAAAAAATTTTGGAGTGTTTTGAAGAATGGGAGACATCTGTCTATTTCTCGTGACACAAATCTGTTAAGTGCTGCAACTCGCCCCGTAAGGCTTTGCACTTCTTTCTTCGTCGTTGGAGATTATAGCTCCAATAGAGCCTTGATCTTTTTAAGATTCGTCTCAATTCCTCGTTGGTTAATAATATATCCGAGAAACATGCCTTCTCGTACTCCGAATATGCATTTGGTGGGATTCAGTTTCATTTGATATTTCTCTAGTTGATCAAAGGTCTAGCTTAGGTCAACTAGATGATCAGCATCTTTATTACTCTTCGTCAGCATATCGTCAACATAAACTTCCATGCTATGACTGATTTGCTCCGCAAACACCTTATTCATCAGCCGCTGATATGTCGCACCTGCATTTTTAAGTCCAAAAGGCATAACATTATAGCAATAAGTTCCCCTTGGGGTGATAAAAGAGGTACTCTCCCTGTCTTCAGGCTTCATTTTAATCTGGTTGTAACCAAAATAAGCATTCATAAAACTCAACAATTCATGCCCCGAGGTAGCATCTACTAGTTGATCGATTCAGGGTAAAGGAAAATAATCCTTTGGGCATGCCTTATTAAGATCAGTGAAGTCTACACACATCCTCCACTTGTTATTTTTCTTCTTCACCATTACCATATTTGCTAGCCAATCAGGATATTTGACATCTTCAATAAAAGAGGCTTTTTGTAGTTTCTCTACTTCTTCTTGTATAGCTTGGTTCTTCTCAGGACTAAACACTCTTCTTCCCTTCTTTACTGGCTTGACTTCCCTTTTCACGTTGAGATCGTGGCACAAGAAATTCGGGTCTATCCCTGGCATGTCTTCATGACTCCATGAAAAAGTCTACTTTCTGCGTCTTAGAAATGCTACCAGCTCTTGTTTTATTGATACATCCAATGATGCACCAATTTGAGTTGTTCGTTCTGGATGTTCGTCATCCAGAATAATATTTTTGATAGCCTCTATGACCTGGCCCTTAATGAGCTGAGACTCATCTCTAGGGTCTAAAGTTTCAATCTCCACATCTTCTATCTCATCCACCTGATAAGTAGTAGTCTTCTTCCTGGATTCTTCACGGTCCTCCTGCTCGACACATGAATAGTAGCATTCCCGAGCTACTTTCTGGGTCGCCTTTCACAACTCCCACTCCAAAATTAGTTGGGAATTTTAAACATTGATGTACAGTAGATGGTACTAATTCGAATTTCTTCAGGCCTACTCTTCCCATGATGATATTGTAAGCTGATTGGACGTTTTTATCCATTACAAAAAAGCGTACTCTTTCTGTTCGGCAAGCAGGCCATTTACCGATAAGCATATCCAACTTGATCGTCCCATGTGGAAAAACCTTCTCGCTAGTACAGCCGAGGAGGGGTCTTTGATAAGGCTCCAACTGGGCTAGCTTCAGATTTAAACTGTCAAAGCATGGATAAAACATGATATCTTCCGAGCTACCATTATCCACCAGTACTTGTGAAATCACCACTCCCTTCATTCTCATCTTAATCACCAATGGGTCATCATGAGGATATAATACACCTGCCAGGTCGTTTTTAGAGAAACTAATGACCAGTTTGTCCTTATTCACCTTCCTCGGGCGATTATCTTCAGCCAGATTTATCGCTGAATGTACGAGCAAGCTTGCACCTCATTGAGGTAAGATTTTCTTTCCGCAGTTAGATCTCCACCTCCTGCATCTCCACCTGTAATAACACTACATTCAAATGATCCAAAATGGATTGAAAATACCTCACGTTCTGGCTTCTTTGTTCTTTTGGGGAGATCGGGGTCATCTTGGTCATCTTTTGGGTCTTCTTCATGACTTCTCTTCTTATCTTCTTTTATCGACGAGGAGATCTAAACCTCTGCCTTGTTTGTTCATTGCTCTTTTCACCATTTTGACGATCAACATATTTAGCCAGTTTTCCTCGTCTGATGAGTGCTTCAATTTCATTCTGGAGAGCTATGCAATTTTTGGTCGTGTGACCATGGTCTTTATGGAACTCGCAATATTTGGATTTATTCCTCTTGTCAGGATTTGCCTTCATTTTTTTTGGCCAGTTTAGCTCCTCGCTGTTCTTGATCTCTTCCAGAATATGATTTATATCTACCTTCAAAGGAGTATAATTTCCAAACTTCTTTAATTGTTCCAGTGCTTGCTTTGCTTTCGACGGCCTGTTTCCACTATTATTCTTCTAATCCTTCTTTTCAGTCTTACCATCCTCAACCTTGACCTCCTTAGTGTCTGCATTCTTCTTCGCAGCCATAGCTTCCTCGGCATTCATGATTTTGGCTTCTTTTGCCATAAGTTCTGCCATGGTTCTGGGTGGATCTTTGGCGAAAGTGTAGTACAATTTATTTGGCAATAGTCCACTCATTAGGGCAGTATTTGATGTCTTCTCCTCGTAATCAATTACCTCGAGCTTCTCATTATTAAAATGAGTAATATAATCCCTGGTGCTTTCACCTACCTTCTGTCTAACACTCAGTAAGTGTGCTACTCGTTTGACTAGTTTTGCTCCAAAACAGCAGTTCCCAATAAAGAGTTCTGCCAATTAAAAGAAAGTCACAATCTTTCCCCGAGGAAGATTATTATACCATATCTGAGCTGATCCGGTAAGAGTTCCTGAAAATGCCCTACATCTTATCTCATCTGGAACTGCATAGATATCAGCAGCAGCTTGGTATTGTTTTATATGAAGAATAGGGTCAGTTTTTCCATCATATTTAGGCGTCACCATAAGAGCTTTAAATTTTGATGGTGTGGGAAAACCCACAATTGCCTATACAAATGGTGTCCCTTGGACAAAAGTTCTTTGTAGAGGATTCTTGGACTTATCCATTTCCCCTAATTTGTCCTCCAACCTCTGAATAGATCCCTTCCATGCATCGTTTCCCTCCTCGGGCCTATTGGTTCGAGCAACCGATCGCTTTGAATTTTCCTCTTGGGATCTTTCATTACCAGCAGTTGGTTGTGATTGTGCAGAGCCTTCCCTTAGATCGGATGGTCGTGTAGAGTTCCTCGATGCAATCCTAGGAGGACTTCTATTCCTCCTAGGGCCCAAACGATCAAAAGGAGAGACTTTACTCAACCTTTCAAGAGCACTGGTCCTTTTCGGAGATAGAGTGATGTTTCGTTGAGAATCTGTAGCTCGCACTGATGAAGTCCGACCAGGTTGATAAGAAGGATCATTAGATCTCTCAGTACGATATGAATCGGTGTGTCTGGATCGAGATTCCTCTGGGAATAACATTCGCCTAGTTCACGAAGAGGGTAAACGGGTATTTTTCTGAACACTTCGTTGTCCTGATTGGCCGACACTCCTCCTTGAACAGTTTGTATTAGTTGACGCATGGTTTCTTGCATGCTGTTTGACCTTGGGCTAAACAAGCCATTATGTCAGCCAGATCTGACACATTTGGGGGGATCCCAGCATTTCGATTACTGGATTCCGAATTATCAGCCATTGCTAATGAATTATTTTAGTGAAAAATGATAAGTACAGTCGTTTCCCATAGACGGCGCCAATCTGTTGATGTAAAAAATTAGATTATCTCTAATTAATCAATCACAGATAAAATAAATAAGACAAAAGATTTTTAAAGTGGTTCAGCCTTATAAGAATGGCCTACGTCCACTGTTTTTGTATTGCTGACTGTTTGTCTGGAATTCTCGATATATGGTTTATCCAGAAATCCAGAGTCCCCTTCTAATGAGGAGGTTACAATGTATTTATAGCCTTGAGGTTGTACATTTGAAAGGACAATGCACTGTTATCTAGTAGATATATACATCTGTACGATAATAATGAGCATTTAATGCATAGTCGTCTCTTTGATTCTCTTGATTTGGATGCTCTGTATGCTAAGCAGCTCGGACCGCTTAAGCTGCTTGGATAGCCTAAGTAGCTCGGCACGCATGAGTTTCTCAGGGCCCATGAGTTGCTCGTGGCGCTTGAGTAGCTCGGTGGCAGTGAGTTAATCGGTAGAAATATTTGTAATTGACACACTGGTTGACACGTGTCTTCAAATGATGGGTCCAGGTCAGCAGATTAAATTTGGTATCAATAGACATCTTTAAAACCTCATGTCCCCTTTTTTTTTCAAAAAATATCGCTCACACCCTCTCAATCCACATGCACTTATGTGTATTACCATAATACCCTTGTCAACTCTTCACATATGCACAACGAAATCTCCTTAATCCAATACTACCCTTTAGTTCCATGTGCCTATTATAAAAGAAGAACTGAGAGGTACTACAACAAGTAGAGAAGACCTTAGAGAGAGAGAGAATTTCTTTCAGCTTAGTTCTATAATAAAATTAGTAGATAGAGATAATTATTTTTTTAGTTTTTATCTTTCAAAAAATATTCAGTGAGTGATTGTAATTAAAAATTGAGAGTAGTGTTGATGTAATTGAAGGAGAATTAGTTCAATTCAAGAACATTTGGTTTGATCTCTTCCTCTTTAATTACTCTTATCTTAATCATTGTATGCTATTTATTGTTTACATTTATTCTTGGATGATGATTATGGAGGGTTAATATCATATTAAAGGGATGAATTGAATCCCCTGTGAATCCAATTGATTTGCTTTGTTAATTTTAACTTTGTTTGATTTTCTTTGATTAGTAAATTTAATTCCTACTCCTATTTTTACATTGAGAAATGGAAAATCATCTTTGAGAAAGGATTGAAAATTATGTTATCATTTTAGCATTTGATTGAAACTAGAGATATACTATCAAATTGATTAAAATCATAATATAATTTTCTTCTATTCTTATTTTTATTATGTCTAATTGAAATTAGTTAGGTGAATTGATCCTAGCATGTGCTTCATTTGATTAATTTTAATTCATTTTGAGTAGTGTTGTGGAAATTAAAATTACGTTTATAAAGAATATTTAATTAATTCATTAGTGTAATGAGAATTTACTTTTGAATTAAATGAATATTTTTTAAATCAATTAATTTAAAATAGTCAAATTAGTGTTAATTGTGTGAAGTGGGGGTGAATTTCATTCCTTGATTTCCTTCTCATATTAATTAAATCACTAGAGTTATTTCTTATCATCTTACTACTTAGATTACTTTTGATTTTTAGTCACACGGTTACTTAGTCTCAATTAACCTTGAAAATTGTTTTTAAAAAAATAAAAAAAAATGAAATAAAATAATTGAAAGTGAATTGTATTTATCTTCTCATTTTAGCTTGTGTCACTCTTGAAAGTTGGATTGATACCCGTACTTACCATAATATAAGTTGTATAAAAAAATTTGTAAGTGATTCAAGGGATTTTAATTAGATTGGCTTATTTAACAAGGACATTTACATAAATTACAAGTTATCAAATGGTGTCGTTACCACTTTTTGGAGATTGACGCAGTTGAGAAGATTTTTGTATTGTAATTCATTTGTTATTTCATTTTCATTTTTAGTACCATTTTTCAGTTTATTAGAAGTTTTGTATTATTATTTTATCATTTGGCTTGTATTGCGGTTCTTGGAGAACCATTTACTTTTTCATTTATATTTGTAATAATTCATAAAAGAAGGAAAAAGTGATAGGGAAACCGGACAAGGTAGAGATAGGGCATCTAAAGAACAGGAATAGAAGCCTCTCTACTTTTGGTCGGTAGGACTCCCGGGGCGGACTGAGATAAGCGATCTCCTCCCGGTCCACTCAACTCGATCTTCACCCCCACATGTGTAAAAGCCTTGGGAGGTACATTTCTTTATCACTCGCGAATCTCCCACCAGTGAGTCCATTCTTTTTGTACTTATTTGCTCCTATGTAATTTTTATTATCACATTGCATTTATTTTGGATGGTCTGATGAATTAATGAACCTAAGACCTATATTTGATCGTTGAAATGAGAAGGGATTTCATCACCTGACTCACTCGCTTATCCATTGTGTGCTACCTTAGCTATCATTATGTTTAAAATTAATCGACTAAATAGCCAAGTAGGGACACAATTTTTGTAAAGGCGATCACAAAGATAAATTTTGTAATTTTTGTTGCCCGCGGATTTCATTAAAATTTGGTTACCCTTTCACTAATATTGAAGATATAAAATGGCTACATGCTAGTTATGATTTATCCTTGATTTGTGTGTGTCTAATTCAATCTTTCGGTAGTCGATTTTAGTGAGTTCGTCCAATTCAAGAGTCCAAATATTTTCTTCTTTTCTTTTTCTAAAAAAATAATCCAAAATTCCATTAAAAAAATTCTTTTCCGTAGCTCCATAAAAATCCAAATTTTTTTTTACCTAATTTTCAAAATATTTTCTTTTTATTCTTAAAAATAAAATTATACTCTCGTCAAGGCTGACGAACGTCCTTTAAAGGACTACTTTGGTCACTTCCCATTGTCTCGAATCATTTTTTAAGTTAAGCACGAGTCTAACGTCCATACTTTACTTAATGGATTTAACTTTCTCACACACAACGTTGATAATCTTGCGTCGTCCATGCACGCATTTCATATTCCATCACCTCCGATGACGAATATCAACACGTTCAGTGCTTTTTCATGCACATATTACTTTCAAGTCGATCACTTGTCCCATGAGTGTACATACCTTCCATATCCATCGGAACTAACCATGACCTAAGTGTATCCATGCGACACTATTTTGGAACCCACCTTCGCCTATTATCATGACATATCGAATACTGAGTGGTGTGAGTAACCAACCTATTCTGGAGGCTTGATCACCCTCCTATGCAATATGAATCCCAACTCTATGTTGTGGATGCTCATAGTTTTCGAAAATCGTCATGGAAACCTAGTGCACCCTATCCTGATTAGTCCCCTAACTACGCTACCCATGATTATCAGCCTTTTGTCACTTATGGAAATAACTCTCTCATGTATGACATACTTGACCCCGTTCCCCACACTTCTTATGAGTATTTTTTGCCTCCTAATGTCAATAGCGAGTTGTGTCAACCTCAACTACCACCACCATCCAGATCTGCTCTTGAAAGCTTCTTGAAAAAGTTTATCTTTGAACAAGTGCAAGCTACTCAATATCAAAATCAACCCATTCAACAACTTGAACAAAGATTAAATGAAATTGAGTGTGCAAAGGGGTTGGATTCCACCCCAAGTCAACCCATTGTTGCACCCACGTTTAGTGATGATGAGTCATATTGTTACATAAAATTTGAGTTTCACTAACCCTATCACCACGAGAATCTTGAAGTTGAGACTACCTCGTGGTCTAGGACCCAAGTTGACAAATGTGTTGATTTACCCAACCATTGTGAGACTGATGAAACCCCGACTTGTCCAAAAGAACCCATCATTGAGGTTCACATTCTCCTTCCCGAAGAACCCAAAAATATTACCAAGTCTAAACCTATTGAGCCCACCGCGTGTGTTCCTGAGGTACCAATTCAAAATAGGTTAGATCTAGCTACGAGTGCTCACCACTGTCCTGAGATTGAACCTGAGATGGCTCCTACCTCTCCGGATATGGATCCTATCCAAACATGCTTGGCTCACTTTGAGTTTGATTTTGATGTTTATTCATATAACTTAGATCTTAATGCCTCGTTAGACTCTTCCACCACCTCAGATGGTGATTTATATGTTGACAAGTTGATCACTCAATTGTTTACTTCCACACTTCCAAATGTAAACTGTCTTCATTTGTATTATAAAAAGAAAAATGCATCGCAACAACAAAAAAAGAGAAAAAAAAAGAAGAGAAAAGAGGGAAAAAAATAGAAAAGTAAAAGCAAAAAACATTTCTATCAAAGTTTTATAAAATGAAGACATTGGTTATTCAGCATGTGTTCTACTCTTCTTAAAAAAACCTATTGTTATACCCATATGATACCACGGGTGAAAGCGTCCTAAAATAGCCGAAGTGTTAGTGAATGTGATTGGATTCACTTCCAAAGCGAGGTTGTCTCAGTGTCCATCTGCTCGTCTGGCCTATTTAGATAAGATTGGACACATCAATGTTCCTGTGAACGCATATACGCAAGACATACCCTATTAAACATGAGGGATTATGATAACATGTATGTTATATATCAGTTATATTGAATTTATCATTAAGGCCAGTCCGTTATCCAAGGCGTATGAAGTTATTATGATAAACATGTATCTCTAGATGTAACTGCCCGACTTACAAGGGAAATCCACCTGTTCTTTTGTAAATATTTGCAAATCACATATAAATAGGGTCTTAGCCCACAAAATAAAGGGATTCCCATTGACATACTCTCAATCTATGAGTGGTATCAAAAACCTAGATTATAACTTTGTCAACAAGTGAAATAGAAAATGTAACATCCTGTCTAATTAAACACCGGGTAGCTACTCCTTTATTAAATTAATACAGAATATCAAGTTGGTTCAGTCTTAGCATCACTGTCAAAAACAATTACTTAATTACTAGCCACCTAATATTTAAAAAAGGAGATGCCAAATTTTATTAATTAAGTTAACAAATAACAAAGAATTAAATCATTACCCATTAATCGCATAAACAATCTCATATGAATAACCAACGAAAAAAAATCAACTGAGTCTGGAGTAAACACTCCAATAATAATTCCAGAGTAAATAAAGTCTCAATACAAGAGTCTGAATAAATAAACCAATAACCGAAATAATGAAAGTATGTAACTATAACCTCTCATTAAGAATGGGCGACATTCCCTAACTGATACAAATGACTTTGAAGGAACCAAGGATAAATATGAAGTCGTCTAATACCAAGATCCTGTAACTTCCACAGCATCTACAGCACGTCATCCGAATGGAACTCCTACGCTTGGTGTCCCAATGGCTAGGCACCTAAAATGTTTTTAGACAAAAAGATAGAATTGAAAGAAAATGGGTCAGAGCCCGAGGTGAAAATATTTTAAAACTGCAAATGTTTAAATCACAATATTAAACAACAAATATATTAAACATGTTAGTCACGTGTCCTCACTTGAGATCCTCACCTCTCAACTAATGTGCACGCCTAACGTATACCCTTAACACATCTTAGTTATGCCTCTAACTAACTAGTCTGTACCACTCCTGCTTTCGCACTCTAGCATAGGATATCTACTCGTAACACCCAAACAAGTCACATTCATAACTCGTATTCACATTCATTAAATTACTTATCTCAAGTGTTAATTAAATTCTCACATTCTTTGCCCATTCAATTATCTTAGTTATTCGCATCTACTAAGGAGCAGTGAACTAGTCACAAGTACATATATAAATCACTCTCAATACATATATACATATAAGGAACCCTTAGGCTAAGCTGTGGTGCACGCATGCTCTGCTATCAAATCCATGTACATCACGTACGTAAGGATCACGTGTTCTTAATCTCTCAGGAACCGTCTCAATACAAATCCCATATATTGGCGGCGAACATAGTTCACATACCCATGGATCACTCACATACCTAAGCTCCCATGGTCATCTGACTTATCAACTCGCAAATAAGTCATTCACAGTCCTATGTCCTTAAGGTACCAATCTAAATCCCCCCATAGGCGTACAAAGATAAGATGGCCCTTTTCTCAAAAACCAACCAGCCATGATAGCAAGTATGGTAGGTATGTTATACACATAAGAATTTCATACACTAGGCATTCACACAACCTTTTTAATCATATTTCAATATAGGTATTCACACATTCCATATAGTAAGTCTCGTACGTAGTAAGTTTATCCCGAACATCATATGTAATATATATTTAACTTGATAACTCTATCGTCGTATCAATTTAAGTACCTAAACTTATCCCAAAAGGTTACTAGGTCTCCTATTAGTTTATAATGTTATCTAAGAAAATATTAAATCCCTCTACTACTATTCATACCCTTACATTATCTTTCATTCCACTTTCAGTCCCAAATCGAAAGATTTCAAACCGTCCTCACTCGGTAACCGCTCGTAATTATAACGTTCGATCCCATACGTTATAACATTTTTTGGGCAATAACTAAGACTCTACTGACCTTAACTAAGTCACACAACATTATATTAATCACCCGAAGAATCAATATCGGATTTTGAATTTTCATTAAACCTTAAAGGAAAACAGTCGCAAAAAATCAGGAGAGGTCGATCGATCGACGTTCTTGGATCGATTGATCAAGCAGGTTTTTACCTAGATTTCTCTTAAACAGTTACCGGTTTCTTCCTTTTTACTCCTCAAATTCTTCATTACAACGTCCCAATATCCAAAGTAAGTTTACTAATCATTAAACCAACACATATACACAAGTTCTAACATTCAAGAATCATTAAACTGTAATATAACATCGTTTTCTTGGATCAAAAGTCATGAATTTTACTACAACCCTAATTCTTCACTATTTCTTCCAAAATCATTATAATCCTCAATTAAATTTCATGATTCTTAACCCTTAATTTATAATTTCGTTCATCCAACATTTCCAGAAGGACCAGTACATGCAAACCTACCCAAAATCAATTATTAAGTCTCCAATTTCATATTTTTTTTGCCATTATTCATAATTTGACATCAAACCTAAACTATCATGTAGAGTATATGCCATTACCTATTGCAAGATAAATCACTTTCCTGAAATAGAGGTTTTGATCCTTTGAAGCAGACGGTATGGTAGTGATTCCTTCTTTCCGATCTATCCGATAGTGGTGATGGTGGTGCAAAAGCCTCCAAGGCTTGGTTGTAGCCATGGAAACCCTTGGAATTTCTCCTCTCTTCCTCTCTAACTGCCATGATGCTTTTTGGTTGTAAAAACCCTAAGGGACTCAAGTGTTGGCTGATAACTAAAACCTAAATTTAGTAGGTCACTATTCACAAAAAATAGGAATGACTAAAATACCCTCCCGGGTTGCCGGTTTGGCCTAAAAATGACTCATGACACAAACTAAACCCTCGGCTAGTGTTTTCTGACTATCTAGACCCTTCCGGACACGTTAATTCACTCAAAATGATCATACAGATGACATAGAAATAAAATACTTATAAATCCATTAAATTTGGTCCTGACACAACTGACACGCGCGTCCCAACTTAATTACCGAAACTGCCGTATTTTCAACTCACGAAAATTTTAATAAATTCAATAATCACATATTACCATAATCACTCAACAATATTCAATATTACCATCATATTTAAATACTAACTCTCGTCTCACTAGTTATTTAAATCCAAATTAATTTCCAATTAATTATCCCAGATTAATTTAATTAATTCCACAATTAAAAGCAATTTAATTTAATTAATCTCATAATTAAAAGCCATAAAATTACGAGGTATTACATACTTCCCCCCTAATAACGGAATTTTGTCTCAAAATTCAAAAAACTACGCATATCCGGAAAAATTTGGTAACCTCCAATACCCAAAGAAAATACAAAGCTTGTTGAACACTCTGCCACTTATCAGTTATAGGGTTACACCTTAATAAATGCACCTCATATTGTGCTCTTACTAAATAACATTCGAATAAGAATAGCCTACACATCATTGGCCGTATTATCTCAATATTATTGTGAGTTTGTACCTCACTTCGTATCAACTCCCGCGTTTATTTAAACACAAAACTCCCCTCTTGGGAGCAACCATTAAACATTAGACTACTCTTCTACGTTCTTTGAATCTCTGTTCCCAGCGTTGTGACTTTTACACAAGGGAAAGCCACTTCAAACGGTTGGTGGTTAACCCATTATAGTCATCGGACTCCAACTTCTGACTGATATAAAACTCGGATAATACGCTCACCTCTAAGCATTTAGAGGGAGGATAGTAAGGTTTATCCACACAAACCTCAATAAGCACCTTGTCCACTATAAGTAGGTACGAGTGATTTCTCACAACTTTCCAATTAGGTAATATCCTCTCCCCATTACCATATTATACTTCACTTACTAGAAATGAAATGATCGCAATGAATCCAAAGTTACTTTCATACAGTTCCACCAGTCGTCTATCACCTTGCGCCTATTCCTCGGGCTTTAGGTGATACAACTTTCTTAAAATGAAACTTTTCCCACAACGTCCTTATACCCCATATTGAAGGTGGGTTTCGAGTATCTCATCCTAGTTCGGATTAATACTGGTTAAGGACACATACCAGTGCGGTCACTAATTAATAGTGTAAATCACCCAAGGATATATAAATTACTCGTTCCATACATTCGAAGGAACTCGTTACTTATCTAATAAGTTGGAAACCCCTCAAAGAAGTTCACCAACTTGACTATTCATCACTGGAATCGTCGGCTTGATATAAAATAATTTGGCTGATCATCTTACATCAACTGATCAACTACTTACTATACCCCTTTCAACACTGATGTAACACCCCAAGATTTTGGGACTGAGAAATTAAATTTTTGGGAGAAATAAAATTTATTTAATTTGGAGAATTTTAAAATTTGGAAATTGAGGTCCAAAAAAATTAAGGACATTTTAAAGTATTCTAAATGATAATTCTGAGTGGGCCATTGGTTCCGGATGGGTCGAGATAGTTGAAATGACTGTCCTTGGGTTTTATTTCAGTTCTGAAATATTTTTAAGTATGTTTTACTCGAATTGGAGTAAACGAGTCATTTAAAGTGTGTATTAACATTTAAAACTAGGACTTGTGTTTTAAGGGATTTAAGGACTTACGATTTTAGCCCTTCTCATTTGTGAGAAGAGGGAAATATAATGAAAAGAGAAAGAAGAAGAAAGGAAGACAGAGAAGGGAGAAAGCTTGGAGATTTATGGCCCAAACGCGATCTCGAGGATGATTCAACCTCTACAATTCTGAGGCAAGTATTTAATCTTGCTAAATATTTCATTTGTGTATTTCATTTCATAATTTGTGGATAAAATAATTGGATTTTGGGTATTAATAGTAAAACCTAGATTTTGTAGATTAAATCTTGAAATTTATGGTTATATATGGGTTTGATGGTGTAGAGATGGTTGGGATCAGATTTGGGTTGATTTATTGGATTAGAATCATGATATGAAGAAGGTTTAGGGGTTAGAAGTGAAATTTTAGGGTTTATAATTCGTGGGTTTTGTGAAGAAGAAGAGACATTTTTGGTTCTGCAGACCCGAATCGATTCACCCCCAATCGAATCGATTCGGTTTAGGTAAAAGTGGCAGGTCTGCATGACTGGATAGATTCGGACCCAAGGTGAATCGATTTGGATAGAGATAGAGTCCCAGGTCCTATGGACCGAATCAATTCGCAGTTGGAGCGAATCGATTTTCCCTTGAGACCGAATCGATTCGGGCCAGGCAATATCGATTCGAAAACAGGGCTATTTTGTGAATTTTCTCTAGAATGATTTCTAACCCTTTTTGGTTGGGTTTATTGATTTGGGACATGGTTATATGATGTAAGAAATATGTTTTGGAGATTTATTAGAAGTTTCTTGCATGATGAGATCGCGGGTATGTATCAAGTTATTTTGGGGACTTATATACATATGTATTGGAGATTACTATATTGGGGTAGTGTGGGAATTTCTTTACAAACGGTAGTTCTATTTAGAGGTCATAAGTGATCTTACATACGACGTAAGGTTTAGGACTCTTTGAGAGAGAGTGGTGAGGGCGTGGCTCAAAATCGTAATCCGAGGTTTGAGCCGAATCCTTATAGTGATAGGATTCTATTTAGCTTAAGATTGGGGACCGACGAGAGAGAGAGTGGTCGCGTATACTTAGTGATGATGGATTTTGGGAATATATCATTAATGTTAAGGGTTCATAGGGATAATTGAACCTTAGTCGTAAATCGGGAGAGATTGGATAACACTACCAACTAGAATCAGTTGTGTTGAAATTCTAGTGGGGATAGTTCCCATATATAATTGTGTGGGAGTAATAATGGGAATTCCAACATGTGATGGAATCTTGGAATGAATTTTATATTGAACTTGAGGTTTGTAGACTATTAGTTATGTGCATACCAATAGTCAAAATTAATACTGGAGATATTATTGTACTTTCGGATACAGATGAGACGTGTAGTGATTGTATCCTATACTATACTTTGGGGTGATAACCTTAATGTTGGATATATATATATATATATATATATATATATATATATATATATATATATATATATGTTGGAAGACTATTCATATCATAGGAGAAATGGATGAATATGCTTCAAGTGAGGGATCGTATTCATATATTGAGGTAAATTAAATACGTTCGGGACGACGACTAGTATAAAGTGGATTATATACACGTATAGCCGAGTTTATAAATTTCATACATACGAACGAGAGAGGGTATGTATATATGTATGTATATATATATGTATGTAGATATGCATATATGTGTATACTAATGTTGTGAATATCTAAACAATATGTGATGGTTTAATTATATGATGTAATCTTATGGATGTATATATATTGTGTATGTCAATGATATATATACTTATATTGTGAAGCGTCCCCCGCACATTCTATCATTGGTAAGTTGTGCGATGAGGGTGAGCACCCTGGCTCGAGGAGCAGAGTGTGGATATTCCCCAGGTCATAGCGTCCATTGTGTTACTATGTGATACTCATTTTTTTGGGATGAGACGTGGTGGGTATGTTTCGTCTCATTGTCGGTTAGAAACTGTGACCGCTTCCCGGACGTCGTGTGTGTGTGTTGGCCGTGATAATGGTGATATTGAGTCTGACCCTGGTCCCCAGGATGGTATATGAGTAACGCCCTAGAAGATGATAGCATGGTTCAGTATATTGGCATTATATTGTCGGTTATATTATGTCTATGGCCATTGTACATTATATGTGTTATGTACACGTGGCTATGAGAATGAATGGTTGTATATATATATGTTTAGAGTAAATATATATATATTTATTATATCCTACAGGTGAAAAGGATATGAAATTTCTATGGTGTACATATTGGGTGATTATGGTGTACCAGATTGTTGGGGGTTGATGTATCGCACTTAAGGAAAATTTCGGTTATATAAACCCAAGGATTTAGTGGAGATTTTGGGATTACTCTTAGATAGTAATCTAAATTTTAGTAGTTGCAGTATAATTTGTGTGGATGACATAATGGATCCCTATAATCGACATTGTCAAGGAGTAGTGTATCGGTGGGGTTCCTTGTTTGGATTTTGCTTTGCGAGACGCCCCACACACAAAACGCAGTGTAATTTTGAGAGTAGAGAGAAGTTTTGTCCTTAATAATTGTAAGTAGCAGTAGTATGATTGGTGTGGATGACATGATGGATCCCCACGATCGACATTGTCAAGGAGTAGTGTATTGGGAGGGGGTCCTTGTTTGGATTTCGCTTTGCGAGATGCCTCAGGCACGAAAGGTAGTGTAATGTTGAGAGTGGTGAGAAGTGTTGTCCTTATTAAATTGTATGCATGTTATTTAGAGATTAAATTATATTATTAAAGCCTAATGTTAATGGGTAACGTATTAAAAACTTATAACTGGTATAAGTTAATTAATCAGAATTAATTAAGCCTAGTATGTCATATATGTGTAAATATAATTAAGTGTGATTGGAATGGGAATGATTCTTAGGTTATGATAGGATGGCAAGTCTTGTGGGTATCGGGCGTGTCTATTGTAAGTTAGGTTGTCCTTATGGGTGGGGTAACTTACTTATGATTTTAGGATGCGAATATGTGCACGCAGTTAGATGAGAGGTGAGTTTAGGGTTTCAGGAGAGTGCGACTCCACTTTATTTACGAAATAAGTGCATTGATATTTATTTTGCACGGTTAACACATTTGCTAAATATTTTTTACACCTCAGGCTCTGACACGTTTATATTTCTCTCCTGCTATATGTATATATTACTACAGGTGTCCTACCACATGGATGTCGGATGCCCTCCAATCCAGAGTCATGGGAGCCGTAACAGGTGCGGACTGTTGCGGGACTTTGATTGTAGTCGAGTCTTATTTCTTTGTGAATCTAGATAAGATTCATTTTGTACATCAGGATTATACTTTAGAGTTATTTATATTTGTTTATACTTCTTCCAATGGATGTTGTACTGTCTGTGACCCGACACCTTATTCGGGTATATTTGTCCTTATGTACTCATTTCACTTTATTCTAACACTTCATTTATCATGGCACTTGTGTATGTTTTTCCTTTTCTAGATATTTATATGGTTAGGTTGTTGTTCGTTGCATGTTTTCTTTATTTTGGCATCCGCTTTTGATAGTTTCGGGTAGTTAGCCTTATTTATTTTAGTATTGTTAGTTGATGTTGAGACTGAGCCATCTGAGATTCCTGATTTAAGGTAGTATAGGGTTGGCCACCCATTATTATTTTAAGCGGGTTGTCACAGGTGGTATTAGAGCATCAGGTTCTAGTGTCCTTAGGATCTGTGCGGGTTTTTTACGTTCTTCCGTTAACGTTCTTGATATAGAGTCCTACTAGTAGGATTGTTGTATTCGCTACGTTTATCTTCTTTCACGAGATGCGCTCACTCGAATGACGTTCTGACACAGTTGCTTTCGTCTCAGACGTTGCCAAGAATAAGTCGGTTAGGAAGGGGCAAGAGTAGAGATGTAATACCTATAATAGATTTTGGGTATGCTTTGATTTGAGGTATTTCTTTCCGTGACTTAGGCAGAAATAAAAAGGAGAATTTCGTGATCGATAAGGTAAGTACTGATGAGGAGAGAATAGGAAACCCTTGGGAGGTTTAGATTGATCAATTGTGGAGTTATCCCAATATTGGGAGAATTGATTTCTAGGAAGAATGAGTGAGGAAGTGTGGTCCTTGTGTGGCACCTTTTGGGACATTAGACCATCTCGCAATGAGTTAATAGAGAGTTATGATATTAATTTTCGGAAGTGCGGATTGTTTAGGTTCTTGGGTAGTGGTTATTATGTTATTGTTTTATCGATATGCTGGGGCATATTCTTATGGTATTTCAACGAGAGGAGGACTTACCTAGTGGTAATGCTTTGATGTAATATAAAGGATTTGTATAACTGAGAGGTTCAGAGTTTAGTAGATTAATTATTGAGCCAAGAACTTAGCTCATGGTTGTGTTAGTTTTGAGAACTAGGTATTGGTTAGAGTATTGTATTTGTTAGGGCCTTGTGTTTTGGACGTAAGGTATTTGATTGGCGTGTCGAAAGACACGAAATTATTTTGTATTGTACTGTTATCTAGGCCTTCGGGCAATATCAAATGTGATTTTTTTATATAAAAACCTTAACCATGGTTCAACTGATCTCAATCCCCGACATAGCTACACAGTAGTGTATTGGGAGGGTTCCTTGTTTGGATTTCGCTTGTGAGGCCTCCCCCGCATGAAGGTAGCTTGTGTCAGGAATTGAGAAGAGTTCAATAGTTGGGAATTTCAAACTTTTATATACTTAATATGTTGCTATATATTATATTTTTTGAGAGTAGATTACGATTTAAGGCTAGTGGAGCCAAGTTATTATTTTACGAGTTGAGCTCGGGTACGGGGTGTATGGGCGCCTTGGGTAGTTAGTTTGATTTTTAAAATCTATATGGTTCGATGTGAGAATTGGAAAGGATCGGTATAGTGATATTGAAGGTAGATGTAAGGACTAGATGAGATTCGAAGTCCTAAGCATATCTTAAATTTCACGGGCAAAATTCTTGTTAGCGGGGAAGAGTGTAACACCCCAAGATTTTGGGACCAAGAAATTAAATTTTTGGGAGAAATAAAATTTATTTAATTTAGAGAATTTTGAAATTTGGAAATTGGGGTCCAAAAAAAATGAGGACATTTTAAAGTATTCCGAATGATAATTCTGAGTGTGCCATTGGTTCCAAATGGGTCGAGATAGTCGAAATAACTATCCTTGGGTTTTATTTCGGTTCTGAAATATTTTTAAGTATGTTTGACTCGAGTTGGAGTAAACGAGTCATTTAAAGTGTGTATTAACATTTAAAACTGGGACTTATGTTTTAAGGGATTTAAGGGCTTACGATTTCATCCCTTCTCATTTGTGAGAAGAGAGAAATAGAAAGAAAAGAGAAAGAAGAATAAAGGAAGAGAGAAAAGGGAGAAAGCTTGGAGATTTTCGGCCCAAACGCGATCTCGAGGATGATTCAACCTCTACAATTCTGTGGCAAGTGTTTAATCTTGATAAATATTTTATTTATGTATTTCATTTCATAATTTGTGGATAAAATAATTGGATTTTGGGTATTAATAGTAAAACCTAGATTTTGTAGATTAAATCTTGAAATTTATGGTTATATATGGGTTTGATGGTGTAGAGAAGGTTGGGATCAGATTTGGGTTGATTTAGTTGCTTAGAATCATGATATGAAGAAGGTTTAGGGGTTAGAAGTGAAATTTTAGGGTTTAGAATTCGTGGGTTTTGTGAAGAAGAAGAGACCTTTTTGGTTCTGCAGACCTGAATCGATTTGCCCCCCAAGCGAATCGATTCGGTTAGGCAAAAGTGGCAGGTCTGCATGACCGAATCGATTAGGACCCAAGGCGAATCGATTCATATTGAAACAGAGTCCTAGGTCCTTTGGACCGAATCGATTCGCAGTTGGAGCGAATCAATTCGCCCTTGAGACTGAATCGATTCGGGTCAGACCAAATCAATTCAGAAACAGGGTTGTTTTGTGAATTTTCTCTAGAATGATTTCTAACCCTTTATGGTTGGGTTTATTGATTTGGGACATGGTTATATGATGTAAGAAATATATTTTGGAGATTTATTGGAAGTTTCTCGCATGATGAGGTCGCGGGTACGTATCAAGTTATTTTGGGGACTTATATACATATATATTAGAGAATATTGTATTAGGGTAGTGTGGGAATTTCTTTACAAATGGTAGTTCTATTTAGAGGTCATAAGTGAGATTACATACGTAGTAAGGTTTAGGACTCTTTGAGAGAGAGTGGTGAGGGCATGGCTCGAAATAGTAGGCCGAGGCTTGTGCCAAATCCTTATAGTGATAGGATTTTATTTAGGTTAAGATTTGGGACCGACGAGAGAGAGAGTGTGGTCGCGTATCCTTAGTGATGATGAATTTTGGGAATATATCGTTAATGTTATGGGTTCATAGGGATAATTGAACCTTAGTTGAAAATCGGGAGCGATTGGATAGCACTACCAACTGTAATAATTTGTGTTGAAATTCTACTCGGGATAGTTCCCATATATAATTGTTTGGGAGTAACAATGGGAATTCCAACAGGTGATGGAATCTTGCAATGAATTTTAGATTGAACTCGAGGTTTGTAGACTATTAGTTATGTGCATACCAATAGTAAAAATTAGTACTGGATATATTAATGTACTTTCGGATATAGATGAGACGTGTAGTGATTGTTTCCTACACTATACTTTGGGGTAATAACCTTAATGTTATATATATATATATATATATATATATATATATATATATATATATATATATATATATATATATATATATATATTTATTTATATGTTAGAAGACTATTCATATCATAGAAGAAATTCATGAATATGCTACAAGTGAGGGATCGTATTCATAAATTGAGGTAAATTAAATACGTTCGGGACGACGGCTAGCATAAAGGGGATTATATACACGTATAGCCGAGTTTATAAATTTCATACCTACGAACGAGAGAGGGTATGTATATATGTATGTATATATATCTATGGAGATATGCATATATGTGTATACTCATGTTGTGAATATCTAAACCGTATGTGATGGTTTAATTATATGATATAATCATATGGATGTATATATATTGTGTACGTGAATGATACCAATTGAAAAACGTCGCTAATGTCGTTTAACACAAGGTTAAACTGTATAAGAAACTCCGAATGTTTGTTGGAGAAACCCTTTTCTTTTGAAAATAAAAATTATAAACAAGATGTGTTTACAAAGAAACTTATGTACGAGAGTAATTAAGATTGTGTAATCAGTTTTTAAAACAAAGACAGTTTCAAAAATTCAGCACACTTAGAGAATGAGATGAGTAGATGAAGATAATCAACACAATGATTTTAACGTGGTAAAACCTCTCCCAACAGAGGAAATATCCACGGTGACTTCTAAGTCACAAAAACAAAAGTCCAGTAATAACAAAAATGAGTTACAAACAATACAACATGCAAGCACACAAATCAACCTATTCTAAGTTTAGGAATATACCCCCTTGGTTCCTTCTAACTTCTCATAGATCTGATTTGTTGATGATGTTCTCCAGTTTGCTAACTTCCTTTGCTTTAGCTTCTTTACGTCGACTCAATGATTTCAGATCTTAAACACAACACTTCCAGTGTAGTAGTGTGTTAAATGTTTGTGTAGTGATTCCTATTCACATGCATGAACTCACACACACTTAGATTTACAAACAGTCCTAGTAAATTACATATAAAGTCTATATGCAGTGATTTTAGTTTACTTCTTTCTCACAGAACTCAAATCCTTTTGACCTTTAAAGATAACCCAGATTCCACGGAGATCTTGCTTCAAAAATCGGACAAGACCTTAATCAATCTCTTTTGAAAACATTTATGAGATTGAAAACCCTCCAAGTGTGAATCCAACTAGGTCAGAATCAAGTTTCGTAAGAAAAGAAACCAGAAAACATTTTAAAAACCAAAACAGTAAGATTTTCTTAAATCAAGTACAAAAAAATGCAGATCTAGTGAAAATGTAACATATAGTATGTAGATCTAACGTTTCTATGAAAGAGAAACTAGATCTTCACACAAATGTTTAAGCTGTGTACAAGATCTAAAGATCACGAAGTTACAGCAACACAAGAACAAACCACTCTCTCTCACAAACACTCAAGGTTGTGTTTGGGATTGAATGTACGAAGGTTTGTTTCTGAGAAGATGAACTGTTTAGGGTTAGGGTTAGGGTTTGGCCACCATGTTTCCCTTTCGCTCTCTTCTCTCTTTTCTTTTCTCTCTTCTCTCTCTCTCTTCTCTCTTCTCTCTTATTTTTTTTTCTCTCACAAAGACGAATGCCCAAAAGTTCTCTAAGGCTGAGAAGAGGAAGGTATTTATAGGGCTGAGGGAAGGTTCTGGATGATCGAGGCAAATCAACGGCTGTGATCAAGTCTTGCTAGGTTTGACTTGATCCAAAGGTTATAAAACAGCGGTGGATTAAAGTAATTCTAATTGGTTCATATGAATAGCACCGGGATTAACCAAGAACACATGCAGACCCTTGATAAGGAAAGATCCAACGATCACTAATGCACCTGGCTAACCTCTCACACAACAAACACAAACTAACGCACCAAAAGGATGACAAGTGTTGGCTTGTTAGTGGCTCTCACACGCGCATCAAAGTAATTACAAAACATCACCCTGAAGTCTCTAGCGCTTTGAGATCGTACCCAACCAAACATTTTAGTGAAAAATGAAGTTTCCAAAATAGTATATAAACCCCACAAATTTTATAAACCAATTTTATTAATAAAAACATTTATCCAAAAATGTTTAAAAAAGGTTTAAAAAGGTTTAAAAAATATTTAAAAATTCCCAAAAATTATTAAAGCTCCAATTAAAGGGGAATTAATCACACACTCAATTTTAAGCAATATTAACACATGTATGCACTTCTAATTGTGTGTAGTGTGATTCATTTTATACCATCATGGATCATTGAAGAGGATTAGAGAGATAGGTTCTGAGGCTTTTTGGTTTCTAGGATGGACTACCAATTTTGTCAATATTTCCAAATTAGTTGAGCACTTATACAATGTAGACTTAAGCAAGTCAAAGGTATAAGGTGCTTCAATCTCCCCCTTTGGAAATATGAGACAAAATCTCCTTTGAGTTAGCTTAAAACTCGTAGGGAACCAAAAAATAAAACCTAGTCCTATACAAAAGATACTATCTACCCAATTCCTAGAAAGTCAAAAATTACATAACTCAACTATTTACAAAATTTTACACTAGAAACGGTAGATAATCAGAAGAAGAGATTCCTGCAAATATACACACTAAGATCAAGCAGTTTAGATGAAATGTGAACAAAAAAAGAACTCATAAAACTCAAATTTCTCCCCCATTTTGTCTCAAATGGACAAAGGGTAAAACTTAAAGTCTTGAGAGTTTAATCAGCGCAAACCATGCCTATAGAATTTCGCAAATACAGAAATCTATTATAGTCTAAAGGTTTAGTGAACATGTCTGCAAGTTGCAGATCAGTAGGCAGATAATGAATTTCTAATTCCTTAGTTTCAACAAGTTCGCGAATAAAATGATGCCTTATTTTAATATGTTTAGTTCGCGAGTGTTGAACCGGGTTTTTAGATATGTTAATGGCGCTTTGATTGTCACAATACAATTGGAATTGATCTTCTTTAATCCCATAATCACTTAACATCTGTTTGATCCATAACAATTGAGCACAGCAACTTCCTGCTGCTATATATTCGGACTCAGCCGTAGATAAAGATGTGCAATTCTGTTTTTTGCTACTCTAACCAACTAAATTATTGCCGACATAATAACAGGCACCTGATGTACTTTTACTATCATCAGTGCAACCGGCCCAATCAGCATCAGTATACCCTATGATGGTGCTATTGGTATCCTTAGTATACCTAAGTCCAAGATTAAGAGTGCCTTTTATGTACTTTATGATACGTTTTACACTCAATAAATGGCTCTCTTTAGGGTTATTCTGGTAACGAGTACACAGACATACAGCATACATTATGTCTGGTCGTGAGGCAGTTAGGTAGAGTAGGCTACCAATCATACTACGATAAAGTGTGGAATCAACTGACTTTCCAGTTTCATCTTTACATAATTTAACAGTAGTACTCATAGGCGTTTTGGCAACTTTAGCATTATCTAAGCCAAATTTCTTAACAAGGTCTAAGGCATACTTGGTTTGAGGTACAAAAAGACCATCTGAATTCTGTTTCACTTGAAATCCTAAGAAAAGTTGTAGCTCCCCCATAAGGGACATGTGAAATTCCTTATGCATACTAGCAGAAAAGGATTTAACTTCGGATGAAGAAGTTGACCCAAAAATGATGTCGTCTACATAGACTTGGGCTATAATAATATTACTGTCAAAATGTTTGACAAAGAGAGTCTGGTCATTTCCTCCTCTCTTAAAACCCTTATCCAACAAAAAGTTGGAAAGGCGTTCATACCAAGCTCTAGGAGCTTGTTTTAAGCCATACAAAGCCTTTTTTAGACGAAAGACATGGTTAGGGTATTTAGGATCAATGAACCCTTTGGGTTGTTCTACATATGTTTCTTCGGATAGAATTCCATTTAGGAAATCAGATTTGACGTCCATTTGATAAAGTGTGAATTTTAAGTAACACGCTATGGCGAAAAGAAGTCGAACAGATTCAAGACGAGTGACAAGAGAAAAAGTCTCGCTGAAATCTATCCCTTCAATTTGAGAGTAGCCTTGAGCAACTAGTCTAGCTTTGTTTCTAAGGATTACCCCATTTTCATCAGATTTGTTCTTGAAAATCCAACGTGTTCCAATAATATTTTTATTTTGAGGCCGAGGTACAAGATACCAGACATCGTGAATGACAAATTGTAAAAGTTCTTCCTGCATAGCAGAAATCCAGTGTGTGTCATTCAATGCTTCATTAACATTTTTCGGTTCCACAAGGGAGACGAAACATGCGTAATTAGCATAATTTCTTAATTGGGATCTAGTACGAACTGGCTCATTAAGATTACCGACCACGTTGTCAATGGGATGATCTTTGGATACCCAGCCAGGTACTTCTGGATTCTCAATAGGTAATGAGTCATCTATTTCTGGTGAATCAGTTTTGAAATCATTTTCAGATTCAACCACAATAGGTGATTCAAATATCTTATTTTCGACAATAGTGTCACTTACAATTACATTTATCGATTCCATAAGAGCCTTAGTACGAAGATTGTATATACGATAAGCACGACTGTTTGGAGAGTATCCGAAGAAGATGGCTTTATCACCACGAGTTTCGAATTTAGACAGATGTTCTCTATCTTTACAGACATAACACTGACTTCCAAAGGTTCTTAGGTATTTCAGATTAGGCTTCTTACCGTACCACAACTCATAAGGGGTTTGTTTAGAGTTTTTCCTAAGATAGATCCTATTAGTGATGTGACAGGCAGTTCTAATGGATTCTACCCAAAAGTATTTAGGTAGGGATTTGGCATGCAACATGACATGTGCCATCTCTTGAAGAGTTCGGTTTTTCCTTTCAGCAATGCCATTCTGCTGAGGAGTTTTAGGTGCACTAAACTCATGTTTGTAACCGTTGTAGTCACAATATTCAACTATTCCTGTGTCTATGAACTCTCCCCCTCTATCACTACGAATGCGATTGACTTGTGTGTCCTTCTCATTTTCAATTCTTAGAAGAATTTTCAAAAAATTCTGAAACGTGTCAGATTTATGTTTTAAGAAGGCAACCCAAGTGAATCGTGTGAAATCATCAACCATGACAAGGATATAACTGTGTCCACAGAGACTAACAGTTCTAGAAGGACCAATAAGGTCCATATGGATGAGATCTAAAGGTTTAGAGGTGAGAATGTCTTTAACCTTTTTATGCGAAGTCTTAACTATTTTTCCTTCCTGGAAATGACCACAGACAACACTTGAAATAGGTTTAATTTTAGGAATACCTCTAACTATCTCTTGACTAGACAATCTACCAAGGATATCATAACTTAAGTGACCCATACGATTATGCCAGATCTCATTGTCATCCATTCTGACAATGTTACAGGTTTCAGAACTAGTCTTGACAGTATAACAATTGTCAGGTGTTCTAAATCCTGTAATAATGCATTCACCTTTATCATTTAGAATTTTACAATTGTTCTTTGAAAAGGTGACAGTATGGTCAGAGTCACAAAATTGTGATATACTTAGGAGGTTGGATTTAAGGCCTTTAACTAATAGAACATTTTCGAGAACATGCATTCCTTCTTCTTTTAGGGTTCCTTTACCTATGATCTGAGATGAAACACCATCACCAAAAACAACTTTCCCACCAGCAAATTTGGTTTTGTTTAAAAGTTTGGTTTCATCTCCTATCATATGTTTGGAGCATCCTGAATCTAAATACCAACCAGATGAAGTGTGTTCAGCTTTTAAAGCAGTGATGACAATGTTACACTTCATTTGGGGTAAAAGATCCTCTTTTCTAACCCAAATAGCTCTAGTTTTAATTTTGCGCAAGTTTGCCCTCATTTGATAAAAATTTCGAGACACAGTTTTTTGTCGAAAAACATTTGGAGCAGCAAACTGATTGTTGTGAAAAAGTTGAGCTTTTGGTTTAGGAAAGTTTCTGGGAGCCTTTCTCTTAAATGAACTCTTAGTTTTGGTCTTTCTATTTCTGTAGTTAGAGTTCTTATCAGGTTGTCTTGGAAGGACATAATTGTTACAACTTTGCCTAGAATAGTTAAAGTTCTTGTAGACAGAAGTGTTGTAAACAGGGGTATTTAGACGCCTAGCATAACAACCTTCAAAGGAATGACCATAAATGTCACAGTAGGAGCAATATTGATTGCTTAAGGGATGAATTTCCTTAGGAAAACTTCTAAAGATAGGTTTGACAGCATTCTGTTCAGAAGTGTTCTTCCTAGGAGGTATGGTCTTATAGATAGAATCAGCCTTTCTGATCAAAGGACAAACGTATTTAGTCTTAAGTGCAGTGTAAGCCTTAGAAGTACTAGACTCTCCAATGTATTTCTGTTGTTGCTTTTGATCAAATTCATTTTTAATCAAATGAAAGTCTGTACATGTTTCAATTGGTCTTTTGCCCCCAGACACAAACTTAATAGGTTCAAGTTTAGTAGTTTGTGGTTTGTTCTTAGGGCAAAATCCAATACCGGCTCTATCATCAGAATTGGTCTTGGAGTCAACAACAAAGTCAGTAAAACAATTTGAATTGTTTTCAAACTTAGAAAACTTTTTGAAAACAGTAGCTGTCTTTGTTTTTGCTTCCTCCAATTCTAATAATGTTCCCTTATATTTCATTTCCAGAATTTCATTAGTTTTAGTCAACTCTTTTAATTTTTGATCAAAAGTTTCAATTTCAGATTGATGAGTCAGACACTGGTTAGTGTACTCTTCAGCATTCAACTATACAATAAGACTTAGATCATCTAATTTATTAGTCAGGTCTCTAACAGTCTTCTCCAATCTAGTACCTTTTTTAAGAGTTTTAGCATACAATGTATGGATATCAGGGAGGTCATCTGTGTCTGAGTCGCTAAGTGAAGTGTGTGTAGTGACCCCTAACGATTCAGTTTTAGTACTCACGCACCCATTTTCATCGTCATTATCGAGATCACTTTGACTCACACACACGGAACTAGAACTAGCAACATTTTCAGACAATAAAGCATCTAGGCCAATCAAAGGAGTATTCACACAAGCAAGAGTAGTAGCATCATTATCACACACAGGAATATCATCATTGTAAATGATCTTAGCATAAAAGGACATGCAAGGGTCAAGTACATTAGATGACTCAAGTTCCTCTTCATCAGAGTCACTTGAATCATTCCAAGTTTTACAGACATTGGCTTTATTCTGTGTGTTGGCTTTATTCAGATTAACTCTGCAGTCATGAGCAATGTGACCTAGTTTCCCACATCTAAAACATTCAATCTTTTTAAGGTCTCTAGTGGGTCGGGAATTTTTATCCTTAGAGTGTTTGTCAAGACCTCTCTCATGAGGTTTGGGATTAGACTGACTAGGATAATTAGGCTTGCCTTGTTTAGTTGCCTGTTTGTTTCGAAATTTGACAATTTTCTTAAATTGTTTAGACATTAAGGCAATCTGATTATCTAGTTTGTCTATATCACACTCCTCATCAGAGTCAGAGTTGGTCAAATTAGACTCAAGTTTGGGTATCTTAGAGGCAAAACTCAAGTTAGAGTTAGGTTGTTTTCTTTGAGAATGATTCAATTGTTTCTTAAAGTCTAATTCCATTTCCACAGTCCTAAGTTTGCTACTGAGTAACTCAGGGGTAAGGTTTTGATCATTCATTTCCTCAATAGCATACCTCTTACTGTCAAACTTTTGTGGTAATGACCTTAGAATTTTAGAGACAATTTCATTCCTATCATAAGTTATACCATTAGCATGCAACTTAGTAACTATATCAGTTAAGTTCATGTAAAAATCATCAAAAGATTCAGAGTCAGACATGATTAAAGAGTTGTACTGCTGGATAAGCATTTGAGTTTTAGCAGATTTAACTCTCGAGTCTCCTTCATGGGCAGTGATTAATGTGTCCCAAGCTTCCTTAGAAGTGGCACAAGATGAGATTCTCTTGAACTCATACTCATTAATGGACATAAAAATGGCATTCTTGCCTTTATTGTTATTTCGAGAAATGGTTTTCTCTTCTTGGGTAAATTCACTCAAGATTTTCTTTACCCTCTCATCACTTCCTTCAGTGGCTGGTTTAGTAGGATAAGTGTATCCATTTTCAATAATGTCCCAGACATCATCTCCTAAAGTCCCTTGGATGAAGGCAACCATTCTTACTTTCGAGTAAGCAAAGTTGTTTCCATCAAAGAGTGGAGGTCTGGACAGATTACCAAACCTTTCATTCTTCTCGTCCATAGTTAGGTTTTTCAGAAAACGATTTCAGAAACACAAGATCTTTGAAATAAAAAGTTAACAGGGCTCTGATACCAATTGAAAAACGTCGCTAATGCCATTTAACACAAGGTTAAACTGTATAAGCAACTCCGAATGTTTGTTGGAGAAACCCTTTTCTTTTGAAAATAAAAATTATAAACAAGATGTGTTTACAAAGAAACTTATGTACAAGAGTAATTAAGATTGTGTAATCAGTTTTTAAAACAAAGACAGTTTCAAAAATTCAGCACACTTAGAGAATGAGATGAGTAGATGAAGATAATCAACACAATGATTTTAACGTGGTAAAACCTCTCCCAACAGAGGAAACATCCACGGTGACTTCTAAGTCACAAAAACAAAAGTCCAGTAATAAGAAAAATCAGTTACAAACAATACAACATGCAAGCACACAAATCAACCTATTCTAAGTTTAGGAATATACCCCCTTGGTTCCTTCTAACTTCTCATAGATCTGATTTGTTGATGATGTTCTCTAGTTTGCTAACTTCCTTTGCTTTAGCTTCTTTACATCGACTCAATGATTTCAGATCTTAAACACAACACTTCCAGTGTAGTAGTGTGTTAAGTGTTTGTGTAGTGATTCCTATTCACATGCATGAACTCACACACACTTAGATTTACAAACAGTCCTAGTAAATTACATATAAAGTCTATATGCAGTGATTTTAGTTTATTTCTTTCTCACAGAACTCAAATCCTTTTGACCTTTAAAGATAACCCATATTCCACGGAGATCTTGCTTCAAAAATCGGACAAAACCTTAATCAATCTCTTTTGAAAACATTTATGAGATTGAAAACCCTCCAAGTGTGAATCCAACTAGGTCAGAATCAAGTTTCGTAAGAAAAGAAACCAGAAAACATTTTAAAAACAAAAACAGTAAGATTTTCTTAAATCGAGTATAAAAAAATGCAGATCTGGTGAAAATGTAACATATAATATGTAGATCTAACGTTTCTATGAAAGAGAAACTAGATCTTCACACAAATATATAAGTTGTGTACAAGATCTAAAGATCACGAGGTTACAGCAACACAAGAACAAACCACTCTCTCTCACAAACACTCAAGGTTGTGTTTGGGATTGAATGTACGAAGGTTTGTTTCTGAGAAGATTAACTGTTTAGGGTTAGGGTTAGGGTTTGGCTAACAGGTTTCCCTTTCTCTCTCTTCTCTCTTTTCTTTTCTCTCTTCTCTCTCTCTTCTCTCTTCTCTCTTATTTTTTTTTCTCTCACAAAGACGAATGTCCAAAAGTTCTCTAAGACTGAGAAGAGGAAGGTATTTATAGGGCCGAGGGAAGGTTCTGGATGATCGAGGCAAATTAACGGCTGTGATCAAGTCTTGCTAGGTTTGACTTGATCCAAAGGTTATAAAACAGCGGTGGATTAAAGTAATTCTGATTGGTTCATATGGATAGCACCGGGATTAACCAAGAACACATGCAGACCCTTGATAAGGAAAGATCCAATGATCACCAATGCACCCGGCTAACCTCTCTCACAACAAACACAAACTAACGCACCAAAAGGATGACAAGTGTTGGCTTGTTAGTGGCTCTCACACGCGCATCAAAGTAATTACAAAACATCACCCTGAAGTCTCTAGCGCTTTGAGATCGTACCCAACCAAACATTTTAGTGAAAAAATGAAGTTTCCAAAATAGTATATAAACCCCACAAATTTTATAAACCAATTTTATTAATAAAAACATTTATCCAAAAATGTTTAAAAAAAGTTTTAAAAGGTTTAAAAAATATTTAAAAATTCCCAGAAATTATTAAAGCTCCAATTAAAGGGGAATTAATCACACACTCAATTTTAAGCAATATTAACACATGTATGCACTTCTAATTGTGTGTAGTGTGATTCATTTTATACCATCATGGATCATTGAAGAGGATTAGAGAGATAGGTTCTCAGGCTTTTTGGTTTCTAGGATGGACTACCAATTTTGTCAATATTTCCAAATTAGTTGAGCACTTATACAATGTAGACTTAAGCAAGTCAAAGGTATAAGGTGCTTCAATATATACTTGTATTGTGAAGCATACCCCACATATGCTATCATTGGGAAGTTGCGCAATGAGGGTGAGCACCCTGGTTCGAGGAGCAGAGTGTGGATATTACCTAGGTCATAGCGTCCATTGTGTTATTATGTGATATGCATTTTTTTGGGATGAGACGTGATGGGTATGTTTTGTCTCATTGTCGATTAGGAACTATGACCGTTTCCCGGACATCATGTGTGTGTGTTGGCCGCGATGTCGGTGATATTGAGTCTGACCCTGGTCCCCAGGATGGTATATGAGTAATGCCCTATAAGATGATATCATGGTGCAGTATATTGGCATTATATAGCCGGTTATATTATGTGTATGGCATTGTACATTATATATGTTATGTACACATGGCTATGAGAATGAATGGTTGTATATATATATATATATATGTTTCAAGTAAATATATATATATTCATTATATCCTATAGGTGAAAGGATATGAAATTTCTATGGTGTACATCTTGGGTGATTATGGTGTACCAGATTGTTGGGGGTTGATGTATCGCACTTAAGGAAAATTTCGGTTATATCAACCCAAGGATTTAGTGGATATTTTAGGGTTACTCTTAGATAGTAATCCAAATTTTAGTAGTTGCAGTATGATTTGTGTGGATGACATAATGGATCCCTACAATCGACATTGTCAAGGAGTAGTGTATAGGGGGGTTCCTTGTTTGGATTTCGCTTTGCGAGAAGCTCCACGCATGAAACGAAGTGCAATGTTGAGAGTAGAGAGAAGTTTTGTCCTTAATACTTGTAAGTAGCAGTAGTGTGATTGGTGTGTATGACATGATGGATCCCCACGATCGACATTGTCAAGGAGTAGTGTATTGGGGGGGGTCCTTGTTTGGATTTCGCTTTGCGAGACGCCCTATGCACGAAAGGTAGTGCAATGTTGAGAGTGGCGAGAAGTTTTGTCCTTATTAAATGTATGCATGTTATTTAGAGATTAAATTATATTATTAAAGCCTAATGTTAATGGGTAACATATTAAAAACTTATAACTGGTATAAGTTAATTAATCGGAATTAATTAAGCCTAGTATGGCATATATGTGTAAATATAATTAAGTGTGATTGGAATGGGAAGGATTCTTAGGTTATGATAGGATGGCATGCCTTGTGGGTATAGGTCGTGTCTATGGTAAGTTAGGTTTTCCTTATGGGTGGGGTAACTTACTTAAGATTTCAGGACGCGAATAGGTGCACGCTGTTAGATGAGTGGTGAGTTTGGGGTTTCACGAGAGTGCGACTCCACTTTATTTATGAAATAAGTGCATTGATATTTATTATGCAAGGTTAACACACTTGCTAAAAAAAATTTACACCTCGGGCTCTGACCCATTTATATTTCTCTCCTACTATATGTATATATTACTATAGGTGTCTTACCGCATGGATGCCGTATGCCTTCCTATCCAGAGTCGTGGGAGCCGTAACAGGTGCGGACTGTTGCGGGACTTTGATTGTAGTCTCCTCTTATTTATTTGTGAATCTAGATAGGATTCATTTTGTACATAGGGATTATACTTTAGAGTTATTTATATTTGTTTATACTTCTTCCCATGGATGTCGTACTGTCTGTGACCCGACAGCTTATTCGGGTATATTTGTCCTTATGTACTCATTTCACTTTATTCTAGAACTTCATTTATCATGGTACTTGTGTATGTTTTACCTTTGCTAGATATTTATATGGTTGGGTTGTTGTTCGTGGCATGTTTTCTTTATTTTGGTATCCGCTTTTGATAGTTTCGGGTAGTTAGCCTTATTTATTTTAGTATTGTCAGTTGATGTTGAGATTGAGCCATCTGAGATTCCTGATTTAAGGTGGTGTAGGGCTGGCCACCCATTATTATTTTAAGAGGGTTGTCATAACCAACTTTCACGTATAACTCCTTCCATTAAGTGGTACTTAATATCCCTCTACTTCCCTCGGCGTATACCAAAAGTTTCGACCTGTGAAGTTTTCACCACGTTGTGCATATCTGGACTCTTTATAGCTTATTATCATCCGTAATCTATTTACGTGTAAGCCACCCTCAACATTCGATTGGGTGGAACTCCGCTCCAAATTGTCCATAATAATTAAATATTTTTCTTCTCAAGGGATACCCCCTTTTTAAATGGCTTCCCACTACCCTTCAACCAATTTCGAACGTGTTACTCCGATTGCTCATGAGTATACTGATTATCGTCCTTCTCTTATGATTCTTAATCCATTCTACCTCTACTACTTTTGTAATATCAGTCTCACAAGTATAAATCTCACTCATCTATATGTCTCTTCTTCTGGCGATTATCACATCAGCAAACCAGGGTGTTTACACCCCTTAATACCCATGCATAAAGGTTTAAACATCACATACACTTCATAAGTACTCCAAACTCTTTATAGTCCCTGCATTTTCAACGTGGCTATACCACTTGGGTGTTCTAAATCACCCCCGAATTTGAAATTCTAAATCCTCCTAAACATCATTTCATCCTTCAACCTGCCAATAATAAAATAATATTATCAGTACTTCCTCACCACATAACTGGCTCTACTGGCCTTATATCGTAATTTACCCATTTAACTTCCAATTACAACTACATACTTTCCTAACGATCGAGGTACCAACATCATGGACGAATGGCCAAACATCTCCTTACTACCAACCTTACTCTAAGTTTCATACGTGGGATGTCTCGCAAAGCGAAATCCAAACAAGGAACCACCCAATACACTACTACCTAGCATTGTCGGTCATCGGAATCTATTAGGACCTCAGTCCATAACATGCACCCCTATATTCCCGTCTCTTGACATTAAAGTTACATCTCCTTTCACAATTACACTTAAACAAAGAACTTATTCTAAAAGACACTGTCTCTTTACATTGATGGTAATCACATTCCATAAACACCATGCAAATAAAATCGGGGCTCTCAAAATCCTGTCCCCAGACATACAACTATGAGTATTAACTTCCACATCTCTAAAGGGTGATATAACAATGCACTCTTCTTATTACCACATCCTGAGCGTTAATTATAATAACCAGCTAAATCTTTTCACTGAATAGTAAACCAAATACATTCCGAATCGTATCAATAAAGTCCCTACATATATCGGGAACAAATATTCGAGACCATTATACTTTTCAAAGTCTCAACAATATATATATATATATATATATATATAATCGCGAGCCCTGCCCTCTCGCAGATGGGGCCTCGCCAGAACAAAGCATTCTACACCAAAGTAGTAGCTCTGATAGACTTATAATATGCACACACTATCGATTTAAGCACATAATAAAAACCATAATTAGGATAATATCGTAGTCGTATAACATAGCACTAAAACGAGAAATTTCAATAAGGTATGTACCACTATCGATACACCGATTCATCCTTCGCGGATAACATGAAAGGTAACCCCACTATACTAGAAAAATATTCACATAAATAATATCATTGTAGTAACTCGTTCCTGACACATACAACATGCATCATCATTTGAGGATATAACTCATACTTCAATCTTGCCAATCGCCTTGGCTGTTCAAATGGTTCCTGGACTTAACACACCTGTCCGTACCAGATCAAAAATTTCAATAACTATTTCCCTTGCTAGGCATTATACCCTTATTCCTCTACTTGCTTCGGGAAATATTTTTAATGCACAGGTTTCACTCCCCACAAAATACGTCTACACATACTTCACTTATCTCCAGTCACACTGACCATGTTAGGGTTATCCTTCTCTTTGACGTTGGTAGTCTCGACTCTAATGACTACCTCCTTTGTTCCCTTAGCTTTTATGGCCCTAAGGTACACGCTACTGGCTTCAACAACTCTTACTGAAATCACCATCGCTCGATAAATAATTCAGCTATCCAAATCATTTAAATGGGTCCCCTGATGGGTCTTCTCCTTGTGCTGCTTCTCCAACACCGTTTCCCGCAGTCTTACTCTATATAAGTTCTTCGATTCTTGTAGCTCCCCACATAAGGAAGCATTTACCTCCATATTAACACAACGTGACTTTATTACTGTAGGTGCAAAAATCTCATCCATAGGGGGGGTGCCAATTCGTCACGATACAAGCAAAAAAATAAATATGAGAGAGACAAAGATTTCCTTGGTTCGACCATGAATGACCTACGCCCATGGGTCTTCTGTTGTGTTCCATTAGAATGATGAGAGAGTTTTACATTAGAGTGTTTCTCTACCTTCTAAGCCCCCTTTCATAATGGGGGGTCTCTCCTTTATATAGAGTTAGGGGTGACATTAGGGTTACAAATATGGATGAGTCCTATCTTCGTGGAGTTTGATTTGACTCAGATACTGCTCCTTGGTCTTCTTATTTATCAAGGACTCTAATCATCCTTATCTTGTTGGAGCGTCCGTTGCTCGCCATCTTAACCGGGGTGCTCGCCACGTGTCATGTTATTATGTATGCATATTTTTCCCCCACAATAGCCCCTCATGTCACAGTTCAGCTGAGTTGATTCTGAGATGAGCTGGGAGCTGGTCCATAATCTCTTTAAGTGTGCGTAGTTTTTGATGTTAACTGGACTGGCATTCTTTGAGATGTCGTTCAACTTTTAGCCTTCTTTTGTTCTTCTTCTTGCCTTTATAAGTTTTTTTTTTATATAAATGCTTATCTTGAGTTGAGAGACGTTTAGTTGATATGGGAACCGCACTCGAGAGTGTCGAGATGCCTACGTACCCTTATGGGATCAGGTCGAACGTAGTTCATTATTCTGTTTTATTGCATAGCCCAATTTATGAGGCCGGCCACAGGCCTGTTCAGAATTCGTTTGCTGAGGCTTTCTTGAGCGTGCATCAAGTTTAGGGCGTCTCCTTATATTTTGATCTTATATGGTCCATTTGGTGAGGCCGACAACAGGCCTATGTGTCGAGCCTTGCTCGAGCATGTACCTAGTAGGGGTAAGACCCAGCATTAGGTTTTTCGTATGGTCGAATTGGAGAGGCCGACCAAAAGCCTATGTGTCAAGCCTTGCTTGAGCATAAACCTAGTAAGGGTAAGACCCTGCATTAGGTTTTTCATATGGTACAATTAGAGAGGCCGACCACAGGCCTATGTGCCGAGCCTTGCTCGAACACGTACCTAGTAAGGGTAAGACCCTGCATTAGGTTTTTCATATGGTCCAATTGGAAAAGCCGACCAAAAGCCTATGCGTCGAGCCTTGCTCAAGCACGTACCTAGTCGGGGTAAGACCCCGCATTAGGTTTTTAATATGGTCCAATTGGAGAGGCCGACCAAAGGCCTATGCATCGATCCTTGATCGAGCATGTACCTAGTAGGGGTAAGACCCTACATTAGTTTTTTCATATGGTCCAATTGGTGAGGCCGACCGAAAGCCTATGTGTCGAGCCTTGCTCGAGCATGTACCTAGTAGGGGTAAGACCATGCATTAGGTTTTATAACATGTGATATGTAATCGGTATGCTTATTTTACTTAGGCCTTTCTCGCAAGTCAATGAAATACCAATTACGTTTGCATTTTTACATTTTTAATGTCTCACATGTAAATATCCGTCTATTTTACCTTTTAGGTTGTGCCGTCACACTTCCTTAGGCCTAAAAGACGATGGCAAAAATGCACCTGGTTTAAGGGTCATCCACCCATTCAGGATTTTAATCGACCAACGTAGTTGGTGATCAACCTGAGTTGGCCTTTTGCCTAGGGATCCCCCGTAGGGCTTTTATTGTTATCGAGGCAACTCGTGAGGCCATTTGTGTTTGGAGATGACAAAGGCCTATGGACTTACTTAATTTAATGGGAACAAGCAAGAAGGCTGTTGTAATTAAATCAAGCTTAGTCTTGATCATCACTTAAAAGACTAATTCCGGTGTTAATCATGTTGGCATCCGTCCTGAGTCGTCCTCTTCTATTTTTCTTTAAATGTTGGAGTGAATCTATTCACGCATCATCGTTTCCATAGGGCCCCCAGTCGGGCTGTGAAGAGAAGATTGCCTGACCATCCATCGAGTTATTTGATCAATATAATTGAGATGATAAGTGTTCCCGATTGTTCCTCAGGGCTTTGTTGTGTTGAAGAGTGTCACATTGATCGTTTGTCGAGATGGATATAATTAAGGATTATCTTGCTCATATAGCTCCATGTAATGTATCGTTCCTTGGGGCACACTTGTTCGCTGACAATGCATGGTGGTTCCTGGATGTTGTGGAAAACTATGTATAGCTCGTACATGTGAAGAAATTGATACGAGTTCAAAGCATCTTTGTGCAAAAATGCATTAATTTGATATGGTGTTCAAGAAACGCCGTTACTCTGGAGTGGATATCTTGGTGCTGATGACGCCCTTTAGACGTCGACAAGAGAATGGGTTGTCCGAGGATGTTGCTGATACATTCAAGGGGGTCTAATTGTTATTATCAACATTTTCGATTTGTTGACTGTGATCTTACTGGATATGTGACTTCTTACATGTTGGATTCGTCCTCGTTGATAAATATAGCTGATCATTGCTCTCCATGATGCTTTATGTGCTATTGGATATTTGTTCTACAGATCGCCAACTTTTCCTTCGACGAGGTTGAATTAAATAAGAACTGTATTGCCCAACTGTCCATTGCACCTTGAGACGTGATCACATAATGTCAACTATCCATCGAAGCTGAGGGTCCATCGGAGCATTGATAAGATAAATGATTCTTGAATGCCTATCGAGGCAAAAATTATAGAGGATCTGGTAGATATTGCGAGTGATCCATGCTCGAGCATCCGTTGAGGCAAAAAAGGACCGAGCAAGTATTACGAACGATCCTGTAGTGTTGGTGAAAATTAAATTTCCAAACCATTTATTAGGGTTGAATAATGATAATAAATGTGACGTCGATCATTCATCGACTGTGCCAACCATTTGTTGGGACTGAATATAAGAATTCTCCCGATTAACCAGTTGTTGTGGATAAAATGCGACGTGCGTGGCAAATATCTTCGGGACTAAATAGATAGAAATATTTTGCTGATCATTTGATAAGATGAACCTTGAATATGCCTGATCATCCTTCATGTCAAGAATCATAGAGCCAGGTCATCAATACTGAAATTAAAGAAATATCAACATCTGAGCATCCGTCGGTTATCACAAATAATATTGCCCAAGCATTTGTTGGGTCCAAAGTGGTGTAACGTGCTCGACCATCCATCAGAGCATTAACAAAATGAGTGGTGCCTGACTGGTCTATCAGGGCAAAGTTGTACATGTCCGAGTAGATATAGAGAGCGATTCATGCTCGAGCATCTATTAATAAGATTTCCAAGAGCTTAAGATTGTGGCCGAGCATTCGTCGGGAGTGAATCTTGTACCTGTGGAAGTTAATAAGTTGCTCGTCCATTTATCGAGGCTAAATCAAATAGAATTTATCCTACAATTCATTTATTCAGTCAAGGAATATATGACGTTCTTCTTCTTGAACATGCGTCAAGGAAAAGATTCATAGTATTGAATGAATGACATGAATGATCCCATAATTTCTATGATAAAATCTCACGAGGATAGCCGTGCCCGAGCATCCGTCGGGGCTACGCTAGGTATTAGTAAAAATATTACACCGACCATCCATTGGTATAACCAAAAATAGCTAGACGACAATATTAAAAATTAAATGATCAAATAAATGACATGAGTGCGCTCCAATATTTATGTGAACAAAATAATTGTAATAAAGTGGAATAAAAGAAGCAAAATTTGTCAAATATATGCAGATGTATGACATAGGAGTTAATTTGGAATTTCTGCAAATAGCTCTAAAAAAATTGTTTTCACAGAAAATTGGGGTAGTGACAATTATGAAGTATGCAGTATAGATAGCCCCCTGCTAACAAATTTATGATGATAAAAATCGTGAGAAAATAAAATATTATGAGACAGAAATGAACAATGCACAAATAAATGTGCGTATCCATTAATTGGGGTTATTCTTAATATAAGAATTATCCTGACCAACCATCCAGTGGGGATAAAGTGAGACATGTGTGGCGAATATCTTCGGGACTAAATATATAGAAATATTTTGTCGATTATCTGCCGAGATGAATCTTGAATATGTCTGACCGTCCTTCAGGTAAAGAATCATAGAACCTGAGCTTCAGTCAGAATAATAATAATTTTGCCCAAGAATCTCTTTTGGTCTAAAGTGCTATGGTGTGCTCGACTATCCGTCGGAGCATTAATAAAATGAATGGTGCCACAATAGTCGACGTGGAAAAGTTGTACAATACCGAGTACATATAGCAAGAAATTTGTGCTCGAGCATATGTCGAAACATCGACGAGATTTCCATGGACTTAAGATTATTGCCGAGCATCCGTCGGGACTAAATCTTGTACCTGCCATCGACCAGTTGACGGTGGTCCAACCAAGACCTCATCGGCCTCACTGACATTGAGTGCGCTGAGTTCATCCTTTCACATTGACTGATGACCACCAAAGTTGTTCATATGAGATCTTCAAGACTTTTCGTTAGTCGCATATAGAAGCCGACCAATAGGGGCGGGCCCAATTGTAGGTCGGAGATGGCCCCAGGTAGCAGTTTGGGGATGAATCGGAGAGAGGATTAGAAATAATTTTGGGCGTCCGACTGTGGTAGCCCCAGGTCGCAGGGGAGATCCACTATCAGTGAACGAAGTTTGCAAAGCTGTATGGGTACCAGGTCGTCCTCGTCGTGACTGCCTACTAGCCAGAGGAAAGACGTTGTAGGTGAAAACCATCCCCAAAGAAACTTTATTATGTGTTATAACCTTTACACGGGGTTGAGCTCGTCACTACTCGTCCTCTCCGCCGACCAGCTGATGTCCTCGTCCCTGCCACCGACCAGCTAATGATAGTCACAAACTGGTCGCCGACTACCAGGGGCTCCGGTAAATCCCTCGTTGGTGCTCGATCGAAGACATATTTTTGGGACATGGATTGGTTGTGATTTGTAAAAGACACTAAGAGTCTTGAACCCAATCGAAGATCGGTGTGGTTTGCAGAGAGCAAACTTTTTGAGAGAAATCTGCTAGAATCTTATCACTTCCTAAAATTATGGAAAGAAATAAATGTGTTGGGACTCGAAAAATTTATGTAACCCATGTATTGCGATAGTCCATATTTTCATGAACTTCTACCTTTTCCATTATTATTGGTTCTGCCCATCTAGAGAACAATTCTGGATTACAGGTCGGAGAACCTCAAGTTGTAGGTCGGAGATGATTGGAATCGAAAATCGTTGGCTTTTGTGATTTCTCTTCTGTCGTGTAAGATTGTGAGAAATTCACGCCGGATTGTGCACCCAACATCCGTATATCTTTTCTGAACAAATACCTTCTTGAAGGAAACTCACCAAATATGCTTGTAAAGATTTGGTCAATGTCTCAGGGTCGCTTTTAACGTTTATCACAAATTCTGAGATATGGGAATCATAATATATGATGTACCCATAAAATAACGTTTATACCCAGAAAAACATCAAAAGAGTCCAGATATTTGGAGAGTCTTCATAGAAATCTCTGACAGTGAATTTCATCTGAAACAAACAATGAGTGTTAACGCAAAAATTCTCCATCTACGAGGACCAATCAGAAAAGGACACATGTCATCCTACGTGGCAATATTCAACACCCGAGGAGAGTTAGTCGGCACCCGAGGAGAGTTGGTAGGCACCCGAGGAGTGTTAGTCGGCACCCGAGGAGAGTTGGTCGGTACCCGAGGAGAGTTAGTTGGCACCCGAGGAGAGTTGGTCGGCATACCAACCAGGAATATCAAAGGATAACTACGCATTTAATGATCATTAATGTACATTTATATTGTAGATGACAACACATAGCATACCAAGAAATTAGATTCGTTGAATGTAGACATAATGTATAAATGTCTACATACAATGAATCTATTTATCTCCCATTACTATAAATACATGTATTCCCTTAGCCAAAAGGGAGAACAAAAGAGAGAGATCCAAGAGATCCAAGAACCGAGAGACACCACATTGTGCTATTGTAAACCCCTGGGAATAAAATAACAGTGGACGTAGGCTTTTCCTTATAGCCGAACCACTTTAAAAATCTTTGTCTCTTATATGTTTGATGTGAATGTTTATCTTCATCTTCAATCTCATCCTCATCATTTATCTGCTGTTGACGCCACTAAAATGGCAGTGGCCATTTTCTGTCTTCAACAGATTGGCGCCGTCTGTGGGAAACGTGTTACAAGCGTTGTTCTCCACCAAAAGCTAAGTTTTTATTTTCTCTACGTATAATCAATTATACATACATCTTTTGATTCAATCATGATTTTTATGTTTATATACATAAATTAATTGTCCAATTTTTATCTGCAAAATGTTGCATATCATGATTTTTAAATCATAACTGTTAGATTAATTCTTATTTAGAAATCTGAAAAATAGTAGATTTCATAAATCATAATTCTTTGCTTGATTCTCAAGTTTTAATTTTATATCATGGAATAAATATTTTAAATGATTACATATACCAATATATACGACGATGATAAGATCTAATCATTTTCATTGTTGATTTTGAAATAAATTTTGTAAGATATTTGATGTCTATTCATATTCCCATCATATTTTTAATAAAAGAATGGGAAAAGGTTAAAGACAATGAAAAGTCTTTTCATGGAAATCATGACCCATATATATTCTCTCTCTCTTTAAGTTTGAGTCTCTTTGCATTCACAAGTTTAAGTCTCTTTGTATTCATTTTTATGAATTATATACTTAATTTGGTTCATCTTCCATCTATGTCAATAAAGTCAAATTGATTGATTTTTTATATAAATTTGGTAATAATTTCGATCATTCACCATGTTTTTATCTCTCCAAATTGGGAATAGGAAGGGATCAATATAAAAAATAATTTTCTCTCAACTGAAAAATCATTACCCACCTCTTATAAAAGAGGATCAGTAAAATAATCATGACCATATCAAGACTCTGGGCACAAATTTGATATGTTGGCCCCTCGTTCATCACATCACAAGGTTTCTTTGTCGAAATCACACGATCTAGCGGATTATTTATTTATTCATTTAATTAACATTCTTAAGGCTTAAATTTTACATTGAATGTTATTTTTTGATCTAAAGATTCGAGATATTCTGGTCATCCAACTATATATTCTATAATTTGAGATATCCTTAAATGTTGGTCGGCAACATCCATGTCGTTTGTCGGCAGCAGTAGAATCTTGGGGTATTAAAAAATGCTAAGCGCCCCTGATATTTCTTTAAACACGAGTTCGGCTTGGGGACAAGCAGGGGGCTTAAGTCTTTTTAACTTATGATCACCCCAAAAATATTTTTAAACAGCAACTAATACCTGACTAGTTGTTGGAGATTAAATAAATTTACAAAAAAACTTTACATCTTATTTATGATGCATATCTAATAAAAATTTGTCCATCTCACACACGTGTGGCACAAAAATATTATTTCATATTTTGAAATTTTTATGCTGATACATATCATATATTGATTGGATGAGTAAATTATTCTCATGATTAATCAATTCAGCCTACACATATGGTAGAGCAAATTATTAATTTTTACAGGCACAAGATTCAATGCCGACGAATGCTGAAGCACAAATTATTCTATATCCGTACGGATTCATATTTTATATTTATCTCAGCATGGAGCTCGAAAAATTTCTTCTCTCTATATATATTCGGCTCCGAGGAAAAGCTACAACAGTTATTATATTTCACCCCCAACGGATAGTTGGTCGGGGTAATTCTTATTTATATTCGGGCCCAGATATCTGCTCCAGCACAAATGATTCTATATATCCATTGGGATTCATATTCTATATTCATCTCAACATGGAGCACGGAGAGATACTTATTATCATATTCAGCTCTGAGGAGAACTGTAACATTTATTATATTTCACCCCCAACGGATAGTTGGTCGGAGTAATTCTTATTTATATGCAGGCCCAGCAAAGTTCTCGGCCATATTCTTATGTTCTGGAAAATATTATTCTTATTCGGCATTCTGCAATTATGCCTCGACAAGATACTTATTCAGCTTTAAGGAGAATTACAACATTCGTTCGGATAATTCTTATTTATATTCAGGACTGACAACGTTCTCGGCCATATTCTTATGTTCTGAAAGATCTTATTCTTGTTCGGGATTATATGATTCTACCTCGACGGATCGGCGAGGCACTTTATTATTTTTAATTATTCTTTATATCTATTTGGATGCATATTCTATTCTTATTTCAGCAAGGATGTCTCCAGAATTTATTATATCTTATTCAGATCTAAGGATGTCTCCAGAATTTATTATATCTTATTCAGATCCAAGGATGTCTCCAGAATTTATTATATCTTATTCCCAACAATCTGTTGGTCATCGCCGAGGAGGTATCCTGCATTTATATTATCTTATTCCCAACAATCTGTTGGTCATCGCCGAGGAGGTATCCTGCATTTATATTATCTTATTCCCAATAATCTGTTGGTCATCGCCGAGGAGGTATCCTGCATTTATATTATCTTATTCCCAACAATCTGTTGGTCATCGCCGAGGAGGTATCCTGCATTTATATTATCTTATTCCCAACAATATGTTGGTCATCGCCGAGGAGGTATCCTGCATTTATATTATCTTATTCCCAACAATCTGTTGGTCATCGCCGAGGAGGTATCTAGCATTTATATTATCTTATTCCCAACAAATCTGTTGGTCAGCACCGAGGAGGTCTCCAGCATTTATATTATCTTATTCCCAACAATCTGTTGGTCAGCTCCGAGGAAGTCTTCATCATTTATTATCAATTACCACCAACTCCGGTTGGTAGATAAAATCCAACTCCGGTTGGTAGACAAAATCCAACTCCGGTTGGTAGACAAAATCCAACTCCGGTTGGTAGATAAAATCCAACTCCGGTTGGTATTGGTCGATAAATCTCATTCAAAGTTCACATTCCACAGTTGGGGGCTTCTATTATAAATATATTTGTTCATTTGGTGGCACATTCTTATATCATCATGCAGTCGAGCATCAAATTCAACCCCGACTAATCACTTTCTCAGGAGGAATATTGAAGTTCAGGAGGTATATTGAAGTTCAGGAGGAATATTGAAGTTCAGGAGGAATATTGAAGTTCAGGAGGTATATTGAAGTTCAGGAGGTATATTGAAGTTCAGGAGGTATATCGAAATTCAAGAGGTGTATTCAGAACTATCAGGACATGATGAAAGAAAGCGAAAAGTACTCCACCGAGGAACTCTGTCAGACCAGAAATTAGAAGACAAATTGCCTATATGGAGACTATATGTAGATGGCTCATCTTGCACTACAGGCTGTGGGGCAGGGATCGTTTTGAACAGCCCAGACGAGGTCGACATGGAATACGCCCTACGTTTCTAATTCAAAGCTTCTAATAATGAGGTTGAGTATGAGGCCATGGTTGCAGGTCTTAATTTGTCAAATACTATGGAGGCACAACAGGTTATTGTCTTCAGTGATTCTCAATTGATCGTAAACCAAATGTTGGGAATATATGCATCCAAAGGAGAATTGATGATCAAGTATCAAGCAAAGGTGATGGAGTTGGTATCAGAGTTTGTTGCTGTTCAACTGGTAAGAATATCAAGAACGGAGAATGTGAGAGCATACGCCTTGGCCCGATTAGCATCAGCTACTCGTACCGAGCTGCGATTGAAGCATTAGAAAGTCGGAGCATAGATGAAGACCTGACGATGAATATTATTACCCTTGATTTAGAAACATCTTGGATGGATCCTATCAGAGCATATATTAAGGAGGAACAATTACCGGAGGATAAGCTCGCTGCTAAGGAACCAAAGTTTAAAGCTGCTCGGTATAATGGTATTCGGAAGATAAGCTCGCTGCCAAGAAATGGAAGTTTAAAGCTGCTCGACGAGGAATTATGGCAGGTTTGCAAAGATGTGTACATCCCTCCGAGGTGAATTGATTAAAGAGATCCATGAAGGGTCCTGTGGAGCCCATGTAGCAGGTCGAATACTTTTGCAAAAGGTGATGACGCAGAGATACTACCGGCCGATGATGAGAGCTGATTGTATAGCTTATGCCAAGAAATGTGACAAGTGCCAACGTTTTTCCTCCATCAGAAGAACTTCACAAACATTATTGACATCCATCATTTATCCTTGGCCATTTTCTATGTGGGGATTGATTTGGTTGGACCATTGCCGACGACTCGAGGAAGATTCAAATACCTCGTCATCGCAGTAGATTATTTTACTTAGTGGATAGAAGCTGAGCCACTTATTGACATGACATACGAGAAGAAGAGCATCCAGCCCCGAGAAGAATCAAGCTACACAAGAGGAAATGAAGACCGAGCCAAAGAGAGATCTAGATCTCCTCTTCGGGCAGAAGAAAAACAATAAATGGAGAATGTGTGTTGATTTCACCGATCTCAACAAAACAGCGGATGCTACCTCGGGACACGAGCTGCTCATGGATACTTACTCCTCTGGCTACCACCAGATCAAAATGAAACCTGAAGACAGGGAACGACATAACAGCGGCTGATGAACAAGGTTTTTGCCGAGAAAATCAGTTGCAGTATGGAAGTCTATGTTGATGACATGCAAGAAAGCTGCTGATCATTTGGTTGACTTGAGTCAAACTTTTGATCAACTGGATAATTATCAAATGAAACTCAACCCGACGAAGTGCACATTTGGAGTACGAGAAGGAATGTTCCTCGAGTACATCATCAACCAGCGAGACGTTGCAGCAAATCCAGACAAGATCAAAGCCCTTTTAGGGTTGTGATCCCCAAAAACGAAAGAAGAGGTGCAGAGATCAGATACCCAAAGCTGGAAAATTGGCAGTGGCATTAATTAAAGCAAGTAGAAGAAGGAGGCTGTGTTTCCAGGCCCATACCATGCATACCGACATGCCATTAATACAAGCTATAGCAGAGTTTACTGATCTTAATACTCCCGAGAAACAAAAATTGCTCGCTGATCAACCTGTGGATGTTACAGGATCAACCAAGAAGACTGCTCTAAGGAGCCATGCTCTACGGAGCCATGCTCTACGGAGCCACGCTCCACGGAGCAAAAGTGCTATAAGTAGCCAACCTCCTTTGGTTAGGAGGACACGCTCTACGGAGCAAAAGTGCTATAAGTAGCCAACCTCCTTTGCTTAGGAGGACACGCTCTACGGAGCAAAAGTGCTATAAGTAGCCAACCTCCTTTGGTTAGGAGGACACGCTCTAAGGAGCAAAAGTGCTATAAGTAGCCAACCTCCTTTGGTTAGGAGGACATGTTCTAAGGAACCAAAATATGCTCGAAAGAGCCAAAAGCTTTAAGGAGCCAAAAAGTGTACACCAGCATGATCAACTACGGTTGGTAAGACTTTATATATTCTCACATTACAACTCATGTTGGTCGGGAGGTAACATTATTACAAAAAGTTCTTTGAAGAACAAAATTTTCCAAACTGTACCAAGTATGGTTGGTCGGGGATAAAAACCCACTAACTGTAGTTGGTCGACAAGGACAAATTATTGACCTTAGTCGGTCGGGCACATTTTTATATTTGAAAGTAAACCAAGTATGGCTGGTCGGGGATAAAAACCCATCAACTGTAGTTGGTCGACAAACATTATTTATCCACCTTGGTTGGTTGGAAACAGTTTGAATAAATTATACTCATTACTTTATTATTTAGTGATCGAGCAACATTACTAATACTTGTAACTTTTTTGGTCGATGAACCATACAATATTGTTATGCAGGCACAAATAATAATGTGTTTGATATTTACAAAACAATAGCAAATTCAAATTTGTGAACAAAAATGAAATTCTTTCACTGAATTCAAAATGAATTATGCAAATTTATTACATTGATATTAAATTGTGTACTAACTATTACATTGAGATTCCTACTCTATTGGTTTCTCTCCCTCTGATTTTGAAACAGGTTCCTCACCAGCAGGAGGATCATCTAAAATATTATGAAGTTAAGACCTTTCAACATTCTGATATTCATCACAGATGATCTATCCGAGAAGCATTAGCCCATTCCCGAGAAGCACTTGCACGTCCTCGAGAACCTCTTGATCGTCCCCGAGCAGAGGAAGAAATCAAAATCAACATCTACAGTACTGAGATCTTTGCTAATACTGTCTCGACCAATAATGAAGAAGAATTTATGAGAAAATGTTTCGAAGTCCACCACTAGCTTGGTACTAATCAGATTGAAGAGTTGGGTTCAAAAGCTATATGTTACTCGACAAAGTATTCAGAGGAGCATGAATCAGAAAAATCAAGCACGTGAAGTTAGCACTCAGTTGCTCGACACAGGAAGCAGTTGGTCGGCTAGCAAACCAATCAACATACTTGAAGATTATGACAAGCTACAAGTTTCATACTATGGCATGGCTGCATCCAAATTCCCAGGGGTGATACATAGCACACGGAGTTCCTTTAAAGAAAGATTAGCAACCATCGATCAGCCTGCATCATACTTCGTTCAGGAGATAATGAACTTTATGTTGAACAAATCAAGAAGGTAGATCAAGAATTTCACGAGCACTGAGCAACACTGCAGAATAAATACTCCATCCTTTCAAGTAAACCATCAAGCATGGAGCATTGGGGGCTTCTGTTAACGCAAAATTCTCCATCTACGAGGACCAATCAGAAAAGGACACATGTCATCCTACGTGGCAATATTCAACACCCGAGGAGAGTTAGTCGGCACCCGAGGAGAGTTGGTAGGCACCCGAGGAGTGTTAGTCGGCACCCGAGGAGAGTTGGTCGGTACCCGAGGAGAGTTAGTTGGCACCCGAGGAGAGTTGGTCGGCATACCAACCAGGAATATCAAAGGATAACTACGCATTTAATGATCATTAATGTACATTTATATTGTAGATGACAACACATAGCATACCAAGAAATTAGATTCGTTGAATGTAGACATAATGTATAAATGTCTACATACAATGAATCTATTTATCTCCCATTACTATAAATACATGTATTCCCTTAGCCAAAAGGGAGAACAAAAGAGAGAGATCCAAGAGATCCAAGAACCGAGAGACACCACATTGTGCTATTGTAAACCCCTGGGAATAAAATAACAGTGGACGTAGGCTTTTCCTTATAGCCGAACCACTTTAAAAATCTTTGTCTCTTATATGTTTGATGTGAATGTTTATCTTCATCTTCAATCTCATCCTTGTCTAAAATCAAAGCTGTTGCGCAAATTTGTAGATGCATAAAAATTAAATACACAGAATGCATGAATACAAATGTGTAAAGAATCGTGCATCAATAAAATGATGTTTATACAAAATATATAATCATTCATACGGAGATTTAAAAAAAAAGTAAACTTAGCTCTCGATTATCGTGCGTGTACACCATGGGGTCGCAACGTAAATCTCCATCTCGTAAACAGGAAGGAAAGACTTTTTGTGTCGTTTCCCACAGACGGCGCCAATTGTAGGTGCAAAAAATCTCACCCGTAGGGGGTGCCAATTCCTCACGATACAAGCATAAAAATAAATATGAGAGAGACAAAGATTTACGTGGTTCGCCCATAAATGGCCTACGTCCACGGGGCTGCTACTGTGTTCCATTAGAATGATGAGAGAGTTTTACATAAGAGTGTTTCTCTAGCTTCTAAGCCCACTTTCACAATAGGGGGTCTCCCCTTTATATAGAGTTAGGGGTTACAAATATGGATGAGTCCTATCTTTGTGGAGTTTGATTTGACTCAGATACGTCTCCTCGGTCTTCTTATTTATCAAGGACTCTAATCGTCCTTATCTTGTTGGAGCGTTCGTTGCTCGCCATCATGACCGGGGTTCTTGCCACATGTCATGTTATTATATAGGCATATTTTTTACCCCCACAGTTACCATCTGCATTGACCGTGTAAGCAGAATTCCCCATAAGTGCTAACAATTCTTTTTGTATATAAATTTTCCCTTTAATATCCTCTTCTCCATTTCACCAACTTCATCTGGTGTAAGGTTCTCTAATTAATTAAATTCTTTTTCATAAAGTGACCTCTGTTCAACCCTCTTGTGTGAGTTCAGAACAACGTTCGCATATTATCCTGAACAACTGATGAAGGAACTTATGGTCAAACCATATGTACGCGCCTTCACTTAACAAAACATCTCACTTGTAAGTGTGGTGGTTGCCTCTCACAATTGAAACTCCGCTCTTACGAGCAAAAAAAAATTTTACCCAAAATTTTCACTCCCGATTAGCCATACTCTGGCATATTCCCAAACCTTTGGATATTTTACTTTTGTTGGCTAACACACACCATTTCCTCATTTATAGAATTTCCACTACTAGTTTTCTTCAATGTTTCATCTGACTCTCTCTCCCATTCCAACCTTGCTGGGTGAGTCTAATTTAACCCCACTTTTTACTATAGTGGTTCGTGGAAGTCATAAGTCGTGCCTTAGCCGTCTTTACCATTTTAAACTTCCCTTCCATAATATGGGTGACCATAACTACGGTCATCATTCTTGAATATACCATATAACCTCAAGTGAGATTTTCCTCCTACTGTACGCCCAACTTCCCCCGCCTGACATACTGCATCGTTCGGCACACGAACACACCCGAATGTAAATAAGATTCACTATCATATACATTATAGCAGGAGAACGAAGTCTCACCAAATAAATCAACAATCCTAAACATAGGGCTCTATATAAAAGAAAGCTACGCCGGAAGCATTATAAGCCGCATAGATCTTAAAGGACACTAGAACCTGATGTTCTGATACCACCTGTAACACCCCGTCTAATTAAATATCGGGTAGTTACTACTTTATTAAATTAATACAGAATATCAAGTTGGTTCAGTCTTAGCTTCACTGTCGAAAACAATTAGTTAATTACTAGGCACCTAATATTTAAAAAGAGATATGCCAAATTTTATTAATTAAGTGAACAAATAACCAAGAATTAAATCATTACCCATCAATCGCATAAACAATCTCATATGAATAACAAACGAAAATAAATCAACTGAGTCTGGAGTAAACACTCCAATAATAATAATAATGCCAGAGTAAATAAAGTCCCAATACAAGAGTCTGAATAAATAAACCAATAACCGAAATAATGAAAGTCTGTAACTACAACCTCTAATTAAGAATGGTTGACATGCCCTAACTGATACAAATGACTCTGAAGGAACCAAGGATAAATATGAAGGCATTTAATACCAAGATCCTATAACTTCCACAGCAGCTATAACACGTCATCAGAATGGAACTCCTATGCTTGGCGTCCCTGTAGCTGGGCACCTAAAATGTGTTTACAAAAAAAGATAGATTTGAAAGTAAACGGGTCTCAACTAATTTCACTCCTAACATATACACTTAACCCATCCTAATTATGCCTCTAACTAACTAGTCTATAACACTCCTACTTTCGCACTCTAACATAGGCTATCTACTCGTAACACCCAAATAGGTCATATTCTTAACCCGAATTCACATTCATTAAATTACTTATCTCAACTGTTAATTAAATTCTCACATTCTTTTCCCATTCAATTATCTTAGTTATTCGCATCTACTAAGGAGTAGTGAACTAGTCACAAGTACATATATAAATCACTCTCAGTACATATGTACATATAAGGCACCCGTAGGCTATGCTGCGATGCACGCATACTCTTCTACCAAATCCATGTACATCTCGTATGTAAGGATCACATGTTTCAAATCTCTCAAGAACCATCTCAATACAAATCATACATATTGGAGGAGAATATAGTTCACATACCCATGGCCACGCACATACCTACGCTCCCATGGTCAACTGACTTATCAACTCACAAATAAGTCATTCACAGTCCTACATCCTTAAGGTACCAATATAAATCCCCCCGAAGGCACATAAAGATAAGATATCCCTTTTCTCGAAAACCAACCTCTCGTGATGGCAAGTATGGTAGGTATGTTGTACACATAAGAATTTCATACACTAGGCATTCACACAACCTATGTAATCATATTTCAATATTATGTATTCACACATTCCATCTAGTAAGTCTCGTACGTAGTAAGTTTATCCCGAACATCATACGTAATATATATTCAACTTGATAACTCTCTCGTCGTATCAATTTGAGAACCTAAACCTATACCAAAAGGTTACTATGTCTCCTATTAGATTTTGATGTTATCTAAACAAATATAAAATCCCTCTGCTACTGTTCATACCCTTACATTATCTTTCTTTCCACTTTCAGTCCCAAATCGAAAGATTTTAAACCTTCCTCACTCGGTAACCGCTCGTAATTATAACGTTTGATCCCATAAGTTATAACATTTTTCGGGCAATAACAAAGACTCTACTGACCTTAACTAAGCCCCACAATATTATATTAATCACCCTAAGAATCAATATCGGCTTTGGAATTTTCATTAAACCTTAAAGGAAAATAGTTGCCAAAAATCTGGAGAGGTCGATCGATAGAAGAAAATGATCGATCGATCGATCATCGATTGATCGACATTCTTGGATTGATCGATCGATCAAGAAGGTTTTTTCCCAGATTTCTCTTGAATAATTACGAGTTTCTTCCTTTTTACACCTCAAATTCTTCATTACAATGTCCCAATCTCCCAAGTAAGTTTACTAATCATTAAACCAACATATATACACAAGTTCTATCATTCAAGAATCATTAAACTATAATATAACATCGTTTTCTTGGATCAAAAGTCATAAATTTCACTACATCCCTAATTCTTCACTATTTCTTCCAAAATCATCATAATCCTCAATTAAATTTCGTGATTCTTAACCCTTAATTTATAATTTCGTTCATCAAACATTTCCAAAAGGACCAGTACATGCAAACCTACCCAAAATCAATTATTAAGTCGCTAATTTCATATTTTTTTTGCCCTTATTCATAATTTGACATCAAACCTGAACTATCATGTAGAGTATATGCCATAAATTGTTGCAAGATAAATCACTTTCCTGAAATAGAGATTCTGATCCTTTGAAGCAGACGGTATGGGAGTGACTCCTGCTTTTCGATCTATCCGATGGTGGTGACGGTGGTGCAAAAACCTCCAAGGGTTGGTTGTAGCCATCGAAACCCTTGGAATTTCTCATCTCTTCCTCTCTAACTGCCATGATGCTTTTTGGTTGTAAAAACCCTAAGGGACTCAAATGTTGGCTGATAATTAAAACCTAAATTTCGTAAGTCACTATTCACCAAAAATAGGAATGACTAAAATACCCTCTCGGGTTGCCGGTTAGGCCTAAAAATGCCCCAGGACCCAAACTAAACCCCCGACTAGTGTTTTCTGACTATCTCGGCCCTTCCGGATACGTTTGTGCACTCAAAATGATCACACAGATGACATATAAATAAAATACTTTTAAATCCATTAAATTTGGTCCTGACACGGCTAACATGCGCGTCCCAACTTAATTATCAAAACTGCCGTATTTTCAACTCACGAAAATTTTAATAAATTCAATAATCACATATTACCATAATCACAGGGTAATATTCAATATTATCATCATATTTAAATACTAACTCTCGTCTCGCTAGTTATTTAAATCCGAATTAATTTTCAATTAATTATCCCAAATTAATTTAATTTATCCCACAATTAAAAGCAATTTCATTTAATTAATCTCATAATTAAAAGCCATAAAATTACAAGGTATTACAAAAAACTAGTAACACCGTGGATGTAGGTTTCCTTAAAGGTCTGAACCGCGTAAATTATCATGTTTTTCTTTATCATTCATCCTCATTCTCTATAATTATTATTTCTCTCTGATTATCTCCTTGATTATTATTTGTTGCTTCGACTTTTGAACATTAACAAATTGGTTGCTTAGCAGGGACAATCTAGAATGGCGAATAATCCCAAGAGCACTAGCATAACAGAAGTTCAAACACCACCTACCCCTTTCAGGGAAGGCAACCTACACAGTTTCCTAATGAACCTCACAAAAGGGCAAGAAGCCATGCAGGAAAGTGTCAGAAAGTTGACACACACCCTCCAGACGAGGCTAGTGCAACCCAATCTGCACCACGTGACTCCAGGACCCAAGATATCGAGAATCGATGAAAGGGACTTCCTCCGACTCCCCGTAAATAACGACAACAAGAGTATCATAGGCAAGCAATGGAGAGTCCTAGAAGGATTAACCTAGGGTCCTGTGGAAACACCAATTCCTCTCGATGAATCGGGTCACAACGGGATCAAACATATTGCCCAGGAGCAACCTCCTCCATTCAGTCGCCCACCCACTTCAATGACCAGTCATATTCAGTGGAGTGTCCTAGCGTGCTTGAAAGACTAAGCGGGGCACAATGTTTGATCAAATAGAACCACATTGCAACAACTGGAAAATTCCAGTAGCCTCACGCGATTACCCTAAGAGGAGCACATTAGGAAGGTTCGCCATTAAAGGCTCCCGTTGCCCTTCTTGAGCACCGGTCGAAGCCGAGCATACTTATTAGGAAAAGAGCTCAAAAGTTGTGGACGAGCAAAAAAGATTATTGAAGACAGTACACAAAATGATAACCAGTCATAGAAAGGCTCCATCTAATGTCTAGAGGATCGCCTTGGAAAGATTGTCAGGTCAAGGAACCCCCTTCATCGGGATTTCACCAAAGGATCCCCATTTGTCTCCTTTATCGTGGTGTACCCCACTCTGGTGAAATTCAATCCGCTGATTATCACACTCAAATACGATGGAAAGATATATCTTATCTAGCATATCTAATAATACCAAGCCACTGCAGACATTTATTCGATCCCGGATGAAATGAGGTGCAGAGCATTCTCCAACATCATAACTGGCTCTGCCCGTATTTTGGTATAACAGTTTGAAAAAACTTATTTACAAGGTTAATAAAAAAATGTTATAAGTTGAGTAAACTCCGAAATAAAATCGTTGAGCAAAACTCTTTTCAGAATACAATACTAGATGTGTTAAAACATTTTTCTGAATATGTTCTCTAGATTTGTTAGTTTTATTACTTTAGGTTTTTAAAACTAAAACGTTCAATTAAGTCTTAAGTGCGATAATGTTCACAAAAGAAATTAAGAAGATTCAAGAAAATTAGACACGCGATTTTTTACATGGTAAAACCCTAAAATAAGGGAAACATCCACGGTGACCTCTATGCCACAAAACAAAATCCACTAATAATCATACGACACAAGTTACAGCACTAAGCATGCAATAAAAGACCTAAATCTAAGTTCAGAACATTCCCTACACGAGTTACTCCATTCTCAAAGTCTTCTGACTTGATGTATTCTTCCTTCCCGTAGCTTCCTTGCTTTTTCCTTGTCCTCTTTGATTATAGCATCTCCAATAAACAAAATATCTCACCAAGAACCATAACCTCTAAGTGTTCGTGTGAGAGTGATATTGTTTATCAATTAAACTAAATGCAATAATACTTCTCACCATCTCAATCAATAATACAAGCAATATCCTATGAATTACAAGCCACTTCTATATGAAATGGAAATTATCCCAATTATGCTTTGAATACAAGACTTCAAAAAATTTCAAATCAAAACTAGTTTCAAAATTATTTATGTTCAATTTTATTTCACCAATTTGTGAAATTAATTTTTAAAACCAAAAATGTATTTATTAAATTTGAAAATATGCACAATAGGAAGTCTTATGTTTCAAATTTATTTGAAACTATATTCTTGGATTAAACAACAATAAACATAACAAAGATCGAAGAAAAAATAAAGAACCGGCAAAAATATAATCTGTGAACTACATGGTTCTTAGAGAGATAAATTTTTTAAGAAGGTCTTCAAACTTGAGTCAAACCACCAATACCCCAAACCAAATAAACCCTAAACATTTTAATCTCTCAAAGTGGGTTTACTGTTTATGGAGGATGAATGTGTTTAGTATATGGGTTTAAATTAAGGAAAGAAATGAAATGTGTATAATGGGTTTTGAAATGGGTTTTGAAATGGGTTTCTCTCTCTCAGGTTCTCAAATGGAAACGTCGAAATGCTCTCGGTTTCTCTTTATCCATACAGTTCTCTCGTGAGTGCTCTCTCTCTCTCTCTCTCTCGGTGCTTTAATGAAGCGTCGACCTCTCTTCTCAATTCTCTCCTGCCAACCTGAAATAGAACCCTAGATACTTTATATACTCTGCTGAAACAGATGGCTACAAACCAATGGATGCAATCTGATCTTAGATTGGGAAGAAACACAATTTCTTGTGGTCAAGACCCACTATGCGTTTGGCCAAAAATGGCAACAGCAGATGCGAGTTTAATGAGGTTTAATCACTAAATAAAATACGCGCACACATAGAAAACATGTATATGCAGTGTATGAAGTGTGTGTCCCAACTGTGGTTAAACTACTTCCCTTTTTGTGTCGCATTGGAGTACTTGAACTGGAATCTTCTTGAAGATTGGATACCTTTTTGAGATAGAGTAACTCAAAAAATATCTAATCCAATTTTGTCTCGATATCTAAACTAGTTGCAACTCCTATCTGGCATAGACTCAAGTAAGTCAACCATATAGTGTGTTCTCAATCTCCCCCTTTGGATATTGGAGACAAAATTCCCTTGAGTATCCTGAACTCATGGGTAAAAATGAAAAATCCTAGATTTCCTATACAAAAATCTCTATCACCAATTCCCATCCTAGAACCGAAAATAAGAGAAGAAAATACATTACTCAACAACAATACATACCAATACCCTATTAAATAGGACAAGCTATACCACCAGGTCTAAAAATGCCTGAAAAGGATTAAACAATTAATGGAATATTAGTAGAGTTAGTTCCAAAAAATATAAATTGTAGCACAGTTACTCAAGTTATTCTCCCCCAATTTTGGTCAAATATACAACGGGGTAAAAAGTATAAATCAGGAGAATATGATATAAAATGTCAACACACGAAATAACATATACAAGGGCAGATACAAGGGTCTCCTACATTAAACATATATTAGGAGGCATTTTTTATCATTTGAGAAATGCCCATGCCCTAAATCCTCATAAACCAATTATTAGCGTGCAACTACCGAGGATATGAATGATTTATTAAATTAAGTAAGAACTATTATACCAATGGCATTATGAAGATACTCATATCGCATATCATCAACATATTTGAAATTCTTCCTAAGGTATACCCGATCAATAATACGACAAGATGTTTGAACAACTTTGGCCAAAAAATACTTAGGTAGAATTTTCGCATGTAGCATAACCCTAGCTATCTCTTGTAAAGTTCTATCTTTCTTTTTAGTAATGTCGTTCTGCTGAGATGTCTTAGGCACACTAAATTCATATTTATATCCATTGCCTATACGATATTCTGCAACACCAAAATCTTTGAATTCTCCACCTTTGTCATTTCTTATGCGACATACTTGGGTATCCTTCTCATTCCCTATTTTTAAGAACTCATCGAAGGTATTGGATTTATTTTTCATGAATGCGACCTAAGTATATTGTCTGTAATCATCCACAAAAACCTGTATTTAACTATTACCACAAAAGTTGACAGTTCTAAAGGGACCTATAAGTTCCATGTGGATTAGTTTCAAAGGTTTTGTAGTTAAAACATCTTTAACATTCTTGTGAGGAGATTATACTTATTTTCCCTTCCTGACAAGGACAACAGATAGGATAAAAAAAAATTTTGATTTTAGACAATCCTTTAACAATTTCTTGGGAACTTTCCTACGAAGATTATCAAAGTTTGTATGTCCCAATATATTACAATATTCAGACTTAGGAAGTACTATGTAACAGTTATCCTCATTTCTGTTTCCTGTGAAAATATAATTTCCCTTTTCATCGAGGATTTTGCAATTAGTTTTTGACAAGAAAACATTACGATTGGAATAAAAAAATTGAGATATACTAAGTAGGTTAAACTTGAGACCTTTAACTAGGAGGATATCATTTATATCAGGGAGACCTTCCTCACACAATGTTCTCTTACCTATGATCTTAGATGAAACTGCATTACCAAGCACAACACTACCTCCAAGGAAGTTTGTTTTATTTATTAATTTAGTTTCATCTACGGTCATATGTTTAGAACATCCAGAGTTAAGGTACCATCCAGACGAAATGTGTGGTTCCTTAAAACTTATTCTTTCTAATCCAAATAGGCCTAGTTTTGACAATTTTATTGGCCTTTAATTTAGAAAAGTTTTGTTGGGTCTTTTGAAATGATTTCTTCTTAGTTTTAGGTCCTCCATTCTTTTTATAGTTAGAGTTATGAGTGGTCTATCTTGGGAGAACATAAGTATTTCTACTCTTTCTAGAATAGTTAATGTTTGAATAGGTACGTGTATACACTATCTTTTGAAAACATCCGATAATAGAGTGGCCGTAGACATCACAGTATGAACAGTACTAGTGTGTGGTGGACTTGACTTTATTCTAAAGTCTTTAAAAATTGGTTTATCCCTAATAGGAAGGGTCGTCCAAGTGTCATTAGTTTTGGGTTTCTTACAGTGATTTCTAATCGAAGGACAGACGTACTTAGCTGGACCATTAGATTTGGGTTGTTGAGAAAAATCACTCTGTTTTTCCTTAGAGACATTTTAAAAACAATTTTCTTTCTGAGTGGTCTGAGGATTCTGGCCTTGTTTTATAAAAACAAAATTTTTAAGAGAAACATTTTTTCTAGTATAAACTTTTTCTCCAAATCCAAAACCAGATTTGTCATCAGAATCAAACTTGCTTCCTACAACAATTTCTTCGTAGGATTTAGATTGAGTTTCAAAGTGTAATCATTTTGTAAACACGTTTGAAATTTTTTGCTTAGATTCTTCAAGTTCTACTAAGGTAGACATGTATTTTTGTTCCAAAATATTATTTTTCTCAGAAAGATTGTCTATTTTTGCAGAAAATTCTTCAATTTCAGTCTCATGGGTAACACATTGTGTTGTAAATTCTTTAGTGTCCTTCCTAGTAGTCTGGTTAAGTAAATCAATACGATCATTCAGAAGGTTAGCCATTTTTTCAAGATGGGCACTTTTCTTAACCTTTTTAGTGTATAGCTTATGGAGATCTAGAAGATCATCATTGGTCTCTCTAAGTGTGTCGTGTGAAGTGTCTCCTATATCTCTCATTTCATATGTGGAACTCACACACACTTCAGGTTTAACGACAATGCTTTTAGTTTGACACACCCTTAAGCTATCACTATCAATGTTGTTTTTATCATCAACAGTCACAACATTTTCAACAACAGGCGCAACAATAGGAACAATAGAATCATGAGTAGACACACATTCATCATCATCATGGTATATGATCCTAGCATAAAATGACATAAAGGACTCATAATTATAAGTTGACTCAGTTTCATCTTCATCAGAATCACTAGAGTCGTCCCATGTCTTACACATATTGGCCCTAGTATTATTAATAGGCTTATTTGGGCATTTATTAGCAACATGTCCCATTTTTCCACATCCATAACATTTGACATCTTTCATGTCTATCTTAGGTCGATTATTGTCATAGGTCCTTTTGTTGTCATGTCTTTCATGAGGTCTATGATTTTGATTACCTTGATAATTTTGTCTGCCTTATTTATTGGCTACTGCATTTCTGAATTTGATAATTTTTTTGAAATGGTTGCTCATAAGAGCTATTTGATTGTCAAGGTGATTCAAGTCAAGGTCAAAGTCTAAAGGACAAACTTTAGGTGAAGCCAATTGTGATGAAAACACAACATTAGATCCAGTGAGTCTCTTATTTTGGGAAGTCATGTGTTGTTTAAACTCTAACTCCATCTCAACAGTTCTATTTTTCTACTTAGAAATTTAGAAGTCATGTTTGGGTCGTCTACTTCTTCTATGGAATATCTCTTGTTGTCAAACTTGGAAGGTAGTAATCTAAGAATTTTTTGAACGATTTCTTTGCTACTATAGGTTATACCATTTGCATGTAATTTTGTGAAAATATCGGTTAACCTAATGTAGAAATTCTCAAAGGATTCTTTATCATCCATAATCAGTGTATTGTATTATTGGACAAGTATTTGTGTTTTTCCGGCCTTAACTCGTTCATCACCCTCTTGAGCGGTAACTAGAGTATCCCACACCTCCTTAGAAGTAGATAAAATTGATGTTCTTTTAAATTCATTCTCGTTAATGGACCTAAAGATAGAATTCTTGCCCTTGTTATTGTCGTGAGACTTCTTTTTCACTATCTTAGTAAATTCTCTACGAAGTTTCTTAACCATTGTGGGATCATTATCAGACAAAGACTGAGTTGGAAGTTCATAACCATTTTCAATCATATCCCAAACATCATCACCAAGAGTTACTTGAATGAAAGCAACCATTCGTACTTTCTAATAGGAAAAGTTGTTTCCAATCAAAGAGTGGTGGTCGGGAAAGGTTACCTAACATCTCAGATCCTTCATCCATATTCAGAAATGGATTTCGAAAACAATTTCTGGAGTTTCAGGATCAAAATAACTTTTGATAAAACCACTCTGATACCACTTGAAAAAACTCATTTTCAAGGTTAATAACCAAATGTTATAAGTTGAGTAAACTCCAAAATAAACTCGTTGAACAAAACTCTTTTCAAAATACAACACTAGATGTGTTAAAACATTTTTCTAAATATGATCTCAAGATTAGTTAGTTTTATTACCTTAGGTTTTTAAAACTAAAACGTTTAATTAAGTCTTAAGTGCGATAATGTTCACCGAAGCAATTAATAAGACTGAAGCAAATTAGACACACGATTTTTAACGTGGTAAAACCCTAAAATAAGGGAAACATCCACGGTGACCTCTACACCACAAAACAAAATCCACTAATAATCACATGGCACAAGTTACTGCACTTAGCATGAAATAAAAGACCTAAATCTAAGTTCATAACGTTACCCACACGAGTTACTCCACTCTCAAAGGCTTCTGACTTGATGTAGTCTTCCTTCTCGTAGCTTCCTTGATTTCTCCTTGTCCTCTTTGATTATAGCAACTCCAATAAACAAAATATCTCACCAAGGACCACAACCTCTAAGTGTTCGTGTGAGAGTGATAGTGTTTGTGAATTAAACTAAATGCAATAATGATTCTCACCCTCTCAATCAATAATACAAGCAATATCCTATGAATTACAAGCCACTTCTATATAAAATGCAATTAATCCCAAATATGTTTTGAATACAAGACTTCAAAAAATTTCAAATCAAAACTAGTTTCAAAATTATTTATGTTCAATTTTATTTCACTAATTTGTGAAATTAATTTTTGAAACCAAAAATGTATTTATTAAATCTGAAAATATGCACAACAGGAAGTCTTGTGTTTAAAATTTATTTGAAACTATATTCTTGGATTCAACAACAACAAATATAATAAAGATCCAAGAAAAAATAAAGAACGAACAAAAATATATTCTGTGAACTATATGGTTCTTAGAGTCACAAATGGTTGAAGAAGGTCTTTAAACTTGAGTCAAACCACCAATACCCCAAACTAAATAAACCTTAAACATTTTAATCTCTCAAAGTAGGTTTACTGTTTGTGGAAGATGAATGTGTTTGGTATATGGATTTGAATTAAGGAAAGAAAGGAAATGTGTATAATGGGGTTCTCTCTCTCTCGGGTTCTCAAATGGAGACTCTGACGTGCTCTCGGTCTCTCTCTCCCTCTCTCTCAGTGCTCTAATGAAGCGTCGACCACTCTTCTCAGTTGTCTCATGCCAACCTGAAATAGAACCCTAGATACCTTATATACTCCGCTCAAATAGACGATTACAAACCGATGGATGCGATCTGATCTTAGATTGGGAAGGAACACAATTTCTTGTGGTCAAGACCCACCACATGTTTGGCCAAAAATGGCAACAACAGACGTGAGTTTAATTTGGTTTAATCACTAAATAAAATATGTGCACACATAGAAAACATGTATATGCAGTGTATGGAGTGTGTGTCCTAATTGTGGTTCAAATACTTCCCTTTTTGTGTCGGATTGGAGTACTTGGACTGGAATCTTCTTAAAGATTGGATACCTTTTTGAGATAGAGTAACTCGAAAAATATTTAATCTTATTTTGTCTCGATATCCAAACTTGTTGGAACTCCTATATGGCACAGACTCAAGTAAGTCAACCATATAATATGTTCTCACAATTTACCTAGGGGTAGATACAAAATTTTCAACAATTAGTCGACCTGTTTGTCAGTAATTTCTGCTTTGGCGTGAAGCCAAGGAGGCAAGTGGCCCATCTGCTCGGCATTTGCCAAAGGGTGGATGAGGGAACCCACGATTATATTAATCGGTTCAACACCGAAAAGGTTGAGGTAGTAGATTACAACGAGCCAATCACCATCAAGACTCTGATAAGTGGATTGTGACCAGGAAAGCTGTTCTGGGCATTAGTCGAGGATTCGCCCAAAACCATGACTAAATTATTGGCCAAAGTAGGGAAATCATGAACACATAAGAGGCCATAGTATCCATAGAATCCGATGGATCAAAGCCATCGGCTGGTAAGAACAACGACAAATAGGAGCAAAAGGATAAAAAGGTCGATAAGCCAATGAAGTATGACGCATACATGCCCCTCAGAGTTGGCGTCCACCACATACTGGACCAGATCCAAGAAAGCAAAGATCTCCGATGGCCAGGAAAGCTAAAAATGTCAACAAATACGAGGGATGGAAATAAGTATTACAAATTCCTCAAGGACCATGGTCATAATACAGACCATTGTACTGAAGAAAGAGACCGAAGTCTTAATCAAGAGGGGAAAGTTGTCCAAGTATGTGGATGGAGGTAGCCGATCAAATCCCAAGGAGATCAAAGTCAAGAGATGTTTAGAATTGCTCAGAGGACGATCGATTAGAAAAGGAAGAGGGACGACGACTCGGATGATGACCCAAACCTTCCTAAAAAAACCAAAGAACCTATACGTGATGTTGACATAATATCCTTCGACTATCATTTCATCGTTGAAAGTGGAACCATTGGGGGAGAAGACTCTACAAAAAGGAAGGCCTATCTGAATAGGACTTAAGATTATGAGACAACATAGGTAAACTTGATAGAACGTCAGGATCGATGACGCCACAAGGTGAATAAAGATAAGTTGATCATTGGCTTCTCAAAAGATGACTCGCCTGGGGCATTAAGCACCCATGACGATGCTCTGGTTGTCACAATGGTCACCCAAGAAGGACAAGTGGCTCAGATCCTAGTGAATAATGGAATCTATCTAGATGCGATGTTCTACAATTGTTACAAAAAGTTGAAGCTGCATGAAATAGAACTAACACCTTATCATCAACCTCTGATCACGTTTTTAGGAGAAAGGGTGTACTCCTTGGGGACGGTGGAGCTGGAAGTTATGGTTGGCACCTGGCCAATCAATCGAACTAAGAAAGTATGGTTATTAATCCTTGATAAGAATGATCTTTTAGCCTAGAATGTGATCTTTAGGGAATCAACCTAAAAAAGTTCAAAGCCGTCCCATCTACTGGACATTAATGCTTAAAGTTTTTGACTCACTTCATAGTAGGGATTGTTAAAGGAAATCAAAAGGTGGCGCATGAATGCTATTTCATTTCGGCAGGATAGGAAGAGTAAAAGAAGTTGATGACCACCTATCACATCGAAACAATTGATCCCTGAGATGAAGAAAAACTAGTCAATGGTCAGCCTACAAAAGAGATCAAAACGGTCTCACTTGATGCTAGTCAACCAGACTGGACTGTTCAAATTGAGTCATCTTTAAATCCATTTTTAAATAAAGAACTTATAAGCTACAACAACACAAGAATGTGTTCGCATGGAGCCACAGGGACATGCCGGGAATGGATCTCGACTTCATATGCCACGAATTGAATGTGATGGACGGGGCCAAGCCAGTTAAGCAAAAATGGAGTGCTTTTTATGCTAACAAGAACCTCTCCATTTAGGAAGAAGTCCTTAAACTACAAAAATCTAACTTCATCGATAAAGTCATGTATCCAGAGTGGTTGGCTAACGCAGTCATGGTGCGTAAGAAAAATACAAATGGAGGATGTGCGTCGACTTTACCGACCTGAACAAAGCCTGTCCAAATGATTACTTACCACTACCACGGATTGACCAGTTAGTGAATGCCACGACGGTCCATGAGCTCCTAAGTTTCATGGACGTATACTCCTATTACAACCAAATCAGGATGAATCCCTCTGATAGGTAAAATACATCCTTTATAACTCATCGAGGTACCTACCGTTATAATGTAATGCCGCTTGGTCTTAAAAATACAGTGTGGCACCTTGCCTAATTAAATACCGGGTGATCAGTCCTTTATTAAATTAACTCAAAGTGTCTAGTTGGTTCGTTCTTAGCATCACAGTCGAAAGGCAATTTTCTTTATTAATCACCTAATAAATAATTAAGCTAAGTGACAAAACATTTAATCTTATAAATTAAGTTCGATTATTATCATAAGCTATGAAACCATTTTCACGAATACAAATGATTGTATTAAAACCAAACCATCCAATGAAAGAACATGCTAGATAAATAAATCCAAATAAAATTTCCCAAATCACAGGATAATGTAGTAATCACAAGAAATCCCAACTACAATAGAATACTGACATAAGTCCAAAGTAAAAATCTCTCTGAACTATAATAAACTGGAAATGGGAGACACATGCCCTATCTACGGAGAACTAAATGAAAGAATGAGAAGATAAAGTTGAAGTCGTCTACTGCAAAGTCCTGCAACTCCCACACTAGCTGCAGCACGTCAACAGTCCAAAGATCCAAGCCTGACGCCCCTGTGGTTGGGCACCTGTAATACATATATATATATACAAAAGAGAGGAAAGATGACAGGAAATGGGTCAGAGCCCGAGTGAAAAATAGTTTTAAAATAGTTTTGCAATTATTTAAAATTCTTAGCATTTGATATTACATACACGTTAGTACTCGACACTCTCTTGAGAATTCTCACCTCTGATCTAGTGTGCACGCCTATCGTACTACTATAATGACTCATAAGTCTATCCCAATTCTCCTCCCATAAATTCTGATTCGTGAGACCGTAGGTCTATGATTCATTAAAATGTCATTTCATTAAGGATTATTTAAGTCAATTATGTATATCTCAATACTGCTATGAAATCTCAAACATTTACTATGTTTAGGAGGGTTTATTCAATATTTATCTACTTACACATACAATAGAAGAATTTCAGGTATATGCATATATATTAATCACTCATACAATATATATAGTAATCAGCACCACACATAAAATATATGGTGCTGGCATACTCTGCTATCAAGTCCCTGTACTTCTCGTACAAATGAGAGAAATACTAGTTCGAATTCACTCTCGAACGGTATTAACACAAAATAAACATATTGGAGGCGAAGCATAGTTGCAAGTCACTAGGAGGTCAGCACATACCCTCATGTCTCTTAGCACCGTCTGACTATCATTCTCGGATAGCCTGTACTAAGGATCCTATGTTCTAGGGTACGAGTCATTATCCCCCATAAAGGTCACATCAGAATAAGATTATCCCAGGCCGGGTATGATTAAACACAGATATTCAAATAATATATATACATGCACTCTTATATTTATATTTACATTAATCATCTAGGTACGCCCACGACCTATAAAATTTTCTAGCCATGCGTAATATATAACGCTCGCGTCCGATGTAGAAGTAAATCACTCTTTTTATTCTCTCAATTATTACAAGTCCTTAAGTACTTTTTGACTCTCGAAGTGTATCCACTAGATAAACATAAAATCAGTAGGCCCTCACTAGTCTACTAGTCTAAGTCTTCCTTAATTATCCCAAGTCCTAATTTATCATGCACACGATCTTATCCCATTTTATACCCTCGTGACGCCCACGGTTACATCTCATATAAAAATCACGTCACCTGGACCGTTCCCACAATCCTACTGGTCCTTCGTAAGTCCCATTATGGTATTTAAGTTATGCCCAAAGGTTCTCATAGATTAGGGTTGGATTAATCGATATGAGGAAAAAATATCAAAATCCAAGAGGAGTCGATCGATTGACCGAAAGGATCGATCAAGTCGATCGATCGACATTCTTGAGTCGATCGATCGATCGATCGAGCAGTTATTTGCCCAGAAAATCTGCATCTCAAGCCTATGGGTTTCTTCCATTTTAATTATCCAAACCTCCATTAAAATATCACTAACTCCCAATGAAACATCATAAACATTATAGAAGTAGGTATGGACAATTTCTAACGTAAAATATAGGGAAATTCATTAAGGAATCATCATTAAATGGGTGGTCTACATGAATTCGTCTCAAACCCTATTTATCCATATTCTTTCAAGAACTATATAATATTTCCAGATTTCTTCCTCCAATACTCATTCAAATTCGTGATAAATGTTCTACGTATGATGAGGGCATCAGTCTAGCATGATTCTATTACATTATATTAGTTCTAGTCTTCCAATTCACAATTTATCTCCATAAAACCTATAATTTAATTTCCTATTCTAACATGGATGAAATTTCAACTTCAAGAACAACAAGATAAATACTTTCCTGGGAATATGAGTATGAATTTATGAGATTTGATGATGTGGTTGTGTTCACATTCCTCCGATCTACACTTTGGCGGTATTTGTGGTGAAAATGGCGCAACTATAGTGGCTCTAGCCTTGGGAAGTTCCTCACCTTCCTCCTCTAATGGCCTCTTTGAAATATGCAGGTTCTAACCCTAGAAAACAACCTCTAACACCTGATATACTCCTCTAATTTTCGTAGGTAATTAAATCCCAAAAATAAAAATTACCAAATGCCCTCCCGGGTTATGGGTTAGGACTAAAAACGTCCTGAGACCCAAAATAAACTCCCAGGTACACTTTTCTGACTATCTCAACCCTTTCGGACACATTGGCGCACTTGAAATAACCATACGGATGACTTATAATTTATTCACTTTTTATAATAATAAATTAGTCCCGATAATTTATTCACTTTTTATGATAATAATTTAGTCCCGACACGACACAGGCGCGCCCCGACTTAATTTTCATAATTGTCATATTATTCACTCGTGACAATTTTAATAAATTCAATTCTACATATTACTTTAATCATTAAGTAATATTCAACAAATTTCCAATAATTACTAACTCTCGTCATGCTAGTAAATGTTTAAAACAAATTTTCGGATTATTATTAAATTAATTTATCTCAATTAAATTTAATAAATCCCCAATTTGAAAGCCATAAAAATGCGGGGTATTTCATACAGGAGCCACCTACCAGAGGATGGTGAAAAAAGTTTTCAAGGAACAGATCGGGATCAACACGGAGGTTTACGTGGACGATATGCTCATCAAGAGTAAGGTGGTCGCCGACCACATTGAATTCCTCTATCAGACTTTCGATAAATTAGAGAAGTATCAGATGAATTTGAATCCCACTAAGTGTGTGTTCGGTGCAAAGGAAGGAATGTTCCTAGTTTTTATCATAAATCAGTGGGGCATCGAAACTAATCCCAATAAGATCCAGGATCTTCTTAACATGAAGTCTCCGACTTCGAAGAAGGAAGTGCAAAGACTAACATGGCGAGTAGTTGCGCTAAACAAGTTCATTTCTAGAGCCAATGATAAGTTCTTACCTTTCTTCAATGTTTTATGAAAGTCATTAGAGTGGAATGAGGACTGTAAAAATGCATTCATATAACTAAAACATTACATTGGATCCCCACCTTTCTTATCACGACCAGTTGTTTTCAAAAAAACTCTACTTTTATCTTGCAGTGTCCGAATCAGCCATTAGTTCAGAACTGGTGAGGCAAGAGGAAGAGGTCCAAAAATCGGTTTATTATACCAGTAAAGCCTACTAAGGGGTCGAGGTTTGATATCTGCGAATGGAAAGATTAGCATTAGCACCGAGAGAAGCTTCGCGGAGGATGAAACCGTACTTCCAATCCCACACTATCATGATCTATATGGACATGCCTCTTCTGCAAGTCCTACATAAACTAGAAAAGTCTGGTTAGCTTGTGGCTTGGGATTTGGAGCTGGGCGTGTACGATATAAAATATGAACCAAGGACCTCTATAAAAGGGTATGCATTAGTGGATTTTATAGCAGAGTTCACTTACGATGAGAAACCATTTTAGTAGACTCCCCGGGATGAGATTTCAATCCTCAGCAAATGAACTGCCACATCTAGAGGAGACCACGAGCCCAGGAAGCACCGAGCAGACTCCCCAGGGAAAGATCTCATTTAAATAAGACAAGTGACAGCGTGATGAGTCCCATCACCAACTTTTCAAGTTCCACAAAATAGAAGAATAATATTTCGATCAAGATTATGCAATCTGGAAATTATATGTAGACGGATCATCCTGTTCGGCACAAAGGGACGTCGGCATTATAATCGCCACTTCCAACGACATAGATGTGGAATACACCCTGTGTTTCCAGTTTGAAGCCTCTAATAACGAGGTAGAATACGAGTCCCTCATTGTCAAGCTCGGCCTAGCCTATGACAAAAATAATGTCACTTAAGTTGTTTAAAAGCTTTAAGACATTTTAAATGGCCCCAAACAGTTTGTTTGAGAAACTCTTTTTTTTTACGAATAAAGAACTAAAAAAAGATGTGTACAAAACTTATGAATGAGATATTTCAGTTATTAAGTATTCAAGTTTTTAAAAACAAAATGAAATAATTTCTAAATCAGCATACAAGTAGAAGGTGATGAGAGGAAGATGAAACATGCAACAACACGAGATTTTAACGTGGTAAAACCCCACCCAATTGGGGAAACATACACGGAGGCCTCTACCTCTCAAAAAAAAAATCCACTAAAAATGAATGTAGTTTACAAGTTATATAATAAACTAAAAACACAATCAGACCTATTCTAAGTCAAGAATTTTTACGAACTCCATTAGGTAATTCTGGCTTCCCTAAAGACTCTGATGTTGAAGTTGTTCTCCCAGCTTTGTTCCTCTTTTCCTTTCTAGATTTTAGTCGACTCTGAAGTCAATGATCTCGAGGGAACCTTGATATCAAAATGAGTCAAGGTCCTAAACACTTTCTTTATTTTATTTACATAGTTATTTTACAAATTTTGAAAAGTATGAAAGTGTAAAACCCATTCAAGATCTTAACTAGATTTAAGTTTGGTTTTTCTCAGTAATTGGAAACATAAAAAGATTTGTTGTTCTTTAAAATAAACATCTAAGAGTAAAACAACAAACAAATGAAGATTTCTTGAAGAAAGAAATCAAATTAAGTATGTATACATGTTTTGTATCACACACAGTTCAGATCTACACTTTCTACACTTTTTACGACACAGGCTCATCCCGACTTAATTTCCATAATTGTCATATTATTCACTCGTGATAATTTTAATAAATTCAATTCTACATATTACTTTACTCATTAAGTATTATTCAACAAATTTTCAATAATTATGAACTCTCGTCACACTAGTAAATGTTTATAACAATTTTCTGTATTAATATTAAATTAATTTATCTCAATTAAATTTAATGAATCCCCAATTTAAAAGCCATAAAAATACGGGGTATTACATACTTCCCCCCTAATAACAGAACTTAGTCCTGAAATTCAGAAAAGTAAGGTATACCTGATAGAAGCAGTTTTCCGCTAGTACTCGAAACCATCATCAAAATAAGGCTCAATCACTATAGGCCCTGCTTCACAACGAGATTATTTAACACTTCGACACTTTATCAGTTATAGGGTCACACCTCAATCACGGCACCTAAATTGTGCTCCTACCATACAACATTCGAATAAGACTAGCCTATACATCATTGGCCCCATTTTCTCAATATTATTAGGAGGTCGCACCTCACCTTGTGTCAACTCCCGTATTTGTCTAAACACAAAAATCCCATCCTGAGAGAAACCATATGAACATCTAACTACTGTTGTCAGTTCTTCAAATCTTAATTCATGGCGACACAGATCTTTCGATAGTTAAAAGGTTACCAAAGATAGTATGTGATTAGTCCACTTTAGTCATCGGATCTAACTCGACCAATCCAAGATTATGATTATCTGCTCACCTCTAAACAACTCGAGGGAGGATAGTTAAGGTTTTTCCACACAAAACTTTAATAACTAGTTTGTCCACAATAAACAGGTACGAGTTCTTCCATGGAACCCTAACGTACTATACTTCACGTGCTAGCTATATCCGTTGTGGAGATAAAATGATCACCATGAATCCAAAATTACTTTCACGCGGCTTCACTAATCATTAATCACCGTTATCCCACTCCCTGGCTATGGGTGATGCAACCTACTCAAAACGAAACGTTATTCCCACTGTTTCCTAAAATTCCATACTGAAGGTGGGATTCAAAAATCTCATCTTAATTTTGAAAAATACCGTGTAGGACCACGTATCGACGCGATTCTTCTTTTCAAAGGAAGACTGAGGCACACTAGCTGATATTGTAAATCACCCCAAAGGAGTGTCAATCACTTCCTTCTTGGGCAACTTGTTCCACACGTTTGAAGGAACCCTTGATCTTACCTTGAGGTTGGAAATTCATCAAAGAAACTTTACCGACTTTACCAGCCTCTTCCATTATAGGAATTGTCGGCTTGCTACAAAATTCTTTGGTTGATCCTCTTGTTCCAACCGATTTCTATCTATGAGTGGTGCCCACGGAGACTACTCTCTATGTCCCACTCAACATCGACTTCTACTTGTAATGTCTCATATTAAGTGACACTTAATACTCCCCTTCTTTCCTCGGCATATACCGAAAGTTCCGACCCGTGCACTTTTCTCCACGATGTGCACTGCTGAACCTTTTATACTTTACTAGCATCATCATTCTTTGTACGCGGAAGTAGCAATTTTTTTTTCTTAAATGGCTTCCCACAGCCTTTCAACCAAATTCGGGCATGCTACTCTGATTGCACATGTATATATGGATTATCGCCGTTCACATGATGCTTAATCCACTCTACCACTTTTACTTCATTATGTTACTCTTATAAATATATATTCCATGCATCTATTCACACATCCCTTCAACTAAGAAGATTTTAGCATAAGCTAACCTGGTTGCCCACACACCCTATAAACCGTGCATACTAGTGTAAGCATCACATACACTTCACACATAACATGAAATTCTTTATTTTCCTTGTGCTCACAACGTGGTTACAACACTTGGGTACTTTCAATCACCCTAGAAATCAAAATTTTAAATCATCCTTAACATCATTCCCCCTTCAACTCGTGGTGATAAAATAAAAATTTTCAATGATTCCTTACCACACAACCGACTCCACTAGCACTAAATCCTACTTTAACTTCCATATTTATAGTTATAACTACTTGATCTTATAACGATTGAGGTACTGAACTCATGGACTCATGACCAAACATCTTCCTACTTCCAACCTTATGCTATGTTTCATACGTGGGATGTCTCGCAAAGCGAAATCCAAATAAGGAACCCCCCGATACACTACTACCTAGCATTGTTGGTTATCAAAATCCCTTAGGCCCTCAGTCCAAAACATGTACCCATATTTTCTCATTTCTTGACATTCATAATTATACTTGAACAAAGAACTTTTCACCAATTGCACTATCGTTCGACATTGGTGGTAATCACAATCCATAAACCTCGTACGCATACAATCGGGACTCTTGAAATCCTGCCCCTAATCATATGAATATAATTCTTAATTTCCACCCCTCTAAAACATAGATATAACAATGCGCTCTTCTTATCACCAAGTCCTGATCGCTAAACATAATAATGAGTGAAATCTTTCCGCTCAACAGTAAGCCCAATACACACTGAATTATAACAACAAAGTCCCAACACACACTGGGATCGAATATCTCGAGACCACTATACCCTCCGAAGTCTTTGTATTATATAATATAAGTGCGAGCCCGACCCTCTCATAGGTGAGGTCAAAGAAAACAAGCTTCACTAGGGCAGCAACCCTGATAACCTTACAATCACTTCGCACTATCGTTTTATCCATTACTTATAAAACCATAATCCGGATAATACATACCCGTATAATGCATCACTAAGATGAGTAATCTCAATAAAGTATATAACATTATTAATTAACCCATCGATCCTCCGCGGATAACACTAAGGATAATCTCGCTATACTAGGGAAAATATTCACATAATAATAACGTTATAGATATACGCACTAAACTCGTCTCACATGCGAATCTAGCAATAAAAAAAATATAGTGACTCGCTCGTATCACATAAAATACGCCTCATCCTCCGAGGATAAAATTCATACTTCTACCTTGCCAATAGCCTTGGCTATTCAAATGCTTTCCGAATGTAACGCCTCTGTCCAAACCAAAACAAAAACTACTTTAATCGCTGCCCTTTACTAGGCACGATATTCTTGTCCCCTTTACTCGCTTTGGGAAAATTAATTTATATGGGTTCACTCTCCACAAAATACCTCTATGCATAATCCACTTATCACCGGTAATACTAACCATATTAGGGTTGTCCTTCTCTCAGACTTTGATAGGCTCGATTACTGATGGCTACCCCCATTATTCCCTTAGCTTCGTTGGCCCTAAGGAACGTGCTACTGGATCCAATAACCCTTACTGAATTCACCATTTCTTGGTAAGAATTTAGCTATCCGAATCATTTAAATGAGTCCCCTGATGGGTCTCCTCTTGGTGGTGCTTCACTACCACCGTTTCATCCTGCCTTATTCTATGACTAAACCACTACACCAAAAATAGTAATTTGGCACACCTTAATATTAAAAATTTGGCACAGTTTAAAACTGTGCCAAATTCTGGAACCATTTAATGATAATTTAGCACACTTTAAAACAGTGCCAAAATTTGGCACTGTTTAAAAGTGTGCCAAAATTGAGCACACTTAACTAAAATATATAATAGCCTAAAAAAATAATTAACTTAGTTTTGTTATCCCGCTCTCGTCTCCCGCTCCGTCATCTCTCTCATTTTCACAGGTCCCGTTGTATACTCACAAAGGTTGCCCCCTCTCTATCTCGCTCTCATTTTCATATGATTCTTTGGAGTTTTACATACTTCTCTTAACACAATTCTCTGATTTTTCTTTAGATCACAATATTTTTTTCTACACTATTAAACATCATATCAGATCGGGAGTTAAATAGATCATTGGCCGAAGATTTATCCGGACTGATTTACCTATTTTGGCCGGTCTAACATCAAACGTCCATACCAGTTATTGAATATTTGTTCTTTTTCGCTAATACCTGTTCTTGGGAACATTTTTTTTGCACTTATTGGTTCAGCATAAACACGGAATTGATATCGTACAAAACAAGTTGCTATGATCTTGTTAAGCGAAGGTAACTGGATGCTCAGTAAGGAAATGTATGTTTGTTTTTTTAGTTTAGTATGAATTTTTATTTTTGAAATTTATTGGACTTGTGAATTGAATTTTTTAGACGATAAGTCTGTGTGTGAATGTGTGTTAGGATTAAAAATGCGGGTGTGTGTGTGCATGTTAGACTTGTGATTATGATATTTAGGGAAAATAGTGTGTGTGTGTGTTTGTGTGACTTGTGATTATGAAATTGAATGGAAAGTGTGTTCCTGTGTGAGTTGTGATTACAGATTTTAGGGATGAACATGGGTGTGTGTGTGTGTGTGTCAGTTGTGACTATGTGTGTGTGAGAGGGAGATTTTTTATCACGAAAGTTAATCATCTGTTTCCCTAGTGTGCTTGTCACTTGTGATTCCAATGTTAAGAGGAAATATTTAAGCATATGAAACATTCATTATGCGTAGGGACAACGTGTAGATTGTGATTAAAATTTGAGGCAAAGTGTGTGCTCGAATTAAGGATAAGCAGTTGGCGTGCGTCTACTTAGGCATGTGCGTGATTACAAAATGTGAAAAAGTGTGCGTGTTTGTGTGTGTGAGGGCGTTTGTGATGATGAAATTTAGGGATAAATATTTGTCGTGCATGAGCATGTATGATCTTTTGTATAAAACAAGTTGACGACATTTTTTTTGGCTCACTCTTCAATCTGGTTAATCTATGCCAATTCTTGAAGTTTTTCTTCTACTTCGAAAATATATGATGTTGATACATATACTGATTCAACTTGTTGATTTGATTTATACTGGTTAAGATCTGATTTTGGTACTGCTGTCATGCAGTTCTAGTATTGTTTTTTGCTCAGATATTATACGGAACAGTCTGTTCTGATCTGGTAGTTTCCTTTGATTTTGTTCCCCCTTTTTAATTTATTGATTGAACCGGACTAGATATGCCACAAACATTACCACTCTCATTCTCTCTTAGTAATCACAATCAGTGTGTGTTCTGACCAATTCTTTTGCTAAACCATAGGTACTCTTTTATGCCTCAGACTTATGTTTAATATATATATATATATATATATATATATGTGTGTGTGTGTGTGTGTGTGTGTGTGTGCATTTTGAGTTATCTTCTTTAATTTCTGTTGTTATGTGTAAAATCTTCATTTAAATGTGTGAATGTATATAGATATATACATATATGGTTTTAATCTCTAAGCATGTGTGTGTATGTATGACAATCTTTGTGAAAAAATTACCCTCTTTTATGGCTCATTAACTTGAGTTTAATGTGTGTATATATATATATATATATATATATGTATGTATGTATGTACATTTTGAGTTATCTTCTTTAACACTTTATATCGTCTTCTCTTACATTTTATAAACAACATGCATACAACGATTGTTATTCAACACTTTATATTGTCTTCTTCACATTATTTCCTGTAATTTTCCTTGGAGTATTTGATTAGGACTTATCCGCACATTTCTGTCTCAAGGTTGATTTTGAGAATAACTCTCCCCTTTCTCATTTTCCAAATCAATAAAAGTGTTAACCATAACACGAAAAGTAAATGCTGCTTATGCTTTGTGTAGTGTTAGTTGTTAACTCCCACCTTGTGCTCTATATCGTCTTTCTCTCTCTCTCTCTCTCTCAATATATATATATATATATATATATATATATATATATATATATATATATATGTTTATTCTCTTAAGAAGACTTCCTTAAAGAATGGATTAACAAACTTTTATCCTTATCCGGCTGTGGTCCCCTAATGGCCCTTAAGACATTTTGTTATTTTCTTTAGATGGTCCCCCTCTTGTCTTATACTAAAACCCTATTTTAAGAATATATATTTAAAAGATTTGTAATTTAGATCCAAAATGGTATCAAGACCTTAGAACTTTAGAAACTCACCAAATTTCGGCCAAAACCCTAAATTCGGTATTAGAGCCATAAGACGCTCCTTTTCGACTATTTAGTAAAAAGACTTTAATGCCTTTGGGATTTATCCCTCGCATTTACAAAGATATTTTTGGAACCAACCCAGACTACCATCTCATACCTATAACTGATTTAGACTCAGTAGGTTGTTTAAACTCTCACATAGACGGTTGTTCACACACTGAACACATCCCAGCCAAACACGCATATAATAGACAAGTTACCGCTAGTGCTATTAATAGCATAATAGACCAAAATAAGTTTATACTCCTTATATTAAGACAATTAATAAAAGACACTCAAACTCTAGAAACAGAGATAAATAATATCTCTAAAAGACTACTAGAAATAGATAACCAAATCCCATTAGACTTAGTATATGTTTTACAATAAATAAATATTAAGACTAATCATATAAAAGTCCTTAACAAGGATAATTTAGAAATTAAAATTTTAAATAAAAATCAAGACAGTGAGTGAATTAAACTTACTAAAGAGCAAGCTAAGCTTATCCCTAGACTAGATAGTGTTGTAAGGATAGGCCCACAATTTCAAAATCAAAAGTATTTTTATACTTTAAAATCAATTTCCTTGTGAAATATATGCGGAAGCGTTAGGTGATGGTTCAAATAAAACAAATTAACAAATTTTAATTTCTTCTCAAAATTAAAATTGAACCAAGTGAAATAAGATTAAAACACACACATATGTTAATTTCACTTCTACACAATTAATTAACCCAATTCCTAGAAAATTTTCCTAAGTCATATTTTGCAATTTTATCAAGTTAGGCCAAACAAATTTTATCCAATTAAATAAAATGACTTGAATTAAATTAACTAAACATTATCAAATATTGAATTTCGCACCAAATTAAAGAAGTAGTGATTAAAATCAAATTTTATCTTGAATTACCTAAGCATGTGTTCTAGGTGAGTATAGCAAGATAAAATAATCAATAAATCACTATGCCACAATGTACGAGGAAAAACTCACAACGGGAAAAAACCTCGGACGACCCTAGCCTCAAATCAACTAAGTACGGAATTTACAAATACAAGACAGTAAACTTACAACACTCGACTGGATCCCTCTCAAGCCGCGACACTCCTTCTTGTAGATACCTCCACCTAGCGAATATCCACGGAGCTCCACCGCAGTCTCGGAATCCACCGATCGGACTTTATATGGTCACCCTCACCTGAACAAGGAGCCTTTCTTCAAGTGGATAAATCAACACAAACCTCTTCTTCTTTGTGGGATTTAGAAGAAAACCCAAAACGTCTCTTCAAAATGGTAGAGATGAAAAACCGGTGCCAAAACTCCAAGCAAGTACAAATATATCTATGGAAGCTTGGATAAACAATATGGGTGTAAAATAAGTGTTTAAAACATTTTTCTTGAAAATCAACAACACTGAAACAAAGAACTTTTTCTCTTTTGATTTCTCTCTCAAGGCACTGTAACACCCCGTATTTTTATACTATATTAATTTGGGGATTTATTAATATTAATGTGAATTAATTATTTAATAAAAATCCGGAAATTAATTATGTTATAATTATTAAAGTGATGAGAGTTAGTAATTATGGGATTTTTTTTTAATATTACTAATGAGCAAAGTAATATATAATAGTGGTCATATTAAATGTCACGAGTGAATTGAGTCGGGACGCGCCCGTGTCGCGTCGGGACTAAATATTGATAAATAAAAGTAAATATTTTATAAGTTGTTGGTATGGTAGTTTTGAGTGTGCCAACGCGTCCGAAAGGGTCGAGATAGTTAGAAAAGTATACCCGGGAGTTTGATTGGGGTCTCGGGGCGTTTTTAGGCCTAATTAGTACCCCGAGAGGGCATTTTAGTCATTTTGTATTTTTGGGTAATCAAACCCACGAAAATTAAAGGGGTTATATCAGATGTTTAGGTTATCTCCTAGGGTTAGATAACTCAAAACACTAGAACGTCCATTGGAGAGGAGAGGAGAGAGCTCTCAAGGCATTCCAAGGCTCAAAACTCAACCGTTTGCACCGCCGCCACCGCCAACGCGTAGATCGCGAGACGAGGAACGCAACCACACCAAATTCAACACCAAACAAGATTTCTAAAAATCCCAGGCAAGTGTTTATCTTGCTTATTTCGTTGATGCATCTTTCATATTGGTTTAGGAATGATTAGGATAAATTGTATGGAAGAAAAACCCAATTTGAGATAGGAAATTGCATGTAGTGATGACTTAAATGATATTCTGGAAACCTTTTGTGATGTAGAGGATTAAACCACGAAATTTTGATGTTGTATAAGAAGGAAAACTTAGAGCCAATCAGAATAAAGGAGAAAAATCGCGCTTCAGGACCCCCGAACCGGTTCGCATGTTCCTCGAACCTGTTCGCCCCCCAAACCGGTTCGCCCCTGGGTTCGCGAATGTTTGCTGGTCTGGGGTGCTTTTTCTTCCATTCAACACTTAGAATTTTTTTTTCTTGTATTCTTTCCTTTCTTCCTTGGATTTTTCTTCAACTTCAACGGGTCATAACTCATCAACCGTAGCTCGGATTTGGGTGCTGTTTCTTCCAGTGTTCTCGTTGTTTCGAGCTCTTCAACTTTCCAGTTGACTCCTCCTTCGGGATCAGAATGCAGAATTACCAAAATGCCCTTGAGCTTGCCTTCTTAGCTTTTCTTTCATTGTCTCTCTTTCTCTTTTGCGCTGCTTGCATAATTAACTTGTAAAACCAATAAGAAAAGCACGAAACATGAAATACTTGCCAACGAAGATTAGTAGCATAAATTTGCATCAAATCCATATAGGTTACATCACTCGGGTTAACAAATGCACTGAAATTAGGGGAATAAATATACAATATTTATGTCCAATCACATGGTAAGTTGGAAAAACCCTTCGAATTAAAGTTAGAAACGAACCATTATACTTGATATATAATAATGGAAAAATAAGGATAAATGTTGTGAATGTGGTTTATGGGATAAACCTAAATTGATATAATAAAAGTGGTATATTTATATGATTGTGTATGCATATATTATATACTTGTGAAAATCATGCCCGCGCTACTTGCTATCCCTGAGGTTTTCGCGCTGGGACGATCTTATCTCGTGTGCCTTATGGGGGATATTGACTCGTACCCTAGGAGATAGATATCCTTGGTACATGCTATCGAATTGATAGTTCAGACGGTCCTAAGAGACGCGGGTATGTGCCATCCTCTTAGAGACTTAGATTCTATGCTTCGCCTCAATATTGTTTGTGTATGTGTTAATACAATTCGAGAGTGATTCCGAATTTGTATTCCCCTTAGTCCGAGTGATACGGGGATTGGATATTAGAGTATGCCCGCACCATAGTTTTTATTTGGGGTGTTGTTATAATATATATATATATATATATATTATACGAGTATTTAATACATATATGAAATACTGGAATTTGGAACTGCCTACTGTGATATGGTAAGTAGGACATGGTTGATGACTCATATTGTAAATACTTGTTTTGAGAGAGTATAATATGACACTGGAAAACTTTATAAATTAATAAAGTTAAAATGAGAATTTTAAATACTAATTGAAATATTCTTTTCAAACATTTGTATCGTTCAATTTTAAATCCTGCGAATAACCTAAGATAAGTTAAACCCTTGGGGAAAGATAGTGTGATATATGACAAGATAAACCATTGGGAAGGTTAGTGCGATAGGAGTGCACATTAGAAGAGAGGTGAGAATTCCTGAAGAGAGTGTCTCACTAATATGTTGTTGCATTGGCCTATATCAATTTAAATACTTGCTAAATGAATTTTTAAATCATACACTATCGGGCTCTGACCCGTTCCTATTTCTCTTTCTCTCTTGTGTATATATGTATATATTACAGATGCCCAGCCACAAGGTTGTCTTGCTTAGGATCCCTTGGAAGGAACGTGCTGCAGCTTACATGGGAGTTGCATGCCACTTGATTAGACGATTTCATTTACTTGATTCCACTTCTATCATTCTCCTTATTGGGGCATGTGTCGCCCTTTCCACTATTTAGCTGTTTTATTAGGACAATTGTATTTCAGTTATTTCTAGTACTGTTTCTTTGGGATTTATTCAGCATGCATGTTTACTTTAAGTTTTAAATACTGGGATTTAGTTGTTGAATGTTTAAATTAATTGGATTATATGTTCCAGGATTATTGTGGTGTGATTCTTTAAATATTAAATTGTTGTAGATAATTAAATATTTATTTTCAAAATAAAATTTGGAAAGAAATGTTTAAAATTGGTTTTGACACTTAGCTTAATTAAATAGGGTGTTAAATTTGGAAAAGTTATTTTTACGACAGTGATGCTAAGAATGAACCAACTATTCACCTTGATTTTAATTTAATAAAGGAGTGATCGCCCGGTATTTAATTAGGTGGGGTGTCATAGGTGGTATCAGAGCATCAGGTTCTAGTGTCCTTTAGGATCTGTGCGGCTTATTATGCTTTCAGCGTTGCTTTCTTTGATATAGAGCCCTAATACTAGGAATGTTGTGTTTATCTCTACATTGGAAATTCGTGCTTCTGCGGTTTGTTTATACGAATGATGAACTCATCCAAATTTACTTAAATTTTCAGATGGATCGTCAAGAAGAACTAGCTAAAACGGTTGGGGGAGTCAACGAGCAAGATCGACTCACACCTCAGGTATCCCCAGAGAGAATATCAACCGCCGAGTTAGCAGGTATCGTGGCACAAGCAGTTACCACTACGATCTTGCAGTATCAAGAACGCAACACACAGCTCATGGGGGGCAAAATATCTAGAGAGTACAATCAGTCTGTCATGACTGGGAATAACAAGTGTGTGAAGACACAAAAATCGCAACAACAAGAACTTCAGGCCCGTAAAAGCCACGAAGGTAACAAATTGTGCGGGGAAACCCAAAAGCGTCAGGGTCAACAAAGCCAAGGTCCGAGTGAAGTCACGAAGAAGTGTTTCAGAGGTGAAATGGATGGTCATGAACGTCAAACTTGTCCAGATCGGTCTAAAAAGGAACTTCAAATCAACCAGCGAGAACTTTCGGGACTCTACTATATATGTGTAAAGTCGGGTCACACGTGGAAGGATTGTCCTTACCCTAACATAGTTTCTCCACAAATTTTCCATCAAGGCCAGCAAGACCAAGGAAAAAGTGAGTCTAGTCAACAACGTGGTAAAGTGAAGCAGTTTCGAAAGAGGAATATAGTCCCAAGTCAACAAGGCCGACACCGACAGCAGCAGGGTCGGAGGGGAAGTAACTTCAGAGGCCGATGTTTTGTGTGTGGCAAGCATGGCCATAAACGCCAGGATTGCCCAGAGGGTGTTAGGGCCCCACAGCAGCCGTGTGCCCGTAATGAGCCACAAGGGCCACTTTTTCCACCTTCCCTCCCAGCTCCAGCCCAGGTGCCAACTCTACCAGCCATTCCAGTAGCTCCAGTGTAGCATGGGCGGTTACAGTACGGACGTGTCTATAACGTCCACCAGGCAGCAGCTCCACAGGCACCACCCGCGATTGAGGGTATGTTTCCTATCCATGGTACTATGGATCGGGTTTTGTTTGATACTGGGGCGATGCATTATTGTATAGCTATGCATTTTATGAAGGCCTTAGGGTTGTTAACCATAGCAGAGAGCACAATGACGTGTGTAGACTCACCACTGGGGAGTGGGTCGCTTATCTTTTTTATATGCCTGGGAGTGGGGGTAGAGATTGGTAGTTTGGTATTACCTGCAGAAATGTTAGTCTTAGATATGCATGATGTTATTATCGGTATGGATTGGCTCGCAGCTTATAGAGCCATAATTGATTGCTTCGGTGGGAGCATTGTTTTTGCCATTCCGGGGTAAGAGATGTTTGTAGTGGCGATGCCTCGCCCAGAGGGAGGCTCGACCGCTAATTTGTATTATATAGAGAAGGATACCTCTAAGGAGGTTGTGATTCCGTTAGACTCGATTCCAGTTGTTCGTGAGTATTCTGACGTGTTTTAGGAGATACCAGGCCTACCCCCCAGTCGAGAGATAGACTTTGTCATAGATTTATTGCCAGATACGAGACCTATAGCACGCGCTCCATACCGTATGGCTCCGGCAGAGATGAGAGAGTTACGAGATCAGATAGAGCAACTGTTAGGTCAGGGCTTCAATCGCAGGATTACCTCACCTTGGGGCTCTCTAGTCTTGTTTGTGAAGAAGAGAGATGGTTCACTGAGGTTATGTGTGGACTACCGGGAGTTGAACAAGGTCATGATACGGAATAAGTATCCGTTGCCTCGAATCGATGATCTGTTCGACCAGCTGAGGGGAGCAACTTTATTTTCGAAGATAGATCTGAGGTCGGGGTACCATCAGCTACGTATTAGAGAGCATGACATTTCAAAGATTGCCTTCTTGACGAGATATGGGTCTTACGAGTTCAGAGTGATGCCATTTGTTCTCACAAATGCTCCAGTCGTATTCATGGACTTAATGAGCCGAGTATTCAGAGAGTTCTTGGATCAGTTTGTCATCGTCTTCATAGATGACATTTTGATATATTCACACTCCGAGGAGGAGCATGCTGAGCACTTGAGGCAGGTTCTTCAGACTTTACGAGAGCATCAGTTGTATGCTAAGTACGAGAAGTGTGGATTCTGGTTGCGAGAGGTACAGTTCTTGGGGCATGTTGTTTCTGAACAGGGGATAACAGTTGACCCGAGTAAAGTGTCAGCGGTGAGGGAGTGGGTACAGCCCGCGACACCGACGGAAGTGCATAGTTTCTTGGGGCTAGCCGGATACTACAGGAGATTCATTCGGGGATTCTCCAAAATAGCGGGTCCATTGAGGAACCTGACTCGCAAAGGGTACCATATGTTTGGGATGATGCTTGTCAATTGTCTTTCGATGAGCTGAAAGACAGGCTTACTTCAGCACCAGTCCTTGCTTTACCGAAGCCGGGTGTGGAGTACCTGGTTTACACCGATGCCTCTTTACGGGGACTTGGGGGAGTACTTCAGCAGGAAGAGAAGGCTATAGCTTTTGCCTCCCGCAAGCTTAAGCCGCATGAGAAGAATTACCCCACCCACGAGCTGGAGTTAGCAGCGGTCGTCTTTGCATTGAGGATATGGAGACACTATTTATTGGGGGAGAAGTTTCGTTTGTTCACATACCAAAAATCACTGCAGTACCTGTTCACTCAGCGAGAGCTGAATATGCGTCAGCGCAGATGGTTAGAGTTTGTGAAGGACTATCAGTTCGACATACAATATCATCCGGGGAAGGCCAACGTAGTTGCTGATGCATTGAGACAAAGACCGATAAATAAGGTAGCGGACGTCTGGAAATCGAAGTGGAAGGAGTTGGGTCACCAGGACGCAGTAGCCCGTTCCTTCATATCTGCTATGACAGTCACACCCGAGATTGTTACGAGGGTAATACAGGCCCAAACCACAGACCCGTTTTGCCAAGAGAAGATTGTATGACTTTTAGCCGAGGGTGCTGAGTCCTATTCTGTTAGTTCTGATGGGGTTTGAGGTTTAATGGGAGGTTAGTGGTTCCAGAAGGAGCAGAATTGCGTCATGCAGTGATGACCCAATCTCACGGGTCCCGATTTGCGGTACATCCTGGAGGAGATAAGATGTACCAGGATATGAGGAGGCAATACTGGTGGAGTGGGATGAAGAAGGACATTGTTGAGTTCGTGTACAGGTGTTCTACCTGCCAGCTGGTGAAGGTGGACCATCAGAAACCGTCAGGATTGCTTCAGCCATTGGAAGTACCCGCGTGGAAGTGGGAGAGTATTTCTATGGATTTTATTACAGGGTTGCCTACATCACAGCGGGGCCACGACTCTATCTGGGTGGTTGTAGACCGTTTGACCAAGGTGGCTCATTTTCTGCCGGTGCGGACAGATTATACCACAGGTCAGTATGCTCAGTTGTTCATTGCTGTGATTGTCAGATTACATGGGGTTCCCCTGAATATTGTGTCAGATAGAGACAAGATTTTCGTGTCATGTTTCTAGGAAAGCTTTCAGGAGGCTATGGGTACTGAGTTGAGGTTGAGTTCAGCTTATAACCCACAGACAGATGGACAGACAGAGCGTACTAATCAGATGTTAGAGGATATGCTACGCATGTGTGTTCTTGATTTTGGAGGAGGTTGGGAGCCACATCTTCCACTGGTAGAGTTTGCTTATAATAACTCTTATCAGTTTACGATTGGTATAGCTCCATTTGAGGCTTTGTATGGCAGGCCTTGTCGTTCTCCAACTTGTTGGCTCGAGGTGGGGGATAACAAGTTGCTAGGACCAGAGGTAATTCAGGAAACCTCCGCGAGAATTGAGATTATTAGGAGTCTCATTCGAGTAGACCAAAATAGGCAGAAGAGCTACGCCGATGCGAAACGGTTCTTCCGGGAGTTTAATGTGGGAACCAAGTGTTACTGCGTGTATCTCCTATGAAAGGAGTGATGAGGTTCGGGAAGAAAGGGAAATTGGCCCCGAGGTACGTGGGACCATTTCCCATTATCGAGAGGATCGGGCCGGTAGCATACAGATTGGGACTACCAGAGCATTTACATCGCATTCATGATGTATTCCACATCTCGTCGTTGAGACGGTACCTTCGGGATGATATGGCCCATACTCACATTGCGATAGATGAGATAGACTTACAACCTGACAACTCTTACGAGGAGAGACCGGTGGCTATCCTAGACTATAGTGAGAGGAGATTGAGGTCGAAGATAGTTCCACTTGTACGGGTCCAGTGGGAGCGTCATAACGTGGAGGAATCCACTTGGGAGCGCGAGGCCGATATGCGCGAGAGATATCCAGATTTGTTCTTACCAGGTATGCCTTATTTTTCGAATTTCGGGACGAAATTCCGTTATTAGGGGGGAAGTATGTAATACCTCGTATTTTTATGCTATATTAATTTGGGGATTTATTAATATTAATGTGAATTAATTATTAGATAAAAATCCGGAAATTAATTATGTTATAATTATTAACGTGATGAGAGTTAGTAATTATGGGAAAATTTGTTGAATATTACTAATGAGCAAAGTAATATATAATAGTGGCCATATTAAATGTCACGAGTGAATTGAGTCGGGACGCGCCCGTGCCACGTCGAGACTAAATATTGATAAATAAAAGTAAATATTTTATAAATTGTTCATATGGTCGTTTTGAGTGCGCCAACGCGTCCAGAAGGGTCGAGATAGTCAGAAAAGTATACCCGGGAGTTTGATTTGGGTCTCGGGGTATTTTTAGGCCTAATTAGTACCCCGGGAGGGCATTTTAGTCATTTTGTATTTTTGGGTAATCAAACCCACGAAAATTAAAGGGGTTATATCAGATGTTTAGGTTATCTCCTAGGGTTAGATAACTCAAAACACTAGAACGGCCATTGGATAGGAGAGGAGCGAGCTCTCAAGGCATTCCAAGGCTTAAAACTCAACCGTTTGCACCGCCGCCACCGCCAACGCGTAGATCGCGAGACGGGGAACGCAACCACACAAAATTCAACACCAAACCAGATTTCTAAAAATCCCAGGCAAGTGTTTATCTTGCTTATTTCATTGATGCATCTTTTATATTGGTTTAGGAATGATTAGGATAAATTGTATGGAAGAAAAACCCAATTTGAGATAGGAAATTGCATGTAGTGATGACTTAAATGATATTCTGGAAACCTTTTGTGATGTAGAGGATTAAACCACGAAATTTTGATGTTGTATAAGAAGGAAACCTTAGAGCCAATCAGAATAAAGGAGAAAAATCGTGCTTCAGGACCCCCGAACCGGTTCGCATGTTCCTCGAACCGGTTCGCCCCCCAAACCGGTTCGCCCCTGGGTTCGCGAATGTTTGCTGGTCTGGGGTGCTCTTTCTTCCATTCAACACTTATAATTTTTTTCTCTTGTTTTATTTCCCTTCTTCCTTGGATTTTTCTTCAACTTCAACGGGTTATAACTCATCAAACGTAGCTCGGATTTGGGTGCCGTTTCTTCCAGTGTTCTCGTTGTTCCGAGCTCTTCAACTTTCCAGTTGACTCCTCCTTCGGGATCTGGCTGCAGAATTACCAAAATGCCCTTGAACTTGCCTTCTTAGCTTTTCTTTCATTGTCTCACTTTCTCTTTTGCGCTGCTTGCATAATTAACCTGTAAAACTAATAAGAGAAGCACGAAACACGAAATACTTGCCAACGAAGATTAGTAGCATAAATGTGCGTCAAATCCATATAGGTTACATCACTCGGGTTCACAATGCACTGAAATTAGGGGAATAAATATACATTATTTATGTCCAATCACGTGGTAAGTTGGAAAAACCCTTCGAATAAAAGTTAGAAACGAACCATTATACTTGATATATAATAATGGGAAAATAAGGATAAATGTTGTGAATGTGGGTTATGGGATAAACCTAAATTGATATAATAAAAGTGGTATATTTAAATGATTGTGTATTCATATATTATATACTTGTGAAGATCATGCCCGCGCTACTTGCTATCCCTGAGGTTTCCGCACTGGGATGATCTTATCTCGTGTGCCTTATGGGGGGATATTGGCTCGTACCCTAGGAGATAGATATCCTTGGTACAGGCTATCGAATTGATAGTTCAGACGATCATAAGAGACGCAGGTATGTGCCATCCTCTTAGAGACTTAGAATCTATGCTTCGCCTCAATATTGTTTGTGTATGTGTTAATACAATTCGAGAGTGATTCCGAATTCGTATTCCCCTTAGTGCAAGTGATACGGGGATTGGATAGTAGAGTATGCCCGCACCATAGTTTTTATTTGGGGTGCTATTATAATATATATATATATATATATATATATATATTATACGAGTATTTAATATATATATGAAATACTGGAATTTGGAACTGCCTACTGTGATATGGTAAGTAGGACATGGTTGATGACTCATATTGTAAATACTTGTTTTGAGAGAGTATAATATGACACTGGAAAACTTTATAAATTAATAAAGTTAAAATGAGAATTTTGGATACTAATTGAAATATTCTTTTCAAACAATTGTATCGTTCAATTTTAAATCCTGCGAATAACCTAAGATAAGTTAAACCCTTGGGGAAAGATAGTGTGATATATGACGAGATAAACCATTGGGAAGGTTAGTGCGATAGGAGTGCACATTAGAAGAGAGTTGAGAATTCCTGAAGAGAGTGTCGCACTAATATGTTGTTGCATTGGCCTGTATCAATTTAAATACTTGCTAAATGAATTTTTAAATCATACACTATCGGGCTCTGACCCGTTCCTATTTCTCTTTCTCTCTTGTGTATATATGTATATATTACAGGTGCCCAGCCACAGGGGCGTCTTGTTTAGGATCCCTTGGAAGGAACGTGCTGCAACTTAGGTGGGAGTTGCAAGCCACTTGATTAGACGATTTCATTTACTTGATTCCACTTCTATCATTCTCCTTATTGGGGCATGTGTCGCCCTTTCCACTATTTAGCTGTTTTATTGGGACAATTGTATTTTAGTTATTTCTAGTACTGTTACTTTGGGATTTATTCAGCATGCATGTTTACTTTAAGTTTCAAATACTGGGATTTAGTTGTTGAATGTTTAAATTAATTGGATTATATGTTCCAGGATTATTGTGGTGTGATTCTTTAAATATTAAATTGTTGTAGATAATTAAATCTTTATTTTCAAAATAAAATTTGGAAAGAAATGTTTAAAATTGGTTTTGACACTTCGCTTAATTATATAGGGTGTTAAATTTGGAAAAGTTATTTTTACGACAGTGATGCTAAGAATGAACCAACTGTTCACCTTGATTTTAATTTAATAAAGGAGTGATCTCCCGGTATTTAATTAGGCGGGGTGTCACAGGCACTCTCTTAGAGGTTGTAGGATATGAAAAAGTTAAGTTAAAAACTTTGGTTCCCGCACTTAGATATTCTGTCAAAAGTTAGTGGGGTAAAGTAATGGAAAAACTGGGGAAAAAAATGCTCAAAACTTCCAAATAACTATTCCCGCCAAATCTTGTTCGAATGAGAATTCTAACGAAGTTCTAGTGTGAACTCGTTAGAAATCTCGTTAATAGCTCGTCGAACATCATGTTCATTCGAACGACACTTCGAATAACATTCCAGTGGCCTTATGGGGAACTCGTTGGCAAAATCGTTCGAACGACTTATGGTTCGAACGAAAATCTCGTTCGAACGACACTTCGAACGAACTCCCAGAAAGTTTGAAAATTTTTATTTTTGCCCAGAAACTTTATATTTTTATTTTAAAGTTTAAATGAAATCTTTCTGAAATTAAACAACAGTTTTAAATAAACGTAAACCCATTATAAAATGTTCTAAGCTCCTAAAAATATATATATTAAAATGAATTCATACCTTAGGAGCAATGGAACCATGTTGATGAAGTAGAAATGAGGCACAAACAAACTCGACAATGAGATGAGGCTTTATACTCTTGGCCGCTACATCTTCAACAAACTCATCATAGGCTTGAAATATGATCAATTAACTCTATCCTATGACTCAAACGTTTTTGTCCGGAATTGCGCCAAAACTACAAAGAACTCAATTAGAAATTTGTGTCCTTACAAATATCCCCCTTTGGCTATTCCGAGACAAAAACCAATGAAAATCCTAAAGGGCCGTCAAGCTCTACTAGACTGACACAAAGTGTCCCACCCAAAAATAAAATTACAATGCTTGACTCAAACAACCCAAGGATCACAATCTTTGCCAGTGAAAGTTGTCATTTATAATATAATTCCTGCACACTGAAGCAAACACATTACACCCATAGGGAATATAAAAAATATCAAAATATTTAATGCAAGTAAAGTAAGTACTCGCCATAAATTAATTATTTCCTTTTATCAACAATGATCAACTTAGAAAGACGTCCCCCCCTATGATAAATCTCCCTCAACTAAGATACGATAAACAATTGGATTAGATACCATTTCTCCCCCTATCATTCTCCCCCTTTTTGTTCAGGAATAGACAAAGAATAAAGAATAAAAAAACATGAACTTTTCTTCCCCAATTAAAGCATATTACCCTTAAACTAAAAAAGGGATAAATAAAATGGGATAACGAGCTAAGCATGCAAATGAGCAAAAGTGATGAGAACATTAAAGCATATGGGCAACAAAAGTCCAATTAATCCAAACAAATAATAACGGATACCAACTAGGGTGCAAGAGAATGATACCAATAAGATACATAAAGTATTAAGAATGTGATATCAACAAAGAATGCAATAAGATAGCTACCAATTATGAATTAAAGCAAATATGGACTAGAAAGCAAGGCAAAGACTAAACAAAAATATCAAATATATGTATACTTAAGATATACCTAATAGATGCAAGTACACACACACACACACACACACACACACACACACACACACACACACACACACATATATATATATATATATATATATATATATATAAACACAAATGACACAAAAGACGATAAGCTTTTTACACTCATATGGCAAAAATGTGTCATATGGAAATGTAAGTGTTGGGGTGTGAACTAGTAACAAGTAAATTTAGACCCAATCACTTAAAATATGTTCACGGAGTTCTCAATTGATTTCAAACTTCATCACATTTGAATATAACCTCATGTGACAATATAGATTGAACTCAATGAACAAATATATACAATGCATACAAGCCTAGCATGTTGATGATTCTACAAACCAATAAAGTCATGACATTGAAAATGCAACTAGGATAAACGGACATTGTGCAAACCGCTGATATACCATCCAATCTCCCTCAATAAGTATTTATATTAATTTTGAATGAATATATCAATCAAACATAGGCCTTGGAAAATATTTTGCTTTTTAATGCCATATTTTCTTTTAGGCCTTTGGACCACGTATTTCTTTTAGGTCCAAATAAACGGTGGCTTACTATTCGTAAAGGACAATAAATCCGTTCGGAGCCCTTCCCCGTGCACATTTATATTTATCATATTTTTATTTTTCACAAATCTCACTTGCAATGAATTTTGACATGCACTAGTCCTCCTAGGTCACATATATGTAGATGACAAGATTGATAGGAGAACATCTCACAAGGCTCAAATATGACATGTGAAGTTAAAATTTTAAATGAGCTCGTGCATGTGTGAATAGAGGCATATAAAAATAGAATCCATTTAATCAACACAAAATCCAACTACTCCATGTAAGCATGGTAAAGAACATAATAATGATTGACAATCTTAACCAAAAGTTCTAGCCACATGGGAGCGTAAAAGATGGAATTCAAACACAAGAACATGTCACATAAAGTGTGTCAAACTAAAATACACACAAAATAAAATCAAAATCTTTTTGAGTTTTTTACAATTTTTAACCAAAAAAAATATACTTAAAAGACAAACAAAAATCATTTGAAGTTTTTCATTAAGCTTAAATTGCCATGAGATAAAAACCCAAATGATAAACAAAAATCAATTTGTATTTTTCATTAAATGCAAACAAAATGAAGGAAATATAATACAAAAAAAAAACAAAAATCATTATTCTAGCATGTGATTGATCATGAAGCATGGACTAGAAAATGACTAAACAAGCATACATTTAGCATGTCAATATATCATGAAGTACAAATGCTAAAGTATGAAAATAAAACTAACACATTCAACCTTTAGATTTTGCAAGAGAGGAAGCATGTGAAAGTAAATGAGAATCAAATACCCTATCTTGTAAAGCTACCAAGTCGGATCTCCTAACCCAAACTAATGATGAGTGACTATCTCGGGGTGTAGGAATCTTGGCTACCATGTTTGCCTTACATTGGGATTTTCTAGAAAATTTTTTAAGATCAAAACAATATTTCTTAAGATGACCTTTTCAACCACAATGTGCACAAGTAAAAACATGTCGAAAAGATTTACCTAAGGGGTGATCTCTAAAGGCTTTCCTAGGCGATTCTCCTAAAAAGTTGATTTTGGCTTTTTGAGTAGATTCATTACAAGTATCGAAGCCTAAACCACAAGTGTCATTTTTAATTTGGACCGTTCCTAATATTTTATCTAATTTTTCCGAACGACACTTCAAATCAAATTTGACATTACTAGAGTCTTTTAATTTGGTTTCTAATTCTATAATGTTAGACTCTAATAAAACATTTCTCTCTTCGAACTCGAGAAGTTCCTTTTTTAAGGATTCCATTAAACCTCTAAGGTTATCTCTCTCGCCTTCTACATATTCAAGCTTCTCTCGAAGAGTCCTCTCACGTGTCTTAAGGTCTTCAACCAACACACTATTATCAATGACCTTGACACGTTCTTTCAAACTAGCTTCTAAGTTCAAATTAACTCTTTTTAATTTAATTGATTCTTCATATAATTATTGAAAAGCATTTTAAAGTTCACTCACATTAACCTCTTCTTCATTTTCACTCTCTCTTTCTTCTCCACTCTCACTATCATCAAAAACAAGGGAATTATAAACTATGACCTTGGAAGTGTCATGTGTTAAATTTTCATATATAGATGAGTTCTCACTATCACTCACATGACTAGCCATAAAAACCACAAAGTTGGGCTTAGTGGGGGAATCGGGTCCCTCTTCCTTATCACTATCACTAAGGGTCGCATTATATGAAATGGTTCGCTTAGCCTCTCTCCTTAGTTTAGTGGGGGCACTCAGAAGCCCTATGTCCATAACCCTCACAATCAAAACACCTATTTGACTCGTCCCTATTTAAATTTTCATTAATAGTTTTAGGGATCCTCTCGGCTTTGTCATGCTTAGAAGTTTCAAATTTCTTAAAGTCATTTTTAAATTTATCTTTGTTAATTTTAAGAAACTTTCAAAATTTTCAAGCAAACAAGGCCACATCTTCTAAGTCACTATCAATCTCACTCTCTACTACTTGTCTATCCTCTTTTCAGGCTTTTAAAGCAATGCCCTTTTCAATTTTCTTTTCAGTTTTAGAGGGAAACATGTCCAGTTCATAGGTTTGTAAGCTCTTCTAATTTCGTAGAGGCTAAAGTTGGTAAAGAATTTAAAACGAACACTTTTAGAATAAATCTATCGGGTAAGGACCTTAAAATTTTCTTTACTACTCAGTTGTCGGGTATTTTCTATCCCAAGTTAAAGGATGAATTAACAATATGAGAAAGTCTAGCATAAAATTCATAAAAAGTTTCTTTATCGTTCATTTTGATAGTTTCAAATTGAGCGGTGCGGTTTTCGAGTTTCGAAGCTTTAACGACACTTGTACCTTCATGAGTGAGTTGTAAAATATCCCATGCTTCTTTAACGGTCTCACACGTCATAATGCGACGGAATTCATCCGGTGTGACAACGCTAAACAAGGTGTCTAAACCTCATGAATTAATGTTTAAATGTTTAAACTCATTCTCACTCCATCTATCGGTCGGTTTGGGAACACATTCATTATCTACTAAATGAGATGGTGGAGACCACCCATTAACTACCGATAACCAAACCCTCTCGTCGATAGATTTAAGTGCCGATTTCATTCGCGCTTTCGAGTACGCGTAATTAGAACAATCGAAAATTGGAAATTTTGAGAATAGGAAAAATTCCATTTTAGCCAAAAATTATTTAAAGGATCTTAACGAAATAATTTATCGCTTTGGCTCTAATACCATTTATTGTAAAGATAGTCCCCCAATTTTAAAATCAAAAGTCTTTTTATACTTTAAAATCAACTTCCTTATGAAATATATGCGGAAGCGTTAGGTGATGGTTCAAATAAAACAAATTAACAAATTTTAATTTCTTCTCAAAATTAAAATTGAACCAAGTGAAGTAAGATTAAAACACAGACTTATGTTAATTTCACTTATACACAATTAAATAACCCAAGTCCTAGAAAATTTGCCTAAGTCATATTTTGCAGTTTTATCAAGTTAGGCCAAACCAATTTTATCCAATTAAATAAAATGACTAGAACTAAATTAACTAAACATTACCAAATATTTAATTTCGCACCAAATTAAACAAGTAGTGATTAAAACCAAATTTTATCTTGAATTACCTAAGCATGAGTTCTAGGTGCGTATAGCAAGATAAAATAAACAATAAATCACTATGCCGCGATGTACGAGGAAAAACCCACAACGGGAAAAAATCTCGGACGGCCCTAGCCTCAAATCCATTAAGCACGGAATTTACAAATACAAGACAGTAGACTTACAACACTTGACTCGATCCCTCTCAAGACCCGACGCTCGTTCTTGTAGACACCTCCACCTAGAAAATAACCACGGAGCTCCACCGCGGTCTCGAAATCCACCGATCGGACTTTATATGGTCACCGTCACCCGAACAAGGAGCCTTTCTCCAAGTGGGTAAATCAACGCAAACCTCTTCTTCTTTGTGGGATTTAGAAGCAAACTCAAAAAGTCTCTTTAAAATGATAGAGATGAAAAACCGGTGCCAAAACTCCAAGCAAGTACAAATATATCTATGGAAGCTTGGATAAACAATATGGGTGTAAAACAAGTGTTTAAAACATTTTTCCTGAAAATCAACAACACTTAAACAAAGAACTTGTTCTCTTTTAATTTCTCTCTCAAAACACTCTCTTAGAGGTTGTAGGATATGAAAAAGTTAAGTTAAAAACTTTGGTTCCCGCACTTAGATATTCTGTCAAAAGTTAGTGGGGTAAAGTAATGGAAAAATTGGGAAAAAACTGCTCAAAACTGCTAAATAACTGTTCCCGCCAAATCTCGTTCGAACGACATTTCCGTTCGAATGAAATCTCGTTCAAACGAGATTTCTAACGAATTTCCAGTGTGAACTCATTAGAAATCTCGTTGGAAGCTCGTTCGAACATCATGTTCGTTCGAACGAAACTTCGAACGACATTCCAGTGGCCTTATGGGGAACTCGTTGGCAAATTTATTCGAACGACTTATGGTTCAAACAAAAATCTCGTTCGAACGACACTTTGAACGAACTCCCAGAAAGTTTGAAAATTTTGATTTTTGCCCAGAAACTTTATATTTTTATTTTAAAGTTTAAATGAAATCTTTCTGAAATTAAACAACAGTTTTAAATAAACGTACACCAATTATAAAATGTTCCAAGCTCCTATATATATATTAAAATACATTCATACCTTAGGAGCAATGGAACCATGCTGATGACGTAGAAACGAGGCTCAAACAAACTCGACAATGAGATGATGCTTTATACTCTTGGCCACTACATCTTCAACAAACTCGTCATACGCTTGAAATAAGATCAATTAACTCTATCCTATGACTTAAACGTTTTTGTCCGGAATTGAGCCAAAACTACAAAGGACTCAATTAGAAATTTGTGTGCTTATATATAGTTATCTACCTAATGGAGATAGTTAGATCAGACTGGAATGAGGTACCAAGAGACCTCTCCATACAGACCTTAGCAGATTTTTACCAAAGAATTTTAGAAAAGATAAATGATGATAGATATTATTATAAGATAAATGAAAATGAGATTGCCAACGCTGGTAAAGCAACTAGACTCATATTAAAAAGATTACATTTAATTTCTACGTCCATAGCAGCTACCCAAGACTATAACAGTAGCTTTGTTAAAGACTTACATTTAGATTTAAAAGCTAAAACAAAAGGATTAACCACCTTCTACAAAGACTTTCTTAAATTCCAACAAAATTTAGCAAATTATTTTAATAGCATAGAAAGCCATAACCAATCTAGAATGGATGGTGTTATTAATGAACTTAGACTAAATATGGCCCAAGCGAAAGATAAATATGAAGAAATTATTTTGGGATTTAAGGTTGTATATAATAAACCTTCCCAAGCAGAAATAAACTCTCCTTTTATTCTAACTCGCTTAGATAAAATAGAAAAAAATTGTAGAATCTACAGAAAGTAGATCTATACAATAACAAGAAAAAGAAAATGATGTAAATGACTATATTACAAATGCTGCTACATCCCTTGCCAGACATAGTGAAGAAATTTCTGATAATACAAGAAAAGAGAATAAGATTTTTAAAGAAGAAATCCTTAGTCAGATAAAAAGACAAAAAGATTATTCAGGCTTCTTAGAAAAAAATGAAAAAAGACTTGAACAAAAACAGGTAACCACCTGTAAATTTAGAGAACCCCCTCCTATAGAAATTAGAGAAAGGAAGACCATAGGAAGAAGAGTCATAAATGATGGATTAGATAAGACTAGTAAGATAGTTAGCTCTATCCCAAAAATTGGACAGAGTAATTCCTTCCTCCAAATACTTAAGGATTCATCCTCCAATGTTAGAACATGGTGGAAATAGAGATATTTCACCAATCCTCTCCAATGGAAAGAATGGGGTAAAGTTGACTGGAAGATTGTTGAAGATTCCATTCATAATGGATAAATTCCAGCCGTTAGATACATAGACTTGTTTAAATAAGGTGCCACTCCTAAGAATCCTAATTATAATATGACCTATCATTGTAGAAATCATGTTTTCGAAAAATCCTACACTGAGCTTCAAGTTTTTGACTCAGAATGGCTTAAATCTAGAGGAACTAATAGGAAGTTCCAATTCCTAACCTTTGGACTCTTTCAAGAAAGAATCCAAGGATTACATAGACCTTAAAATAATATCAACATATTGTATTGTTTAGTAGATAAAAGATGGAAAGATTTTGATGAAAAGCCTTATTGGGATAGCCCAACTAGAAATGTCAGACAACATAGGATACTTTAATGTCATTCCGGCATTTACAGTAATCGTAGACACAACCAAACATTTTAAGTGAATCTTATATGCTAGTGGCTATGAAGACTATATTATCCCATACGCTAATATAAACATAGAATTCCAAAGCTATGTGAAGTACTCCCAATTTCGTTATGAAGGAATGCAATCGCGAATTCCTAGCGTTAGACTTAATGAAGATATCTTAGTTAGAACCAATGTTTCAGACTACAATCATACTTATAGTATTAGGAATACTAGACCTATGAAAGAAAAAGCTAAGACCCTTTGGAAATTGCCGGACTTCCAAAAAACTAAGACAATATAGAATGAACCTTTGTTTATTAATCAAGACGATGTCACTAGAAATGTTACCCTCTAGTTTGGACCTCCTAAGATTATTAATAAGAATATCCAGACTGAAGAAGTTAGATTTAGAAATATGGGAGAAGCCATAATTAATGATCATCTAGAAGGAGAATGTAACAGTAAGACTAGTTCTAGTTTACTAAGACAAGCCCCAGTAATTGGACCTAGAAAATCATTTGAAAACAAAGACTTAGATAGAGAAAAATCTAGGATCCAAAACTTTGGACACGAGCCCTCAGAATTGGACATGAAGACATTTAAACATCACCTTAAGAAAAGTCATTCTTTTAGATTTCAAGAAAGAGAAAGATTTAATATGATAGCTCAAGACCGCATATTAAAATTAAAAGAATCCAAGAGTACTAAAGAAATTCTTAGAAATCTTAGACTAATGGAAGAAGGAGAAGAAAGACTAATGCCAACTACACAAGTAGAACCTAATAAGCAAGAAATAGGAAGAAGTACTAGGCCAAAAGATGCTCCTAGATTTTTTAGTAAACCAATATGAATAAATATTCCCATATACTCTAGCACTTTAGTTAAGACTAAACTTGATTATATAAAACACTTTCCAACTAGTGACAAGAGTTTTACTCATGTTAAGACCATGGCAAGTCAAGACATAAATCCAGTTGGGATATACCTTAACCTAGACAACGTCCAAGATAGGAAGAAGGCCTTAGATGAATAGCGTAATCAGATGGACATGTATTTTGCATCTAGTGAACAATGGGAGGCAATTTCATATAAGCAATACACTGAGTAGTCCATTAGAGGTATTGCAAAAGATTATTTAGATAGTTTAAGAAAGGCTACAGATGAAGACTCCTTAGCTAAGATTGAGAAGATGAAAGAAAACCTAGAAGAAAGATCAATTGAAGAATACATTCAATTGTTTACATCAGAATTCATTATACCTGGACATTTAGCTCAAGTCAATGAACAAGACCTAGTAAGAACTAAGTTAGCCCTCCGTAGCATTTGCAAACTAGATAAGATAAATGAATATAGCAATAATTATGAGCAGCTATATTACCAAATAAAAGAATTTGGAGAGACCTTAAAAGATGAATACTTTAGAAAGATCCTAGCCATAGGACAAATCCTAATTACTGAATATAGGAATTGGCCAGGAATAGATGGGGTTAAAAATAACTCCCTTGGTGAAAAAATCAATTTCGCCAAAGACTATATCATATCTAAGAGACGTGTTATAACTCAAGGAAAGTTAATAAAAGAAACTTTCAAGAAGATCCCTCTAATCAAAGACGAAAGAGACATCACTCCAAACCAATGGGGATGTGGTAGTGAATCTAATAAATTCAAAAAGAAATTAGAATGGAAACATAGGAAGTTTAAGACTAGACCTTTAGGATTTCCAAAAAAATATAGATTTAGACCATCTACTACCTTTAGAGCAAAGAAATCTAAAACTAAGAAAAATATATTTAACTAAAGAAGATATTTTAATAAGAACACTGGTAAGATTAATAAAGTTCCTAACTATAGAAAGGAAAAAGAGGTAGCCCAATCTAAGACTACCATCAAAGAATGTTGGAGTTACGGCAAATAAGGACACTTTGCTAAAGACTGCCCTAATAAGAAAGATAAAGAAGGTATTAAGATTATTAATACAATATTAGACTATGAGGATCAAGAAGAATTAGATATCCTATATGCTATAGAAATATCAGACATAGAAGATGATGATAATACTAGTATCTATAGTGCTTATACCAATAGTGATTCGAAAGACTATACTAGTGATGTTGATGAATATGAAGACTCTTAGGATACTTTAGATTTATATATGATGCAAGTTAATCAAGACGATTTAGATATTGAATATATAGACTTTGAAGAAGCTTGGTATAAGTGTATATTAAGCCCCTTTTAAAAGAAAAGATGGACAATTAGTAATCCTGAGTTACTAACCTATATACCTAGATGTTACTTTGATGAAAGACATTATTGTACATTTGAAATGAAATGTAGCAAGAAAGACTTTATATGTGTAGAATGCTTTGAGACTGTACAAGCAAAATTGTTTATGGTTTGTGTTATTTGTCAATTACACTACCATGAAAACTGTTGGATAACTAGATTTAGAGCAATATATAATAGCCAATATGACGCTCAAATAGACTTAGATATTAAAACATATTATCAAGACATTGATAAAAATATAGCCAAAAGATTGCAAAAAAATGAAGACTTCAAAGGAAAGGGAATTTCCTATGACTTAGAAGGATTCCACTCTGATAGTAGTTCAGAAGACCTAATACCCTTAGATTTTATAGATAAACCTCAAAAAGGAATATCTATTTTACGAAAAAATATTTTAGGAATTTCTACTAAACCACATGCTTGTTTCATAGAGTTATTCGTTCAACACAAATATTATCCTAGAAGACTTTCAGCCTTTATAGATACAGGATGCTCTCAGAGTATTTGCAAGGCTAATGCCTCCCCTAAAGACTATTTTTTAGAAAGTACTCAAGAAATCTATCGTAAAGTAGATAATGGAGATCCATTTACCTTATATTTCTAAACTATTCCTATTTATTTTAAATTAGGAAATCTGACCAATAAAACCGTTAATCATCAGTTTTGGATAATGGATCCTCGTCCTAGTTTCATAGGAAACATTATTTTAGGATAAGACTTTATTACTAAATATCATCGTTATACTCAGTATAATGATAAGATATTAGTTAGTGATTGAGAGGAATTTAATATTAAACCCGTCTAATAGATCACAAGACTGCCTTTGACCTTATGTAGGTCAAACCCAACTATAGATCGATAAAACATCAGAGTTCTTCAGATAGCATGGTGGGCCTAGAACTACAACCCAACAAGAAGCCCTAGATATTACTTAACCCTTACAAAAAGAATGTAAGTGTCCAGACCAAACGGCCCCGTAAGAGGCATGAACTCCTCCCACGGGAACTATGTAACTTGTAGGAACTTACTGTGTAGTTATGGTTCTTCCGATTTGAGAATATGATGATAATGTTAAAATATGTAGATTAGTCTTAAAAATAAGCAATTAAAGGGTGAAAACCCTAACCAGCCCCCAAACGGCCCTGTAAGCGGCACGAACTCCTCCCACGGGACCAATGTAATTTGTAGGAACTGACCATGTAGTCACGGTTCTTTCGGTTTAAGAATATGACGATAATTTGAAAATACGTAGAATTGGCTTAAAAACGAGTCGCTCAAGGGTGAAAACCCAAACCAAGCACGAAACGACCCCGTAAGAGGCACCAACACCTCGCACGAGACCAATGTAACTTGTAGGAACTGACGGTGTAGTCACGATTCTCTAGGTCTCAGAATATGACGATAATTTTAAAATATGTAGATTAGGCTTAAAAATAAGTCGTTAAAGGGTGAAAACCCAAACTAGCCCCCAAACGGCCCCGTAAGAGGCACGAACTCCTTCCACGGGACCAATGTAACTTGTGGGAACTGACCGTGTAGTCATGGGTCTCGCGGTTTGAGAATATGACAGTAATTTGAAAATATCAACTTTAAGCTTCAAAAAAGGCCGTTGAAGTGTTAAAACCCAAACTAGCCCCCAAACGGTCTTGTCAGAGGCATAAACACCTCACACGGGACCATTGTAACATGTAGGAACTGACCGTGTAGTCACGGTTCTCCCTATTTGAGAATATGAGGATAATTTGAAAATATGTAGATTAGGCTTATAAACAAGCCGTTAAAGGGTGAACACCCAAACCAACCCTCAAATGGCCCCATAAGAGGTAAGAATACCTCGCACGGGACCAATTTAACTTGAAGGAACTGACCGTGAAGTCACGGTTCTTTCGATTTGAGAATAGGATGATAATTTGAAAATTTGTAGATTAGGCTCAAAAACAATCCGTTCAAGGGGAAAAACCCAAACCAGCCCCCAAACGTCCTCGTAAGAGATACGAACACCTCACACGGGACCAATGTAACTTTTAAGAACTGACGGTGTAATCACGGTTGTCCCGAGTTGAGAATATGATGATAATTTGAAAATATGTAGATTAGGCTAAAAACCAAGTCGTTTAAAGGGAAAACCCAAATCATCCCCCAAAAGGCCTTGTAAGAGGCACGGACTCCTCGCACACGACCAATGTAACTTGTAGGAACTGACCGTGTAGCCACGGGTCTCCCGGTTTGAGAGTATGATGATAATTTGAAAATATGTAGATTAAGTTAAAAAAACAAGTCGTTAAAGGGTGAAAACCCAAACCAGCCCCCAAACGGCCCTGTAAGAGGCATAAACACCTCACACGGGACCAATGTAACTTGTAGGAACTGACCGTGTAGTCACGGTTCTCCCGATTTGAGAATAAGAGGATAATTTGAATATATGTAGATTAGGATTAAAAATGAGCCGTTAAAGGGTGAACACACAAACCCACCCCAAAACGGCCCCGTAAGAGGAACGAACAGCTCGCACAGGGCAAATTTAACTTGTAGGAACTGACCGTGAAGTCACCGTTCTTTCGATTTTAGAATATGAAGATAATTTGAAAATATATAGATTAGGCTTAAAAACAAGTCGTTAAAGGGTGAAAACCCAATCCAGTCCCCAAATGGCCCCGTATGAAGTACGAACACCTCGCACGGGACCAATGTAACTTGTAGGAACTGACCGTGTAGTCACGGGTTTCTCAATTTGAGAATATGATGGTAATTTGAAAATATCTAGATTACGCTTAAAAACAAGTCGTTAAAGGGTGAAAACCAAAACTAGCCCCCAAACGCCCCTGTAGGAGGCACAAACTCCTCGCACGGGACTAATGTAACTTATAGGAACTGACCGTGTAGTCACGATTCTCCTAGTTTGAGATTATGATGATAATTTCAAATTATGTAGATTAGGCTTAAAAACAAGACGTTCAAGGGTGAAAACCCAAACCAACGCCCAAACGGCCTTGTAAGAGTCGCAAACTCCTCGCACAACACCGATGTAACTTGTAGGAACTGACAGTGTAGTCATGGGTCTCCCGGTTTGAGAATATGATAGGAAGTTGAAAATATCAAGATTAAGCTTAAAAATAAGCCGTTAAAGGGTTAATACTCAAACTAGACCCCAAACGGGCCTGTATGTGGCATGAACACCTCGCATGGGACTAATGTAACTTGTAGGAACTGACTGTGTAGTCACAGTTCTCCCAATTTGGGAATATGAGGATAATTTGAAAATATGTAGATGAGTCTTAAAAAGAAGCCGTTAAAGGGTGAACACCAAAACCAGCCCCCAAACGGCCCCGTAAGAGGTACGAACACCTCACACGAGAGCAATTTAACTTGAAGGAACTGATCGTGAAATCACGGTTCTTCCAATTTGAGAGTGTGATGATAATTTGAAAATATGTAGATGAGGCTTAAAAACAAACCGTAAAGGGTGAAAACCCAATCGAGTCCCCAAACGGCCCCGAAAGAAGCAAGAACACCTCGCATAGGACCTATGTAACTTTTAGGAACTTACTGTGTAATCAGGGTTCTTCTGGTTTGAGAATATGATGATAATTATAAACTATGTACATTTGGCGTAAAAATATGCCGTTAAAGGGTCAAAACCCAAACCAGCCCCCAAATGGCCTCGTAATAAGCACGAACTCCTCGCACGAGATGAATGTAACTCATAGGAACTGACCGTGTGGTTACGATTCTCCTGGTTTGAGAATATGATGATAATTTGAAAATATCTAGATTAATCTTAAAACCAAGCCGTTTAAGGGAGAAAACCCATACTAGCCCCCGAACGACCTCGTAAGAGGCACCAACACCTCACACGGGGACAATGTAACTTGTAGGAACTGACGGTGTAGTGACGGTTCTCCCTGTTTGAGAATATGATGATGATTTGAGAATATGTAGATTACTCTTAAAAACAAGTCATTAAAGGGTGAAAACTCAAACTAGCCCCCAAACGGCCCTGAAAGATGCATAAACTCCTCGCACAAGACCAATGTAACTTGTCGGAACTAACCGTGTAGTCACGGTTCTCCCGATTTTTGAGAATATAATGACAATTTGAAATTAAATAGAGTCGGATTAAAAACAAGTCGTTCAAAGGTGAAAACCCAAACCAGCACCCAAACGGCCTTCTAAGAGGCACGAACTCCTCGCATAGAACGAATGTAACTTATAGGAATTGACCGTGTGATCACGGGTCTCCCGATTTCAGAATATGATGGTAATTTGAAAATATCCATATTAGGCTTAAAAATAAGTCGTTAAAGGGTGAAAACCCAAACTAGCCCCCAAACGTCCCTTTGGAGTCATAAACACCTCACACGGGACCAATGTAACTTGTAGGAACAGACCATGTAGTTCCGATTCTCCCGATTTGAGAATATGAGGATACTTTGAAAATATGTAGATTAGGCTTATTAACAAGTCGTTAAAGGGTGAACACCAAAATAAACCCCCAAATGGCCCCATTAGAGTTACTAACACCTCGCACGGGACCAATATAACTTGTAGGAACTGACCGTGAAGTCACCGTTCTTTCGATTTCAGAATATGATGATAATTTGAAAATATATAGATTAGGCTTAAAAATAATCCTTTAAAGGGTGAAAACCCAATGCAGACCCCAAATGGCCCTGTAAGAAGCATGAACCCCTCACACGGGACCAATGTAACTTGTAGGAACTGACCGTGTAGTCACGGATTTCCCGATTTGAGAATATGATGGTAAATTAAAAATATCTAGATAAAGATTAAAAATAAGCCGTTAAAGGGTTAAAACCCAAACCAACCCCCAAACGGCTCTGTAAGAGGCACAAACTCCTTACACGGGACCAATGTAACTTGTAGGAACACACCGTGTAGTCACGATTCTCCCGATTTGAGAATATGAAGATAATTTGAAATTATGTAGATTAGGCTTAAAATAAGATGTTCAAGGCTGAAAACCCAAACCAACGCCCAAACGACCATGTAAGAGGCACGAACTCCTCGCACAGGACCAATGTAACTTGTAGGAACTCACCGTGTAGTCACGGTTCTCCCGGTTTGAGAATATGATGGTAATTTGAAAATATCTACATTAAGTTTAAAAATAAGTCGTTAAAGGGTGAAACCCCAAACCAACCCCGAAACGGCCCTATAAGAGGCATAAACACCTTACACGGGACCAATGTAACTTATAGGAACTGATCGTGTAGTCACGATTTTCTCGATTTGAGAATATGAGGATAATTTGAAAATATGTAGATTAGGCTTAAAAATAAGCCGTCAGAGGGTGAACACCCAAACCAGCCCCCAAACGGCCCTATAATAGGTATGAACACCTTGCACGAGACCAATTTAACTCGTTAGAACTGATCGTGAAGTCACCGTTCTTCCGATTTCAGAATATGATGATCATTTGAAAATATATAGATTAGGCTTAAAAATAAGCCGTTAAAGGGTGAAAAATAATCCATTCCCCAAATCGCCCCCTAAAAAGCACGAACACCTCACACGGGACCAATGTAACTTATAGGAACAGACCGTGTAGTCACGGGTCTCCCGTTTTGAGAATATGACGATAATTTGAAAATATCTGGATAAAGCTTAAAAACAAACCATTACGGAGTGAAAACCCAAACCAGCCCTCAAACGGCTCTGTAAGAGGCACAAACTCCTCACACGGGACAAATGTAACTTGTAGGAACTGACCGTGTAGTTACGATTCTCCCGGTTTGAGAATATGACGGTAATTTGAAATTATGTAGATTAGGCTTAAAAACAAGTCGTTCAAGGCTAAAAACCTAAACTAGCGCCGAAACGGCCTTGTAAGAGGCACAAACCCCTCGTGCATGACCAATGCAACTTGTAGGAACTGACCGTGTAGTCATGGGTCTCCTGGTTTGAGAATATGATAGTAATTTGAAAATATTAAGATTAAGTTTAAAAACAAGCCGTTAAAGGGTTAAAACCGAAATCGGCCCCCAAACGGCCCTGTGAGAGGCATGAGCACCTCGCACGGGATTAATGTAACTTGTAGGAACTGATTATGTAGTCAATGTTCTCCCAATTTGAGAATTTGAGGATAATTTGAAAATATGTAGATTAGGCTTAAAAAGAAGTCGTCAAAGGGTGAACACCCAAACTATCCCCCAAACGACCCCGTAAGAGGTACGAACACCTCGCACGGGACCAATTTAACTTGAAGTAACTGACCGTGAAGTCACGGTTCTTCCAATTGAAGAATATGATGCTAATTTGAAAATATGTAGATTAGGCTTAAAAATAAGCCATTAAAGGGTGAAAACCCAATCCAGTCCCCAAACGTCCCCGAAAGAAGCACGACACCTCGCACGAGACCAATGTAACTTCTAAGAACTGACTGTGTGGTAATGGTTCTCCTGGTTTGAGAGTATTACAATAATTTTAAAATATGTAGATTTGGCTTAAAAATAAGCCGTTAAAGGGTGGAAACTCAAACCAGCCCCCAAACGACCCTGTAAGAGGCACGAACTCCTCGCATGGGATCAATGTAACACGTAGGAACTCACCGTGTAGCCACGGTTCTCCTGATTTGAGAATATGATGATAATTTGAAAATATGTAGATTATGATTAAAAATAAGCCGTTCAAAGGTGAAGACCCAAACCAGCCCCAAACGACTCCATAAGAGGCACCAACACCTCACACGGCAACAATGTAACTTGTAGGAATTGACAGAGTAGTGACGGTTCTCCTAGTTTTAGAATACGAAGATGATTTGAAAACATGTAGATTACACATAAAAACAAGTCTTTCTAGGGGGAAACCCAAACCTGCCTTCAAACGGCCCTGCAAGAGGCAGGAACTCCTCGAACAGGAGTAATGTAACTTGAAGGAACTGACCATGTAGTCACGGGTCTCCCAGTTTGAGAATATGATGGTAATTTGAAAATATCCAGATTAAGCTTAAAAATAAGTCGTTAAAGGGTGAAAACCCAAACCGGCCCCCAAACGGCCCATTAAGAGGCATAAACACCTTACACGGGACCAATGTAACTTGTAGGAACTGACCATGTAGTCCTGATTCTCCTAATTTGAAAATATGAGGATAATTTGAAAATATGTAAATTAGGCTTAAAAACAAGCCGTTAAAGGGTTAACACCCAAACAAACCCCCAAATGGCCCTGTAAGGGGCACACACGTATCGTACGGGACCAATGTAACTTATAGGAACTGACCGTGTAGTCACGGGTCTCTCGGTTTGAGAATATCAGGATAATTTGAAAATATGTAGATTAGGCTTAAAAATAAGTTGTTAACGGGGTGAACACTCAAACCAGCCCCCAAACGGCCCAGTAAGAGGTAGGAATACCTCGCACGAGACCAATTTAACTTGTGCGAACTGACCGTAAAGTCACGGTTCTTCTGATTTGAGAATATGACGATAATTTGAAAATATGTAGATTAGTCTTAAAAACAAGTCGTTAAAGGGTGAAAACCCAAACCTGCCCCCAAACGGCTCTATAAGAGGCAAAAACTCCATGCATGGGACCAATGTAACTTGTAGGAACTGACCCTGTAGTCACGATTCTCCCGATTTGAGAATATGACGATAATTTGAAATTATGTAGATTAGTCTTCAAAACAAGTTGTTCAAGGCTGAAAACCCAAACCAGCGCCCAAACGACCATGTAAGAGGCATGAACTCCTCGCACAGGACTAATGTAACTTGTAGGAACTGACCGTGTAGTCACAGGTCTACCGGTTTGAGAATATGATGGTAATTTGAAAATATCTAGATTAAGTTTAAAAATAAGTCGTTAAAGGGTGAAAACCCAAACCAGCCTCCAAACGGCCATGTAAGAGTCATAAACACCTTACACGGGACCAATGTAACTTATAGGAACTCACCGTGTAGTCACGATTTTCTCGATTTGAGAATATGAGGATAATTTGAAAATATGTAGATTAGACTTAAAAATAAGCCATTAAAGGGTGAACACCCAAACCATCCCCCAAACGGCCCCGTATGAGGTATGAACACCTCGCACGGGACCAATTTAACTACTTCGAACTGACCGTGAAGTCACCGTTCTTTCGATTTCAGAATATGATGACAATTTGAAAATATATAGATTAGGCTTAAAAACGAGCCGTTAAAGGGTGAAAACCAATCCAGTCCCCAAATCACCTCGTAAGAAGCACAAAACCTCACACGGGACCAATGTAACTTGTAATAACTAACCGTGTAGTCACGGGTCTCCCGCTTTGAGAATATGACAGTAATTTGAAAATATCTAGATAAAGCTTAAAAATAAGCCGTTGAAGAGTGAAAACCCAAACCAACCCCCAAACGGCTCTGTAAGAGGCATAAACTCCTCATATGGAACCAATGTAACATGTAGAAACTGACCGTGTAGTTACAATTCTCCCGGTTTGAGAATATGATGATAATTTGAAATTATATAGATTAGGCTTAAATATAAGTCGTTCAAGGCTGAAAACCCAAACCAGTGCCCAAACGGCCTTGTAAGAGGCACGAAGCCCTCGCATAGGACCAATGTAACTTATAGGAACTGACCGTGTAGTCATGGGTCTTCTGGTTTGAGAATATGACAATAATTTGAAAATATCAAGATTAAGCTTAAAAACAAGCCGTTAAAGGGTTAAAACCTAAACCAGCCCCCAAACGACCCTGTAAGAGGCATGAACACCTCGCACTGGACCAATGTAACTTGTAAGAACTGACTATGTAGTCACGGTTCTCTCAATTTGAGAATATGAGGACAATTTAACAATATGTAGATTAGGCTTAAAAAGAAGCCGTCAAATGGTGAACACCCAAACTAGCCCCCAAACGACCCCGTAAAAGGTACGAACACCTCGCACGGGACCAATTTAACTTGAAGGAACTGACCGTGAAGTCACGGTTCTTATGATTTGAGAATATGATGATAGTTTGAAAATATGTAGATTAGGCTTAAAAATAAGTCGTTAAAGAGTGAAAACCCAATCCAGTCCCCAAACGGCCCCGAAAGAAGCACGAACACCTCGCATGGGACCAGTCTAAATTGTAAGAACTGACTGTGTGGTCATGGTTCTCCTAGTTTGAGAATATGATGATAATTTTAAAATATGTAGATTTGGCTTAAAATAATTCGTTAAAGGGTGGAAACCCAAACCAGCCCCCAACGGCCCTATAAGAGGCACAAACTCCTCGCATGGGACCAATATAACTTGTAGGAACAGACTGTGTAGTCACGGTTCTCCAGGTTTGAGAATATGTTGATAATTTGAAAATATGTGGATTATGCTTAAATATAAGCCCTTCAAGTGTGAAAATTGAAAGCGGCCCCCAAAAGACTCCGTAAGAGGCACCAACACCTCACACGGGAACAATGTAACTTGTAGGAACTGACGGTGTAGTGACGGTTCTCCCAGTTTTAGAATATGATGATGATTTGAAAATATGTAGATTACTCTTAAAAAAAGCCGTTCAAGGGGGAAATCCAAACCAGCCTTCAAACGGCCCTGTAAGAGGCAAGAACTCCTCGAAAAGGACTAATGTAACTTGAAGGAACTGATAGTGTAGTCATGGGTCTCCCGGTTTGAGAATTTGACTGTAATTTGAAAATATCTAGATTAAGCTTAAAAAGAAGTCGGTAAAGGGTTAAAGACTAAACTAGCCCCCAAATGGCCTCGTAAGAGGCACAAACTCCTCGCACGGGACCAATGTAACTTGTAGTAACTGACCGTGTAGACACGGGTTTCCCGATTTGAGATTATGATGGTAATTTAAAAATATCTAGATAAAGATTAAAAATAAGTCGTTAAAGGGTTAAAACCCAAACTAGCCCCAAAACGGCCCTGTAAGAGGCATGAACACCTCGCACGGGGCCGATGTAACTTGTAGGAGCAGACCATGTAGTAACGGTTCTCTCGATTTTAGAATATGAGGATAATTTGAAAATATGTAGAATTGGCTTAAAAATAAGTCGTTAAAGGGTGAACACCCAAACCAGCCCCCAAACGGCCCTGTAAGACGTAGGAAGACCTCGCACGAGACTAATTTAACTTGTCGGAAATAATCTTGTACTCACGATTCTCCCGGTTTGAGAATATGACGATAATTTGAAATTATGTAGATTAGGCTTAAAAACAAGTCGTTCAAGGGTGAAAACCCAAACGAGCGCCCAAATGGCCCTGTAAGAGGCACGAACTCCTCTCACAGGACCAATGTAGCATGTAGGAACAAACGAAGTAGTCACGGTTCTCCCGATTAGAGAATACGATGCTAATTTGAAAGTGTGTAAATTAGGCTTGAAAACAAACCGTTCAATGGTGGAAACCCAAAGTAGCCCCCAAATGACCTCGTAAGAAGCACTAACACCTCACACGGGAACAATGTAACTTGTAGGAACTGACGGTGTAGTGACGGTTCTTCCAGTTTGAGAATAGGATGATAATTTGAAAATAAGTGTATTACTCTTAAAAACAAGTCGTTCAAGGGGAAAACCCAAACCAGACTCCAAACGGCCCTGTAAGAGGCACGAACTCCTCGCACAGGACCAATGAAACTTGTAGAAACTGACCGTGTAGTCATGGGTCTCTCGGTTTTAGAATATTACGGTAATTTGAAAATATCAAGATTAAGCTTAAAAACAAGCCGTTAAAGAGTGAAAGTCCAAAGTAGCCCCCAAATGGCCCTGTAAGAGGCACAAACTCCTCGCATGGGACAAATGTAACTTGTAGGAACTCACCATGTATCCAAGGTTCTCCCAGTTTGAGAATAAGATCATAATTTCAAAATATGTATATTCGGCTTAAAAATAAGCCATTCAAAGGTGAAAACCCAAACCAGCCCCCAAACGGCCCTGTAAGAGGCGTGAACTCCTCGAACATGACCAATTTAACTTGTACGAACTGACCGTGTAGTCACGGGTCTCCCAGTTTGAGAGTATGACGATAATTTGAAAATATCTTGATTAAGCTTAAGAACAAGTTGTTAAAGGGTGAAAGCCCCAACTAGCCCCCAAACGGCCCCGTAAGAGGCACAAACTCCTCACACGGGACCAATGTAACTTCTAGGAACTCATCGTATAGTCAAGTTTCTCCCAGTTTAAGAATATGACGATAATTTGAAAATATGTAGATTAGGCTTAAAAACAGCCATTCAAGGGTGAAAACCCAAACCAAAGCCCAAACGGCCCTTTAAGAGGCACGAACTCCTCGCACAAGACCAATGTAACTTGTAGGAACTAACCATGTAGTCATGGGTCTCCCAGTTTGAGAATATGATGGTAATTTGAAAATATCTAGATTAAGCTTAAAAATAAGTCGTTAAGGGGTTAAAACCCAAATTAACCCCCAAACGGACATGTAAGAGGCATGAACACCTCGCACAAGACCAATGTAACTTATAGGAAGTGACCGTGTAGTCACGGTTCTCTTGATTTGTGAAAATGAGGATAAATTTAAAATATGTAGAATTGGCTTAAAAACAAGTCATTAAAGGGTGAACACCTAAACAAGCCCCCAAATGGCCCTTTAAGAGGTACGAAAACCTCGCAAGGGACCAATTTAACTTGTAGGAACTGATCGTGTACTCACGGTTCTCTCGATTTGAGAATATGATGATAATTTGAAATTATGTAGATTAGGCTTAAAAATAAGCCATTAAAGGGTCAAAATCCAATCCAGTCTCGAAACGTCCCCGAAAGAAGCACGAACACCTCGCACAGGACCAATGTAACTTATTGGAACTGACCATGTAGTCACGGTTCTCCCGGTTTGAGAATATGATGATAATTTGAAAGTATGGAGATTAGGCTTGAAAACAAGCCGTTCAAGGTTGAAAACCAAAATGAGCCCCCAAACGACCCCGTAAGAGGAACCAACACCTCACACGGGAACAATGTAACTTGTAGGAACTGATGGTGTAGTGACGGTTCTACCAGTTTTAGAATATGATGATGATTTGAAAATAGGTAGGTTACTCTTAAAAATAAGCCATTCAAGGGGGAAACCCAAACCAGCCTTCAAACGGCCCTGTAAGAGGCATGAACACCTCGTACAAGACCAATGTAACTTGTAGGAACTGCCCGTGTACTCACGGTTCTCTCGATTTGAGAATATGAGGATAATTTGAAAATATGTAGAATTGGCTTAAAAACAAGTCGTTAAAGGGTGAACACCTAAACCAGCCCAAAACGGCCTTTTAAGAAGTACAAAAACCTCGCACGGGACCAATTTAACTTGTAGGAACTGATCGTGTACTCACGGTTCTCCCGGTTTGAGAATATGACGATAATTTGAAATTATGTAGATTAGGCTTAAAAATAAACCATTAAAGGGTGAAAACCCAATCCAGTCCCGAAACGTCCCCGAAAGAAGTATGAACACCTCGCATAGGACCAATGTAACTTGTAGGAACTGACCCTGTAGTCACGGTTCTCCCGGTTTGAGAATATGACGATAATTTGAAAGTATGGAGATTAGGCTTGAAAATAAGCCGTTCAAGGTTGAAAGCCCAAACCAACCCCCAAACGACCCCGTAAGAGGCACTAACACCTCACACGGGAACAATGTAACTTGTAGGAACTGACAGTGTAGTGACGGTTCTCTCAATTTTAGAATATGATGATGATTTGAAAATATGTAGGTTACTCTTAAAAACAAGTCGTTCAAGGGGGAAACCCAAACCAGCCTTCAAACGGCCCTGTAAGAGGTCAGAACTCCTCGAACATGACAAATGTAACTTGAAGGAACTGACCGTGTAGTCATGGGTCTCCCAATTTGATAATTTGACAGTAATTTGAAAATATCTAGATTAAGCTTAAAAATAAGCCGGTAAAGGGTTAAAGCCCAAACTAGTCCCCAAATGGCACCGTAAGAGGCACAAACTCCTCGCACGGGACCAATGTAACTTGTAGGAACTGACTGTGTAGTCAGGTTCTCCTGATTTGAGAATATGACAATAATTTGAAAATATGTATATTAGGCTTAAAATCAAGCCATTCAAGGGTGAAAACCCAAACCAGCGCCCAAACGGCCCTGTAAGAGGCACGGACTCCTCGCATAGGACCAATGTAACTTGTATGAACTGATCGTGTAGTCACGGGTCTCCAAGTTTGAGAATATGATGGTAATTTGAAAATATCTATATTAAGTTTAAAAATAAGCCGTTAGAGGGTTAAAACCCAAACAAGCCTCAAAACGGCCCTGTAAGAGGCATGAACACCTCGCATGGGGTCGATGTAACTTGTAGGAGCTGACTGTGTAGTAACGGTTCTCTCGATTTTAGAATATGAGGATAATTTGAAAATATGTAGAATTGGCTTAAAAATAAGTCGTTAAAGGGAGAACACCCAAACCAGCCCCCAAACGGCCTTGTAAGAGGTACGAAGACCTCGCACGGGACTAATTTAACTTGTAGGAAATAATCGTGTACTCACGGTTCTCTCTGTTTGAGAATATGACGATAATTTAAAATTATGTAGATTGGGCTTATAAATAAGTCGTTCAAGGGTGAAAACCCAAACGAGCGCCCAAACGGCCCTGTAAGAGGCACGAACTACTCTCACTGGAGCAATATAACTTGTAGGAACAGACCATGTAGTCATGGTTCTCCCGGTTCGAGAATATGATGATAATTTGATTGTGTGTAGATTAGGCTTGAAAACAAGTCATTCAAGGGTGGAAACCCAAACTAGACCCAAAATGACCTCGTAAGAGGCATCAACACCTCACACAAGAACATTGTAACATGTAGGAACTGACGGTGTAGTGACGGTTCTTCCAGTTTGAGAATATGATGACAATTTGAAAATAAGAATATTACTATTAAAAATAAGCCATTCAAGGGGGAAAACCCAAACCAGACTCCAAACGGCCCTGTAAGAGGCACGAACTCCTCGCACAGGACCAATGAAACTTGTAGGAACTGACCGTGTAGTCACGGGTCTCTCGATTTTAGAATATTACGCTAATTTGAAAATATCTAGATTAAGCTTAAAAATAAGCCGTTAAAGGGTGAAAGCCCAAACTAGCCCCCAAACGGCCCTGTAAGAGGCACGAACTCCTCGCACGGGACCAATGTAAGTTATAGGAATTCACCATGTAGCTAAGGTTCTCCCAGTTTGAGAATATGATGATAATTTCAAAATATGTAGATTAGGCTTAAAAATAAACATTCAAGAGTTAAAACCCAAAGTAGCACCCAAACGGCACTGTAAAAGGCTTGAACTACTCGACCAGGACCAATGTAACTTTTAGGAACTGATCGTGTAGTCACGGGTCTCCCAGTTTGAGAGTATGACGGTAATTTAAAAATATCTAGATTAAGCTTAAGAACAAGTTGTTAAAGGGTGAAAGCCCCAACTAGTCCCCAAACGGCCCCGTAAGAGGCACGAACTCCTCGCACGGGACCAATGTAACTTGTAGGAACTCATCGTATATTTAAGGTTCTCCCAGTTTAAGAATATGACGATAATTTGAAAATATGTAGATTAGGCTTAAAAACAAGACATTCAAGGTTGAAAACCCAAACCAAAGCCCAAACGTCCCTTTAAGAGGCACGAACTCATCGCACAAGACCAATGTAACTTGTAGGAACTGACCATGTAGTCATGGGTCTCCCGGTCTGAGAATACGACGGTAATTTGAAAATATCTAGATTAAGCTTAAAAATAAGCCGTTGAAGGGTTAAAACCCAAAATAGCCCCCAAACGGCCCTGTAAGAGGCATGAGCACCTCGCACGAGACCACTGTAACTTTTAGGAACTGATCGAGTAGTCACGATTCTCTTCATTTAAGAGTATGAGGATAATTTGAAAATATGTAGAATTGGCTTAAAAACAAGTCGTTAAAGGGTGAACACCTAAACCAGCCCCCAAACGACCCTTTAAGAGGTACAAAAATCTCGCACGGGACCAATTTAACTTGTAGGAAGTGATTGTGTACTCACGGTTCTCTCGGTTTGAAAATATGACGAAATTTGAAATTATGTAGATTAGGCTTAAAAACAAGCCGTTAAAGGGTGAAAGCCCAAACTAGCCACCAAACGGCCCCGTAAGAGGTACAAACTCCTCGCACTGGACCAATGTAACTTGTAGGAACTGACAGTGTAGTCACGGTTCTCTCGGTTTGAGAATATGATGATAATTTCCAAGTATGGAGATTAGGCTTGAAAACAAGCCGTTCAAGGTTGAAAATCCAAACCAATCCAAACAACCTCATAAGAGGCACCAACACCTCACACGGGAATAAAGTAACTTGTAGGAACTGACGGTGTAGTGACGGTTCTTCCAATTTGAGAATATGACGTTAATTTGAAAATAAGTAGATTACTCTTAAACACAAGCCGTTCAAGGGGAAAACCCAAACCAGCCTCCAAACGGCCCTATAAGAGGCACGAACTCCTCTAACAGGACCAATGGAACTTGTAAGATTTGACCGTGTAGTCATGGGTCTCTCGTTTTTAGAATATTATGGTAATTTAAAAATATCTAGATTAAGCTTAAATACAAGTCGTTAAAGGGTGAAAGCCTAAACTAGCCTCCAAACGGCCCCGTAAGAGGCACGAACTCCTCGCATGGGAGCAATGTAACTTGTAAGAACTCACTGTGTAGTCAGGTTCTCCCTATTTGAGATTATGATGATAATTTGAAAATATGTAGATTAGGCTTAAAAACAAGCCATTCAAGGGTGAAAACCCAAACCAGTGCCCAAACGGCCCTTTAAGAGGCACAAAATCCTCGTACAGGAACAATGTAATTTGTAGGAACTAACCTTGTAGTCACGGGTCTCCCGGTTTGAGAATACGATGGTAAATTGAAAATATCCAAATTAAGCTTAAAAACATGCCGTCAAAGGGTTAAAACCCAAACTAGCCCCCAAACGGCCGTGTGAGAGGCATGACCACCACGTACGGGACCAATTTAACTTATAGGAACTGACCGTGTAGTCACGGTTCTCCCGATTTGAGAATATGACGATAATTTGAAATTATGTAGATTAGGCTTAAAAACAAGTCCTTCAAGGGTGAAAACCCAAACCAGCGCCTAAACGACCCTATAAGAGGCACGAACTCCTCGCATATGACCAATGTTACTTGTAGGAACTGATCGTGTAGTCATGGGTCACCCAGTTTGAGAATATGACCATAATTTCAAAATATCTAGATTAAGCTTAAAACCAGTCGTTAAAGGGTTAAAACCAAAACCAGCCACCAAACGGCCCTGTAAAAGGCATGAACACCTCACACGGGACCGATGTAACTTGTAGGACTTGATCATGTAGTCACGGGTTTCTCTATTTGAGAATATGAGGATCATTGGAAAATATGTATAATTGGCTTAAAAATAAGTTGTTAAACACCCAAGATAGCCACCAAACGACCCTATAAGAGGCACGAATACCTCGCACGGGACTAATTTAACTTGTAGGAGCTGACCGTGTACTCACGTTTCTCCCGGTTTGAGAATACGACGATAATTTGAAATTATGTAGATTAGGCTTTAAAACTAGCCATTCAAGGGTGAAAATACAAATGAGCGCTCAAATGACCCTGTAAGAGGCATGAACTACTCGTAGAGGACCAATGTAACTTATAGGAACTGATCGTGCAGTCACAGTTCTCCCGGTTTGAGAATATGACGATAATTTGAAAGTATGTAGATTAGGATTGAAAACAAGTCGCTCAAGGGTGAAAACCCAAACCAGCCCCCAAACGACCTCGTAAGAGGCACCAACATCTCACACGGGAACAATGTAACTTGTGGGAACTGACGGTATAGTGACGATTCTCCCAATTTGAGAATATGATGATAATTTGAAAATTTGTAGATTACTCTTAAAAACAAGTCGTTAAAGGGTGGAAATCCAAACCAACCTCTAAATGGACCTGTAAGATGCACGAACTCCTCGAACAGGACCAGTGGAACTTGTAGGAACTGATCATGTGTCACGGTTCTCCCAATTTGGGAATATGAGGATAATTTGAAAATATGTAGAATTGGCTTAAAAGAACACCCAAACCAGCCCCCAAACGGCCTTGTAAGAGAACGAACACCTCGTACGGGACCAATTTAACTTGTAGGAACTGACCGTGTAGTCACGGTTCTCCCGATTTGAGAATATGAGAATAATTTGAAAATATGTAGAATTTGCTTAAAAACAAGTTGTTAAAGGGTGAACACCCAAACCAGCCCCCAAACGGCCCTATAAAAGGTACGAACACCTCACATGGGACCAATTTAACTTCTAGGAACTGACCGTGTAGTCACGATTCTCTGGATTTGAGAATATGATGATAATTTGAAATTAGGTGGATTAGGCTAAAAAATAAGCCGTTCGAGGGTGAAAACTGAACCAGCACCCAAACGGCCCTGTAAGAGGCACGAACTTCTCGCACATGACCAATGTAACTTGAAGGAACTAACCATGTAGTCACGGGTTGCCCAGTTTGAGAATATGACAGTAATTTGGCAATATCAAGATTAAGCTTAAAAATAAGTCGTTAAAGGGTTAAAACCCAAACCAACCCCCAAATGGCCTTGTAAGCGGCAAGAACACCTCGCACGGGACCAAAGTAACTTGTATGAACTGACATTGTAGTCACAGGTCTCCTGGTTTGAGAATAAGATGGTAATTTGAAAATATCCAAATTAAGCTTAAAAACATGTCGTCAAAGGGTTAAAACCCAAACTAGCCCCCAAACGGCCCTACAAGAGGCATGACCACCACGTACGGGACCAAATTAATTTATAGGAACTGACCGTGCCAAATAAAATCTGACAACACCTCAAAACACCAATTTTGAGGCTTTACTATGCACCTGAATGTAAATCAAATAGTAATCATGCCACTGTTAGAAGAAAATGAACAAAAAATAAAGTTTATACAAAATACATTCGTTGCCCTGATTTTAAATGCAAAACACACGCAAATTCATAAAGTACATGCACATTGAAATTGATTTGGTTCAATCCAATGTGCGTTACTTTCAAACAACACCCGCAAATTCATAAAGTACACGCACATTGTAGTCACAGTTCTCCCGATTTGAGAATATGACGATAATTTGAAATTATGTAGATTAGGCTTAAAAACAAGTCGTTCAAGGGTGAAAACCCAAACCAGCGCCGAAACGACCCAATAAGAGGCACGAACTCCTCGCATAAGACCAATGTTACTTGTAGGAACTGACCGTGTAGTTACAAGTGTCCCGGTTTGAGAATAAGACGGTAATTTGAAAATATCTAGATTAAGCTTAAAAATAAGCCGTTAAAGGGTTCAAACCAAAACTAGCCACCAAATAGCCCTGTAAGAGTCATAAACACCTCATACGGGGCCGATGTAACTTGTACCAACTGACCGTGTAGTCACGCTTCTCTCGATTTGAGAATATGAGGATAATTGGAAAATATGTAGAATTGGATTAAAAATAAGTTGTTAAAGTGTGAACATCTAAACCAACCACCAAACGACCCTATAAGAGGTACGAACACCTCACACGGGACCAATTCAACTTGTAGGAACTGACCGTGTACTCACATTTCTCCTGGTTTGAGAATACGATGATAATTTGAAATTATGTAGATTAGGCTTTAAAACTAGCCATTCAAGGGTGAAAATCCAAACGAGCGCTCAAACGCCCCTGTAAGAGGCATGAACTACTCGTAGAGGACCAATGTTACTTATAGGAACTGACTGTGTAGTCACGATTCTCCCGGTTTGAGAATATGACGATAATTTGAAAGTATGTAGATTAGGCTTGAAAAGAAGTCGCTCAAGGGTAAAAACCCAAACCAGCCCTCAAACGACCCCATAAGAGGCACCAACACCTCACACGGGAACAACGTAACTTGTAGGAACTGACGGTGTAGTGACGGTTCTCCCAATTTGAGAATATGATGATAATTTGAAAATATGTAGATTAATCTTAAAAACAAGTCGTTCAAGGGGAAATCCAAACCAACCTCCAAACGGCCCTGTAAGATGCACGAACTCCTCGAAGAGGACAAATAGAACTTGTAGGAACAAATCGTGTGTCACGGTTCTCCTGATTTGGGAATATGAGGACAATTTGAAAATATGTAGAATTGGCTTAGAAATAAGTCGTTAAAGGGTGAACACCCAAACCAGCCCCCAAACATCCCTCTAATAGGTACAAACGCCTCGCACGGGACTAATTTAACTTGTAGGAACTAACCTTGTAGTCAGGGTTCTCCCGATTTCAGAATATGAGAATAATTTGAAAATGTGTAGAATTTTCTTAAAAACAAGTCGTTAAAGGATGAACACCCAAACCAGCCCCCAAACGGCCCTATAAGAGGTACGAAACCTCGCATGGGACCAATTTAACTTCTAGGAACTGACCGTGTAGTCACGGTTTCCCCGATTTGAGAATATGATGATAATTTTAAATTATGTAGATTATGCTTAAAAACAAGCCGTTCAAGGGTGAAAACCTGAACCAACACCCAAACGGCCCTGTAAGAGGCACGAACTCCTCGCAAAGGACCATTGTAACTTGAAGGAAGTAACCGCGTAGTCACGGGTCTTCCAGTTTGTGAATATGACAGTAATTGGACAACATCAAGATCAAACTTAAAAATAAGCCATTAAAGGGTTAAAACCCAAACCGACCCCCAAATGGACTTGTAAGAGGCAAGAACACCTCGCACGGGACCGATGTAACTTGTAAGAACTGACCGTGTAGTCAGGGTTCTACTGATTTGAGAATATGAGGATAATTTGGAAATATGTAGATTACGCTTAAAAATAAGTCGTTAAAGGGTGAAAATCCAATCCAATCCCCAAACGGCCTCGTAAGAAGCATGAACATCTCGCACGGAACCAACGTCACTTATTGGAACTGACTATATGGTCATGGTTCTCCTGGTTTGAGAATATAAAAATAATTTTAAAATATGTAGATTTGGCTTAAAAATAACCCTTTAAAGGATAGAAACCCAAACCAGTCCCCAAACGGCCCCATAAGAGGCACGAACTCCTCGTACGAGACCAATGTAACTTGTAGGAACTCACAGTGCAGTCACGGTCCTCCTGTTTTTAGAATATGAGGATAGTTTTAAAATATGTAGATTAGGCTTAAAAAAGTCGTTAAAGTGTGAACACCCACCCAAACGGCCCCGTAAGAGGTATAAACACCTCGCACGACACCAATTTAACTTCAAGGAACTGATCGTGAAGTCACGGTTCTTCCGATTTGAGAATATGACAATAATTTGAAAATATGTAGGTTAATCTTAAAACCAAGCCGTTAATGGGTGAAAACCCAATCTAGTCCCCAAACGGCAGGAACACCTCGTACGGGACCAATGTAACTTGCCGGAACTAACTATGTAGTCATGGTTCCCCTGGTTTGAGAGTATGACTATAATTTTAAAATATGTAGATTTGGCTTAAAAACAAATCGTTAAAGGGTGGAAACCCAAACCAGCACCCAAACAGCCCTGTAAGAGGCACGAACTTCTCGCACGGGACCAATGTAACTTATAGGAACTGATCATGTGTCACGGTGTTGTCGATTTGAAAATATGAGGATAATTTGAAAATATGTAGAATTGGCTTAAAAATAAGTCGTTAAAGGGTGAACACCCAAACCAGCCCCCAGATGGACCTGTAAGAGGTACGAACACCTCGCACGGGACCAATTTAACTTGTACGAACTGACCGTATAGTCATGGTTCTCCTAATTTGAGAATATGAGGATAATTTGAAAATACGTAGAATTGGCTTAAAAAAATTGTTAAGGGGTGAACACCCAAACTAGCCCCCAAATGGTCCTATAAGAGGTACAAAGACCTCGCACGGGATAAATTTAACTTGTAGGAACTGACCGTGTAGTCACGGTTCTCCCGATTTGAGAATATGACGATAATTTGAAACTATATAGATTAGGCTTAAAAACAAGTTGTTCAAGGGTGAAAACCCAAACCAGTGCCCAAACGGCCTTGTAAGAGGCATGAACTCCTCGCATATGACCAATGTAACTTATAAGAACTGACCATGTAGTCACGGGTCTCGCGGTTTGAGAATATGACAGTAATTTGAAAATATCAAGATTAATCTTTAAAATAAGCCGTTGAAGTGTTAAACCAAAAACCAGCCCCCAAACGGTCCTGTAAGAGGCATGAACACCTCGCACGTGACCATTGTAACTTATAGGAACTGACCGTGTAGTCACAGTTCTCCCTTTTTGAGAATACGAGGATAATTTGAAAATATGTAGATTAGGCTTAGAAACAAGCCATTAAACGGTGAACACCCAAACAAACCCTCAAATGGCCCCATAAGAGGTAAGAATACATCGCACAAGACCAATTTAACGTGAAGGAACTGACCGTGAAGTCACGGTTCTTCCGATTTGAGAATATGATGATAATTTGAAAATATGTAGATTAGGCTTAAAAACAAGCTGTTAAAGGGTGAAAACCCAATCCAGTCCCCAAATGGCCCCGTAAGAAGCACAAACACCTCGCACGGAACCAATGTAACTTGTAGGAACTGACTGTGTAGTGATGGTTCTCCTGGTTTGAGAATATGATGATAATTTTAAAATGTATAGATTTGCCTTGAAAGGAAGCCGTTGAAGGGTGGAAACCCAAACCAATCCCCAAACGGCCCCGTAAGAGGCAGGAACTCATTGCACGGGACCAATTTAACTTGTAGGAATTGACCGTGTAGTCACGGTTCTCCCAATTTTAGAATGTAATGATAATTTAAAAATACGTGGATTAGGCTTAAAAACAAGCCGTTCAAGGGTGAAAACCCAAACCAGCCCCCAAACGACCTCGTAAGAGGCACTAACACCTCACACGGGAACAATGTAACTTGTAGGAACTGAGGGTGTAGTGACGGTTCTCCCAGTTTGTGAACCGTTAAAGGGTGAAGACCAAATCGTGACCCCAAATGGCCCTGTAAGAAACACGAACACCTTGTACGGGGCCAATGTAACTTGTAGGAACTGAACATGTAGTGACGGGTCTCCCAGTTTGACAATATGATGGTAATTTGAAAATATCAAGATTAAGCTTAAAAACAAGCCGTTAAAGGGTGAAAGCCAAATCTAGCCCCCAAACAGCCCCGTAAGAGGCACGAACTCCTCGCACAGGACCAATGTAACTTGTGGGAATTGACCGTATAGTCACGGTTGTCTCGGTTTGAGAATATGATGATAATTTCAAAATATATAGATTAGGCTTAAAAATAAGTCATTCAAGAGCAATGTAACTTGTAGAACTGACCATGTAGTCACGGGTCTCCCGGTTTGAGAATGTGACTGTAATTTCAAAAGAAACCATTAATGGGTTAAAACCCAAACCAGTCCCCTAATGGCCCTGTAAGAGGCAGGAACACCTCGCACGAGACAAATGAAACTTATAGGAACTGACTGTGTAGTCACCGTTCTCCCGATTTGAGAATATGAGGATAATTTGAAAATATGTAGATTAGGCTTAAAAATAAGCCGTTAAAGGGTGAACACCCAAACCAGCCCTGAAATGTCCCCGTAAGAGGTAGGAACACCTCGCACGAGACCAGTCTAACTTGAAGGAACCTACCGTGAAGTCACGGTTCTTCCGATTTGAGAATTTGACGATAATTTGAAAATATGTAGATTAGGCTTAAAAACAAGCCATTAAAGGGTGAAAACCCAATCCAGTCCCCAAACGGCCCTGTAAGAAACACGATCACCTCGCACGGGACCAATGTAACTTATAGGAACTGACGGAGTAGACATGGTTCTCCTGGTTTGAGAATATGATGATAATATTAAAATATGTAGATTTTGCTTGAAAATAAGCCGTTAAAGGGTGGAAACCCTCGCACAGGACCAATGCAACTTGTAGGAACTGATGGTGTAGTCACGGTTCTCCATATTTTTGAATATGATGATAATTTGAAAATATGTGGTTTAGGCTTAAAAGCAAGCCATTCAAGGGTTAAAACCCAAACCACCACCCAAACTACCCAGTAAAAGGCACCAACACCTCACACGAGAATAATGTAACTTGTTGGAACTGACGGTGTAGTGACGGTTCTCCCAGTTTGAGAATATGACAATAATTGGAAAATATGTAGACTAGGCTTAAAAATAAGCCCTTCAAGGGTGAAAACCCAAACCAGCGCCCAAGCGGCCCTGTAAGAGACACAAACTCCTCGCACATGACCAATGTTGCCTGTAGGAACTGACCGCGTAGTCACGGGTCTCCCTATTTGAGAATACGACGATAATTTGAAAATGTCTAGATTAAGCTTAAAAATAAGCCGTTAAACGGTTAAAACCCAAACCAGCCCCCAAACGGCCTTGTAAGAGGCATGAACACCTCGCACGGGACCAATGTAACATGTAGGAGCTAACCGTGTAGTCACGGTTCTCCCGATTTGATAATATGAGGACAATTTGAAAATATGTAGAATTGTCTTAAAAACAAGTCGTTAAAGGGTAAACACCCAAACCACACCCCAAACGGCCCTGTAAGAGATACGAACACCTCGCACGAGAACAATTTAACTTGTAGGAACTGACCGTGATGTCACGGTTCTTCTGATTTGAGAATATGCTGATAATTTGAAAATATGTAGATTAGGCTTAAATACAAGCCGTTAAACGGTGAAAACCAAATCCAGACCCCAAACGACCCCGTAAGAAGCACGAACACCTCACATGGGACCAATGTAACTTGTAGGAACTGATCGTGTAGTCACGGGTCTCCTAGTTTGAAAATATGATGATAATTTGAAAATATTAAGATTAAGCTAAAAAAATAAGCCGTTAAAGGGTGAAAACCCAAACGGACCTCTAAGAGACACGAACTCCTCGTACAGGAGCAATGTAACTTGTAGAACTGTACGTGTAGTCACCGGCCTCCCGGTTTGAGAATATGATGGTAATTTGAAAATATTTTGATTAAGCTTAAAAATAAGCCGTTAAGGGGTTAAAACCCAAACCAGTCTCAAAACGGCCCTGTAAGAGGCATGAACACCACGCACGGGACCAATGTAACTTGGAGGAATTGATCGTGTAGTCATGGTTGTCACAATTTGAGAATAGAGGATAATTTGAAAATATATAGAATTGGCTTAAAAACACGCCGTTAAAGGGTTAAAACCCAAACAAGCCCCCAAACGGCCCTGTAAGAGGCATGAACACCTCGCACGGGACCAATGTAACTTGTTGGAACTGACCATGTAGTCACGGTTCTTCCGATTTGAGAATGTGAGGATAATTTGAAAATATGTAGAATTGGCTTAAAAATAAGCCGTTAAAGGGTGAACGCCCAAACCAGCCCCCAAACGGCCCTATAAGAGGTACGAACACCTCGCAAGGGACCAATTTAACTTATCGGAACTGACCGTGAAGTCAAGATTCTTTCAATTTAAGAATATGATGATAATTTTAAAATATGTAGATTAGGCTTAAATACAAGCCGTTAAAGGGTGAAAACCGAATCTAGACCCTAAACGGTCCCGTAAGAAGCACGAACACCTCGCACGGGACAAATGTAACTTATAGGAGATGGCCTCTTAGTCACGGGTCTCTCGGTTTGAGAATATAATGGAAATTTGAAAATATCATGATTAAGCTTCAAAATAAGCCGTTAAAGGGTGAAAACCCAAACCAGTCCCCAAACGGCCCCGTAAGAGGCACGAACTCCTCGTAAGGGACCAATATAACTTATAGGAATTGAACGTGTAGTCACGGTTCTCTCGGTTTGAGAATTTGATGATAATTTGAAAATATCTAGACTAAACTTAAAAACAAGCCGTTAAAGGGTTCAGCCCCAAACTAGCCCCGAAACGGCCCTGTAAGAGGCATGAACACCTTGCACAGGACCAATGTAACTTGTAGGAACTAACCGTGTAATCACGATTCTCCCAATTTTATAATATGAGGATAATTTTAAAATATGTAGACTTGGCTTAAAACAAGTCGTTAAAGGGTGAACACCCAAACCAACCCCCAAACGGCCCTGTAAGAGATACGAACACCTCGCACAAGACCAATTTAACTTGTAGGAACTAACCGTGATGTCACGGTCTTCTGATTTGAGAATATGCTGATAATTTTAAAATATGTAGATTAGGCTTAAAAACAAGCCGTTAAAGGGTGAAAACCGAATCTCGACCCCAAACGGCCCTCTAAGAAGCACGAACACCTCACACGGGACCAATGTAACTTATAGGAACTGATCGTGTAGTCACGGGTCTCTCGGTTTGAAAATATGACGATAATTTAAAAATATTAAGATTATGCTTAAAAACAAGCCGTTAAAGGGTGAAAACCCAAACCATGCCCCAAGCGGCCCCGTAAGAGGCACGAACTCCTCGCACGTGACCAATGTAAATTGTAGGAACTGGTCGTGTAGTCACGATTCTCTCAGTTTGAGAATATGATGATAATTTGAAAATATGTAGATTAGGCTTAAAAATAAGCCATTCAAGGGTGAAAAGCCAAGCCAGCGCCCAAACGTGCCTCTAAGAGGCATGAACATCTCGTACAGGAGCAATGTAACTTTTAGAACTGTCCGTGTAGTCACCGGCCTCACTGTTTGAGAATATAATGGTAATTTGAAAATATTTTTATTAGGCTTAAAAATAAGCCGTTAAGGGGTTAAAACAGAAACCAGCCCCAAAATGGCCATGTACGAGGCATGAACACCACGCACGGGACCAATGTAACTTGTAGGAATTGATCATGTAGTCATGGTTCTCCCGATTTGAGAATATGAGGATAATTTGAAAATATATAGAATTGGCTTAAAAACAAGCCGTTAAAGGGTTAAAACCAAAACCAGCCCCCAAACGGCCCTATAAGAGGCATGAACACCTCGCACGGGGCCAATATAACCTGTAGGAACTGACTGTGTAGTCACGATTCTTCCAATTTGAAAATATGCGGATAATTTGAAAATATGTTGAATTGGCTTAAAAACAAGTCGTTAAAGGGTGAACGCCCAAACCATCCCCCAAACGGCCCTATAAAACGTACGGACACCTTGCAGGGGCCGATTTAACTTGTAGGGACTGACATGAAGTCACGATTATTTTGATTTAAGAATATGATGATAATTTAAAAATATATAACTTAGGCTTAAATACAAGCCGTTAAAGGGTGAAACCCGAATCCAGGCCCTAAATGGTCCCGTAAGAAGCACGAACACCTCGCATGGGACCAATGTAACTTGTAGGAGCTGACCGTGTAGTCACGGGTCTACCGGTTTGAGAACATGATGGAAATTTGAAAATATCATGATTAAGCTTAAAAATAAGTCGTTAAAGGGTGAAAACCCAAACTAGTCCCCAAACAGCCCTGTAAGAGGCACGAACTCTTTGCACGGGACCAATGTAACTTATAGGAACTGATCGTGTAGTCACGGTTCTCTCGATTTGAGAATATCATGATAATTCGAAAATATGTAGATTAGGCTTAAAAACAAGTCGTTCAAGGGTAAAAACCCACACCAGCGCCCAATCGGGCCTTAAAGAGGCACGAAGTCCTTGTACATGATTAATGTAACTTGTAGAACTGACCATGTAGTCACGGGTCTCCCGATTTGAGATTATGATGGTAATTTGAAAATATTTAGATTAATTTTAAAAACAAGTCGTTAAGGGATTAAAACCCAAACCATCCCCCAAACGGCCCTATGAGAGGCATGAACACCTCGCACGGGACCAATGTAACTTATAAGAATTGATAGTGTAGTCATGGTTCTCCCGATTTGAGAATATGAGAATATTTTGAAAATATATAGATTTAGCTTAAAAATAAGTCGTTAAAGGCTGATCACCCAAACCAGTGACCAAATGGCCCCGTCAGAGGTACGGACAGCTCGCACGGGACCAATTTAACTTGAAGGAACTGACCGTGAAGTCATGATTCTTCCGATTTGAGCATATGAGGATAATTTGAAAATATGTAGAATTGGCTTAAAAATAAGTCATTAAACGGTGAACACCCAAACCAGCACCCAAACGGCCCTGTAAGAGGTACGAGCACCTCGCACGGGACCAATTTAACTTGTAGTAACTGACCGAGATGTCACAATTCTTCCGATTTCAGAATGTGACGATAATTTGAAAATATGTAGACTACACTTAAAAACAAGCAGTTAAAGGGTGAAAACCAAAACTAGCCCCGAAACGACCTCGTAAGAAGCACGAACAACTCCCACGGGACCAATGTAAATTGTAGGAACTCACCGTGTAGTCACGGGTCTCCCTGTTTGTGAATATGATGGTAATTTTAAAATATCAAGATTAAGCTTAAAAATAAGCCATGAAAGGGTGAAAACCTAAACCAGACCCAAACAGCCCCGTAAGAGGCACAAACACCTCCCACGGGACCAATGTAACTTGTAGGAACTAATCGTGCAGTCACGATTCTCCCGGTTTGAGAATATGATGATAATATGAAAATATGTAGATTAGGCTTAAAAGTAAGCCGTTCGAGGGTGAAAACCCAAACTAACTCCGAAACAACCTCGTAAGAAGCATGAACAACTCCCTGGGGACCAATGTAACTTGTAGGAATTGACCGTGTAGTCACGGGTCTCCTAGTTTGAGAATATGATGGTAGTTTGAAAATATCAAGATTAAGCTTAAAAATAAGTCGTTAAAGGGTGAAAACCCAAAACAACCCCAAACGACCCTGTAAGAGGCACAAACTCCTCGCACAGGACCAATATAACTTGGAGGAATTTATCGTGTAGTCATGGTTATCCCGGTTTGAGAATATGACGATAATTTGAAAATATATAGAATTGGCTTAAAAATACGTCGTTAAAGGGTTAAAACCCAAACCAGCCCCCAAACGGCCCTGTAAGAGGCATGAACACCTCGCACGGGACCAATGTAACTTGTAGGAATTGACCGTGTAGTCATGGTTCTCCCGATTTGAGAATATGAGGATAATTTGAAAATATGTAGATTAGGCTTAAAAACAAGCTGTTAAAGGGTGAACACCCAAACCAGCCACCAAATGGCCCCGTAATAGGTACGAACAGCTCGCACGGGACCAATTTAACTTGCAGGAACTGACCATGAAGTCATGGTTCTTATGATTTGAGAATATGATAATAATTTGAAATATGTAGATTAGGCTTAAAAACAAGCCGTTAAATGGTAAAAACCGAATGTAGTCCCCAAATGGCCCTGTAAGAGGGACAAACACCACACAGGGGACCAATGTAACTTGTAGGAACTGACCGTATAGTCACGGTTCTCCCGGTTTAACAATATGACAATAATTTAAAAATATGTAGATTAGACTTAAAAACAATTTGTTCAAGGGTGAAAACCTAAACCCACCCCTAAACAACCCTATAAGAGGCACGAACTCCTTGCATATGACCAATGTCACTTGTAGTTATTGATCGTGTAGTCACCGGTCTATTGATTTGAGAATATAACAGTAAATGAAAATATCTAGCTTACGATTAAAAATAAGCCATTCATGGGTGAAAACCCAAACCAACCTCCAAACGACCCCGTAAGAGGCACGAACACCTCGCACGGGACCAATGTAAATTATAGGAACTGACCATGTAGTCAATGGTCTTTTTCTTTGAGAATATGATGATAATTTAAAAATATGTAGATTAGGCTTAAAAACAAGTTCTTAAAGGCTGAACACCTAAACCATCCACCAAATGGACCCATAAGAGGTACGAACAGCTCGCACAGGGCCAATTTAACTTGAAGGAACTGACCATGAAGTCACGATTCTTTCGATATGAGCATATGAGGATAATTTGAAAATATGTAGAATTGGCTTAAAAATAAGCTGGTAAAGGGTGAAAACCTAATCCAGTCCCCAAACGGCCCTGAAAGAAGTAGGAACACCTCGCACGGGACCAATATAGCTCGTAGGAACTGACCACATAGTCACGGGCCTCTCAGTTTGAGAATATGACTATAATTTCAAAATATATAGATTAGGCTTTGAAACAAGCCGTTGAAGGGTGAAAACTCAAACCAGTCCCTAAATAATCCTGTAAGAAGCACTATCACCTCATACGAGACCAATGTAACTCGTAGGAACTGATCAGGTAGTCATAACTTGTGTAAGATTTTCAATTTTAGAATATAATAAAAATTGCAACTCCTATATGTAATTTTTATGTTTGAGTAATCTTTTTTATAAATTACTTGGTTACTAATATCGTCTCTTTTTGTATCCTATTTTTTTTTTGCAGGATAACATTTATCATTAGCATTTATTCACGTGGAACACATGGAGAAGTCAATTGTTTACAACAAGGATTTATTTAACGCCATTAATATTCATAATTCTATTTTTTTGTATGGCCGTGCAGGGTTTTGTAGTTTTATTGTTAACTTTTATGGCTGTGCGGGCTTTTGTAAGTTTATTGTTATATTTTGTGGTCGTGCGGGCTTTATATTACGCAGGTTTTGTATTAGCAAGTTTTAGAATGTCTAAATAATAGAGGAAACTCTACCCATTTTTTTTGTTCTGTGAACTACTAAAGACTTGTAATACTTTGAAGTTTGTATGTACATTAGTTTATCAACAACGTGAAAGATTTGCAATTTGTGAATTTTTTTTTTCAAATAAATAATTTTTTTTCTTTTATCTAAGAATTTGGCACACTTTAAAATCGTGCCAAAAGTGAATCAAATTTTGGCACGATTTTGAACTGTGCCAAAAGTTTATCAAAATGTGCCCAATCTGGCACAGTTCCAAATTGTGCCAAAAGTGTGCCAGAAATATCAAATTCTGGCACGGTTTAAAAGTGTGCCAGAAGTGTTCCTGTTTGTTTTAATCTGGCACACTTTTAAATCGTGCTAGAAAAAAATGGCCATTTTGGAACTCCTAATTCTGGCACAGTTCAAAACCATGCCACATTTGATCTGGCACAGTTTTAAATCGTGTCAGATTCTGGTTTTTGGTGTATTGAATTCTTCGATTCTTTTAGCTTCCAACACAAAGAAGCGTTAGCATCCTGACTTGGCATATATTCTTCACAATTATCCCCTTAATTTCGGTATTTTTATGACCCATGCAGTGTAAATAGCTTGGATTTGTCTCGTATTTATGCTACTAACCCCTTTTGGCAAGTATTTCGTGTTTTGTGTATTTCTCATGTGTTTTACAGGTGTTGATACCAAAATTAATATGCTGATGTGGACGAATCATACGAAGACACTTGTCAATCTACGTGGTACAATAACAACGAGGAAGTTCATTTCCTCGACCAACTCATGTTCTCCCCGAGCAACGATGATATACCGAGGAACTTCAGCACTCCGAGGTACTCTAGCGCTCCGAGGAACTCCTGAGCAACGAGCAACTAAGGCTGTCCGAGCTGCATCTCGGCCGTAGTATTAATTGCCAGAATGTCAACAGTTCAACTATTCATTGAATGTTTATCATCTTGACGCACACGCTGCATTAAATGTATTACCCTTTCATATGTATATCATTTAACGTATCAACCCATTCATGTACAGCCTAAGGGCTATAAATACCTTGTATCACCCTCATTCAAGGGGAGAGGAATTTCTGGATTGAACTTGAAATCAAGAATTCCCAAACACTCAACAATAACATAACAGTGGACGTAGGCCATTCTTATAAGGCTGAACCACTTTAAAAATCTTTGTTTTCATTTTATTTATTTGTGATTGAATAATTAGAGCGATCTAATTTTTTACATCAACAGATTGGCGCCGTCTGTGGGAACGACTGTTGCTATCGTTTTTCACCAAAAATCACTTATCATCAATGGCGGATAATCCAGAATCCAGCAATCAAAACGCGGGAAATGCTGGAAATCCTCCAAATCCCTCTGCATCTCCAGATCTGGCCGGAATTATGACAAATCTGGCTCAAGGACAAACCGCCATGCAAGACACACTGAGGCAACTCATACAAACCCTTCATAGCGGTGCACCTGCACGTTCAGGACAACAAAGTGGTAAGAGGCAAACTTATTTACTTTCTTCACGTTCCAGGCATACTGAGTCATATCGTAATGAGGAGTCTGATGATTTCTCTTATCAACCTGGACGAACTTCGTCAATAAGGGTTACAGATACTGATCAAGATATCACCCTCTCTCCAGAAAGACCCAGTGCTTTAGAAAGACTGAGTAGGGCGTCTCCTTTCAGTCGATTAGGCCCTAGGAGGAATAGGAGTCCACCTAAGACCATGTCGAGGAGTTTTCGACAAACATCAAATCTAAGAGAAGGATCAGCACAATCACGACCAGTTGCTCATCAAGACAGATCTCAAGAAGCTACCTCAGAACCATCAATTGCTCGAACCAATAGGCCCGAGGAAGGAAATGAAGAGTGGAAAGGATCTCTCCAACGGTTGGAGGATAAATTGGGAGAAATGGCCAAAGCAAAGAACCCCCTACAACGAACTTTCGTTCAAGGAACACCTTTTGTACATGCCATTATGGATTTTCCTACACCATCGAAATTTAAAGCACCCGTGGTAACTCCCAAATATGATGGAAAGACAGATCCTGTTCTTCACATAGAACAATATCAAGCTGCTGCCGATATCTATGTTGTCCCCGACGAGATGAGATGCAGGGCCTTTTCAGGAACTCTTACTGGATCTGCCCAGATATGGTACAACAATCTTCCTCGGGGTAAGATTTCAACTTTCTTTCAGTTAGCCGAGGTGTTTATTGGCAATTTCTATTTTGGAGCAAAGCCAGTAAAACGAGTAGCGCACTTGTTAAGTGGTAGACAAAAATCAGGCGAGAGTACTAGAGATTACATAACTCGTTTCAATAATGAGAAGTTGGAATTCATAGATTACGAAGAGAAGACAGCGATCACTGCTTTGATGAGTGGATTGATGCCTAACAAGTTATACTATACTTTGGCCAAAGATCCACCTAAAACTATGTCGGAGTTGATGGAAAAAGAGGCCAAAATCATGAATGCCGAGGAGGCTATGGCTGCGAAGAAGAATATGGATAAAGAAACCAAGGTGGAGGTTGACAAATCTAAGAAGAAAGAGAAAAAAAGGTAATGGTGGTGACAAGCACTCCAAGAATAATAGGACGTCATGGGAAGTCCTAAAGAAATATGATAATTATACTCCATTGAAGATGGGTATTAATCATGTTTTAGAAGAAATCAAGAATAATGAAGAAATCAAGTGGCCAGATAAACTGAGGACCAATCCTGAATTGAGAAATAGGGCCAAATATTACGAGTTCCATAAAGATCATGGCCATACGACCAAAAATTGCATAGCCCTTCAGAACGAGATTGAAACGCTCATCCGAAGAGGAAAGTTATCAAAGTATGTAGATCGCAGAGGTGAAAGGAAGAATGATGATAGAACTAGAGATCATTCTAGATCTCCTCGTCGGACGGAGGAGAAAAAGAAAAGAGATCATGAAGATGATCCAGATGAAGACCCCGATCTTCCAAAGAAGCCAAGACAGCCTGAACGAGAGGTATTTTCCATATGTTTTGGGTCATTTAATTGTAATGTTATTACAGGAGGAGATGCTGGAGGGGGAGACCTTACTGCAGAAAGAAAGGCCTATCTCGGAGAGGCTCAAGCCTGCTCATATATTCAACGAATAAATCTTGCCGAGGATGATCGACCGAGGAAGGTAAATAAAGAGAAGCTAGTTATTGGTTTTTCAAAAAACGATTTGGCCGGTGTTCTTTACCCTCACGACGATCCCTTGGTGATCGAAATGAGGATGAAAGATGTGGTGATTTCAAGGGTGTTGGTGAACAAACGGTAGTTCGGCAGACATCACGTACTATTCATGTTTTGATAGCTTGAATTTGAAATTATCTCAATTGGAACCTTATCACAGACCCCTTCTGGGTTTTGCTGGCGAAAAAGTTTTTCCACTTGGGACGATCAAGTTGGACATATTCATTGGAACTTGTCCTGCTTGTCGAACAGAAATAATACGCTTCTTTGTGATGGATAAGAATGTGCAGTCAGCCTACAACATCATCATGGGAAGAGTTGGTTTGAAGAAGTTTGAAGCAGTTCCATCTACAGTGCATCAATGCTTAAAATTCCCAACAAACTTTGGAGTAGGAGTTGTAAAAGGTGATCAAAAAACAGCTCGGGAATGCTATTATTCGTCTGCCGAGCAAGAGGAGCTTAAGGAATCAAGGAAAAAGACTATTACCTACCAGGTAGAGGAATGTACAGAAATTGAAACTCTTGATCCCAGGGATGAATCCCAACTTGTAAAAGGACAGGTAGTAGAATCTACAGAAAATGTTATTCTGGATGAGGAGCACCCTGAACGAGTAACCCAGATAGGTTCGTCGTTGGATGCTTCAATAAAATAAGAGTTGATAATGTTCTTGAGAAACAGGAAGAAAACTTTCGCATGGAGTCATGAGGACATGCCAGGAATAGATCCGAACTTCTTATGTCACGAACTCAATGTGAATAAAGAGATCAAACCTGTAAAGCAGAGAAGAATGGTATTTAGCCCCGAGAAGAATCAAGCCATACAAGAGGAGGTCGAGAAGCTCCAGAAAGCCCAATTCATTGAAGATGTGAAATATCCAGACTGGCTGGCAAATGTGGTGATGGTAAAGAAGAAGAACAATAAATGGAGAATGTGTGTTGATTTCACTGATCTCAACAAGGCATGCCCAAAAGATCATTTTCCATTGCCCAGAATTGACCAACTAGTGGATGCTACCTCGGGACATGAGCTGGTCAGCTTCTTGGATGCGTATTCTGGTTACAACCAGATCAAGATGAAACCTGAAGACAGGGAAAGTACTTCTTTTATTACCCCTAGGGGAACTTATTGCTATAATGTTATGCCTTTTGGTTTGAAAAATGTAGGAGCGACATACCAGCGGCTGATGAACAAGGTTTTCACCGAACAAATCAGTTGCAACATGGAAGTCTATGTCGATGATATGCTGACAAAAAGAAAGAAAGCTGCAGATCATTTAGTTGACTTAGCTCAGACATTTGATCAACTGGATAAATACCAGATGAAACTCAACCCGACTAAGTGCACATTTGGAGTACGAGAAGGAATGTTTCTCGGATACATTGTCAACCAGCGAGGCATTGAAGCAAATCCAGATAAGATCAAAGCTCTTTTAGGATTGCGCTCTCCAACAATAAAGAAAGAAGTGCAGAGTCTTATAGGATGAGTTGCAGCGCTCAATAGATTTGTATCCCGAGCAACTGACAAATGCCTCCCATTCTTCAAAACACTCCGAAAAACTTTTGAGTGGACTGATGAATGTGAAAAGGCCTTTCAAGACTTGAAAAAGTATTTGGGAGCACCTCCATTGTTGTCCAGGCCAATAATAGGAGAGAAGTTGTACTTATATCTGGCGGTATCAGAAAATGCAGTTAGCTCAGCATTGATTAGATTGGAGAATGGAGTCCAGAAACCAATCTATTACACAAGTAAGGCTTTCCGAGGTGCAGAAATCAGGTACCCAAAGCTGGAAAAATTGGCATTGGCATTAATTGAAGCAAGTAGAAGAATGAGGCCATATTTCCAGGCCCATACCATCGTCGTTTATACCGACATGCCACTGAGGCAATCCCTTCATAAGCCAGAAAAGTCAGGAAGATTGATGTACTGGGCAATAGAGCTCGGTGAATATGATATTGTGTATGAGCCCAGAGCATCATTAAAAGGGCAAGCTGTAGCAGATTTTATAGCAGAATTTACATATCCTGATATCCCCGAGGAACAAAAACTGCTCGCTGACCAACCTGTGGATGTTACAGGATCAACAGACATAAGTCCAGACCAACTCCGGTTGGTAAAAGGGCCTATGGATGTAGAAGGATCATCAACTTCAAATTCAAACCAGCCCCGATTGGTTGAAGAACGAGAAGAGATGGTCAACAAGGAGCGAAAAGTTCCAGGGGAGGATGAAAAGAAGCAACAAATATTTCACCGAGGAACTCTATCAGATAAGAAATTTGAAGACGGGTTGCCCATATGGAGATTATATGTAGATGGCTCATCTTGTACAACAGGTTGTGGGGCAGGAATTGTTTTGAGCACCCCAGATGAGATTGACATGGAATATGCTTTACGATTCCAATTCAAAGCCTCTAATAATGAAGCTGAGTATGCGGCCATGATAGCAGGTTTAAACTTAGCAAAAGTTATGGAAGCACGGCAAGTAATTGTATTCAGTGATTCTCAATTAATTGTAAATCAGATGACAGGAACATATGCAGTTAAAGGAGATTTAATGGAAAAGTATCATGCAAAGGTGATGGAGTTACTGATAGAATTTGATGCCATTCAATTAGTGAGAATACCGAGGATGAAAAATGTACAAGCAGACGCACTGGCCCGACTAGCATCAGCTACTCGTACCGAGCTGCGAAGAACGATACCAATTGAAGTATTAGAAAGTCGGAGCATAGATGAAAACTTGGCGATGAATGTTATTACCCTTGATTTAGGACCATCTTGGATGGATCCCATCAGGATATATATTGAAGAGGGAGGATTGCCAAAGGATAAGCTCGCTGCCAAAAAATTGAAGTATAAAGCTGCTCGGTATGTATTAACTAATGGTATTTTATATAGACGAGGAATTATGGCAGGTTTGCAGAGATGTGTACATCCATCCGAGGTGAAAGAATTGATTAAAGAAATCCATGAAGGGTCTTGTGGAGCTCATGTAGCAGGTCGAACACTTTTACAAAGGGTAATGACTCAAGGATACTATTAGCCGACGATGAGGGCTGATTGTATAGCTTATGCTAAGAAATGTGACAAGTGCCAACGTTTTTCCTCTATCCGACGAACTCCACAAGCATTGTTGACACCCATAACTTCCCCTTGGCCATTCGCCATTTGGGGAATGGATTTGGTGGGACCACTGTCGACCACCCGAGGAAGATTCAAGTACCTCGTCGTCGCAGTAGACTATTTTACTAAGTGGGTAGAAGCTGAACCCTTCATCGACATGACGTACGAGAAGGTATACCAGTTCGTTTGGAAGAATATCATCTGTCGATATGGTCTCCCTCATGCCTTCATCACAGACCATGGAACCCAATTTGATAACGAGGAGTTTGCTGCCTATTGTCAACAATCAAACATCCTGAAGACTCATTCAGCACCAGGTCATCCTCAAAGCAACGGCAGACTGAGGTGACAAACAGAACGCTACTAAATGGCTTGAAGAAGAGGCTAAGTGAGGCTAAAGCTAATTGTATTAATGAGTTACAGTCAGTATTGTGGGCTTACCGAACAACTCCCCGAGCAGCGACTGGAGAATCACCATATATGCTGGCATTTGGAAGTGAGGCTGTAATACCTGCTGAGTTGGGCCTACCAACACACAGAGTGCTGAACTTCAATTCCCCAGTCAGCGACTTGATGAGAAGACTGGATTTGGATATGCTCGAGGAAGTCAGAGAGGAGGCAGCCATTAGGAATGCTGCTTATCAACAACGAACAGCTCTTTTCTACAACAAAGGGGTGAAGAAATGCGATTTAAAAGAAGGAGATTATGTGCTAAAGAAGGTAATTCAGAAACACAATAAATTGGAGGCAAACTGGCATGGGCCTTATCGAGTTACAGAAGTTGTTCGACCAGGAACTTACCGAATAGCAACTTTAGAAGGAGAAGAATTCAAGAATGCTTGGAATGCTGAACACCTTCGCAAGTATTATCAATGATGTAAAATGTACAACGGGTTCATCAATATGAATAAAACGATGATGTTTTCACCATTTTCCTCTCCTTTGTTTGAAAGTTTTTCGGGGAATACTAGTGTTGTACACTACGCTGCTCGACAGCAAAAAGAAGATGATAGTTCAAAAAAATATACTCCTTTGGTTAGGAGGCGTACACTAGCGTGACCAACTAAGGTTGGTAAGATAACTAGTGGACAAATAGTTCGAAAGAACCAAAAATATACTCCTTTGGTTAGGAGGCGTACACTAGCGTGACCAACTAACGTTGGTAAGATAACTAGTGGACAAATAGTTCGAAAGAACCAAAAAATATACTCCTTTGCTTAGGAGGCGTACATTAGCGTGACCAACTAAGGTTGGTAAGATAACTAGTGGACAAATAGTTCGAACGAACCAAAAAATATACTCCTTTGGTTAGGAGGCGTACACTAGCGTGACCAACTAAGGTTGGTAAGATAACTAGTGGACATATGGTTCGAAATAACCTGATAATTCAATAATCAACTACGGTTGAGGGAAGAACAATATCATTTGATTTGAAAATAAGCCAACAAGTTGGTCGGAAGGTAAAATCATTCCAGAAAATACAAAGAATTCCAAACTGAACCAAGTATAGTTGGTCGGTGATCAATTATACTTGGTCGACGAGGATAAATTATCGACCATGGTTGGTCGGATACATTTTAGGAAAAAGTTTACCAAGTATGGTTGGTCGAGGATAAAAACCCATCAACTGTAGCTGGTCGACAAGCATAATTTAACAACCTTGGTTGGTTGGAAACAGTTTAAACATTTTATACTCATTACTTTATTATTAAGTGATTGAGCAGCATTGATCTTTGTAATTTTGATTACTAAGTTGGTTGATGAACAGCATCATAATGTTATCTTTTTAACAGATACATATACACAAATGTAAAAATGTTTGATAAACACAAGACAATCGCAATACAAATTTGCAAACAGAAAATGAAATTCTTTCATTAAGATAAAAATGTATTACAAGCTATACATATGTGCTAATTATTACATTGAAAAACCTATTCTATTGGTTTCTTTCCTTTAGCTTTTGAAACAGGTTCTTCGCCGGCAGGAGGATCTTCTAAGCAAAGAGGAGAATTGATGAAATTGATATCCCTGAGCATTCTGACGTTCATCACAGAAGGTGTATCCAAGAGATGCTCTGGACGAGATAATTCAGTCTGAGAATGAAGACTATAGTCGCCGAGATATTTTGAAATTAAACTCCGCGAAATGGAACGAGCTAGGATCCATTCCATGTCCAATTTGAAAGGTGGCACAGGCAAATCTAGTAACCCTGGAGCATGATAATCCCATAAAAAATGCCATTGCTCCAATTTCAGTACACCCAGGGCGTTCAACCACCCCTGCTTATAACCTTCATTATTGGCATGTTCAATCCGGGCATCTAGATGAACAAAGGCTTCATTGTATCCTGCCATCCAAAATTCCCTGGGCTGTTTATGGAATTGGAAGGTTAATCTATCCAATTGTTCGTGAAGGCTCCTGGTGAAAACATCTTTATTATTCAAAGCAGACTTCGTTGCAGTAAGTTGATCTTCCAAAGATAGATTTTTTTTGGACATTTCAGATAAAGCCCGATCTTTGGCGTTTAATTGATATGATTGAGTTTCCAAAGTAGATTGAGTGCGAGCCTCTTCAACATTGCGGCTAAGAACTCTTGATCGACTCCGAGCAGCGAATGGAGAACTTTGCTCCTCGGCAACATTTTGAACAGCTCTTCCTCGCCCACGAGAACCTCTTCCTCGTCCCCAAGCAGTCACAGGAATAACCGAACTTCTTAAGTTATCCAGTTCTTGCCTTAGTTTGGCATTCTCAACCTCTAAGAAAGAGAAACCTTCATCGGTAACTGGTACTAAAGCAGTGGAAGATGACGCTGCAGATTCATACTGTGCCAACGTTTTTTGCAAATTGTTGTTCTCTTGTTCTAGCAACTCAGCAATCTGCCTGCAGGCCTCAATTTCACCTTTTAGAGTTCTTTCCCTGACATCGTATCCAACAAGGATCTTTTTATGGCCTGTTTCAGAAGAAAGTTGTTGATATCTATTTTCATATTCCTTGTGCAATAAAGCCATTGATTCATTGTGCTGACCTTGGAGATCTTCTAAGGAATAATGAAGTTCCTCAATCAAGTCATAGTAGGCCACATTGTTGGCCACAGCTCGGTCAAGTAAATCCTTCAAGTACCGATAAGCCTTAATTGCTTGTTCTGAGGCATCATGGCCAAGGATGTCAGCAATTTCTGATGTACTAAGGTCTGTATGATCAGCCTTATAGTATTCGTGACATTGCTGCATCAGCTTTGTATCATGTGCAGATATCAGTTCCATTCTAGCAACAAACTAAGGATGAGAAAAAAGACAACAATCAACAAAAACAAATCATCAACAACAGAGATGAACAAAGATGTATTTTATTAGATCACAAGAGGATTACATTGTTTGATTACAAATAATGAAAGATATAAATGATACCGAACAACTTCACACCATTTCCTTGTCTCCCAAGACTTTCTCGGGAGGCTGGGACGAGGAGCTTGGTTGCTCGGTGGTAACAGCAACTTGATCTGCAGGAGTTGAAATTTTTTCAGGAGGAGGGGGTATAGAAGAAATGTCCTCGTTGGTAGAAGATAGAGATGCAGGGACTTGATCACCTATGGCCATAGAAGATTCATCAGAGACAGGCTCATCTTCTTCTTCTTCCACAATTGGTGGAGGAGGACCAGGGAGGTGTAACTGGAATAGCTCGAAATCATCCTTGATCTTCAATTCCTATAGGGCAGCTACCCAGCCATCTTGGAAGTATTTCAACTTCCCGTATTGAACTTGGGATGTCATCGCAGCAATCCCCTTGTCCCATCCTTTATCCCAACCTGCGCTGAAGGATTTTTTAACTGCGAGCTTTCTTCTCAATTTCTCCGAGGAGAGCTTCGCATCCAATTCTTCTTTTTTGCCCTTGATATCTCGCAGGGCGGACAATTCTTCCTCTGCCTTCCTCAGCTTATCCTTAAGTTCTCCAAAATTCTTGAGCTTGTCGTCATATTTCTTATGCTCGACCTCTAAACTTTTCACTTTATTCTCCAAACTCTTGGAGATCTCAGCCAACTTCACCTTCTCAGCTTCAACTATTGACAACTTTTTCTCCCAAACAGCCTTTTCCTCACTATACTGTTGGCGAGATTCCTTCAATGATTGGGTCAAACCCAGCAGAGCATCCTCTACACCTGACGAGGAGCTTGAAGCTTTAATAGCTTCATATTTCTTCACGATGTTGTTAAAACAATTCACCAGCTAAACAAAGGAAAAAGTGACAGGTCAGTGCAAAAAGGCAAGTATTCACAGAAAGAAAGGAAATTCAGAGTGTGAGAAATTTACCGAAGCAAGATGACGAGTAGCTAGGGATGTCAGCATATCCCTAAAAAATTTTTCATCAATTCCTTGGACCTCGGGTATGATCCAAGTTTTTACCGAGCTCATTGCAGAGCTCGGAGGAATGATGGTTGGAACACCAACACCACCAGCTGGTAGAGAGGACGCAATTTCAGCCAAATTGACTGAGGATGATTTCCTCAATCTCCTCAAAGGGACTTCAGCATCTTCAACCAAGGAAGAACTCTTGGTCGGAGAGATAGCAATTATTTCCACAGGAGCAACCTTCTTGCTCGGAGCCAGTGGGGGCTTCTCGGTAGCTTTGGAAGGTGCAGCATCCACCTTCTTAGTCCCCTCTGGGACATTAGTTTTGCTTTTCTTGGCCCCAGCAGCAGAAGTAATGTCATCAAATAGAGCAGGAGGAGCTCTTTTCTTGCCCATTCTCTGACTTAAAGGAAGATGAGAATCTGAAGAAGAATCCTCTGGAGTTGAAGCTGGCTCAACAGGATGAGCAGTATAAGAGGTTGTATAACTCTTATACTGAAGCAAATATGATGCAGACCTAATGTGCTCGTTTGCAACGTTCTTATGCAAACCCCAGATAAGTTTCAGATGCTTAATATTAACCTCTGATTCTTTTGGAGTTTTTCTTTTACTCTCAACTGCAAACAAACACATAATGAGATATCAGTCATACATTTTGTCAAACATGATAAAAGCATAATTTCATAAGTAAAAGAAATAAAATGAAAAATAACCTATCCCATTGCCATATGGGGGACATCTGGGACCGTTGTATACTCCATCTCCAACTAAAGGGGCATATTGCCAATTTTTAAAACCACCCCATGTTCAAAATAATCTCCATTTGCATCAGGGAGGGTAACTACAAGAGCTCTATTCAAAAACCTAGTTTTTAAGTAATAAATATTATCTAGAACGGCCCATCTATAGCAGTACATAATTTCAGGGATCCCTATACGAGCCCTATGAGTTAGATTTAATTTATACACCCCATTAATTATTCTCCATGAATTGGGGGCTATTTTTGCAGGGACAAGATCAAAATACTGACAAAACTCAAGACACAATGGGTTTGGTGGAAAGAAAAAAACACATTCAGCAATAAAAAGACTGGGGAACCAATGTCCCTCAGCCAAACGAAAGTAATTTTGAGGTTCAGAAAGCTCCTCCAAAATTACCCAAGATGGGATGGAAAAGTCAGAACGGAATTTTTCAAGAGATTCAATAATGTAAACCATGATGAATAAAAGAAGAAGGAAGAAAATCTTACAGGAAGGAAGGAGATCTGCTGACAACTAGCGAAGGAAAAGATGAACGCACAAGAGAGAAAGAGAGAATAGAAAGCTTGAATACAGAAAATTGGAAAAAGAAGAAGACGGTATGGTTACCTAAGAAGTTTAAATACTTTACCTAGGGAAGTGGCGAAGGAAATGATTACACGAAAGAAACTATTGAGCTTCCGACGGCTAAAAGGAAAAAAAGGACACAAAGATCGAAGCGCTCTTAAAAGTTCGAAAAAAGGAGGATTCGTTGAATTTGGAAATAAATTCAAATATGATGCTCCTAAAACCCAAGAAGATCATTCAATATTGCCATAAACCGAGAAAGAATGTTCCATACTCCTCAAAGTTCGAAATATGAAACATTGGGGGCTTCTGTTGATACCAAAATTAATATGCTGATGTGGACGAATCATACGAAGACACTTGTCAATCTACGTGGTACAATAACAACGAGGAAGTTCATTTCCTCGACCAACTCATGTTCTCCCCGAGCAACGATGATATACCGAGGAACTACAGCACTCTGAGGTACTCTAGCGCTCCGAGGAACTCCTGAGCAACGAGCAACTAAGGCGGTCCGAGCTGCATCTCGGCCGTAGTATTAATTGCCAGAATGTCAACAGTTCAACTATTCATTGAATGTTTATCATCTTTACGCACACGCTGCATTAAATGTATTACCCTTTCATATGTATATCATTTAACGTATCAGCCCATTCATGTATAGCCTAAGGGCTATAAATACCTTGTATCACCCTCATTCAAGGGGAGAGGAATTTCTGGATTGAACTTGTAATCAAGAATTCCCAAACACTCAACAATAACATAACAGTGGACGTAGGCCATTCTTATAAGGCTGAACCACTTTAAAAATCTTTGTTTTCATTTTATTTATCTGTGATTGAATAATTAGAGCGATCTAATTTTTTACATCAACAACAAGTATTTCATGCAAGTTAGTGCGAAAGAGAACGCAAAACAGTGAAAGAAACCAGGAAATGGAGAGTTGAAGGGAATTTTCATAATTTTGTAGCCTTATCCAGAGGTGGGGCCAATTAGAAAGTTGAAGATATCTAAATTAAAAGAACATTGGAAAAAACGGCACCTCAATTCGAGCTACGGTGAAGAAGTTACCATGTTTTGAAGTTGCGCGATAATCAAGAGAAATTGACCGGTCCGGTCATGCGAAATCCTGGCCTTTATTATGAAGATTAAGAGGTGCATAGCTAGTAAAAACTTGCGCAACAAGAAATTCTAGCTGACAAATTTGTGCTACTTGGTGCAATAAAAGACCAAGCCCTACCTCATTTCAAGGGGAGTCAAATTCTAGAGAGTAGAATAGAATTTTAGAGAGAAAATTAGATTTTAGAGAGTCTTTTTGTAAGTTTGAAGAAAAAGAATTTTTCTAGATTCAAGTTCATCTATTTTCCCTATTGCTGAATACAAGTATCAATTTTTCATTCTCTTATTTATTCTCTATTTTATTTTCAATTCAATTCTCAATTGTTTTGCAATTTGTTAAGAATGTTTCTTAGATTCATAATTACATGCATTGTTATGAAATTGCTTTCTCATAAAACCATGTCTAGGTAAATTTTCAAGGGTTGGGGTACATGAACTCATCCCAATGTAAATTACTTATGTAGAAAATAGAATTTAAATTAAAAATTTGAAAGAGTCGTGCGAGACAATTTTACAACCATTGTAGATCTTTTAATCTCTCTTGCCCTAGGTACTTGGGATGTTTAAGAATATGATGTGAGTAAAATTATTTATCACCGCTTTATATTTACCTTTGATTTCGTATGGTACGGGCTTGATCCTCATATATGTAATGCTTAGTATCTATAAAGACTGGATTCATTCAAATTTATAATTTACAATTCTAGGATTCTATACGGTAAATTACTAGGGTTAAGGGGATTGTATTCCAACCTACTTTCTCATTCATCTTAATTAATTTAACTTCTTTATTTACTTATTTTTTTCCCTTTTCAACCATCATCATTTTTTTCATTTTGAAGAACATCTCATTGAAAGTGAGTCTTTCTCCCTTGAAATTCAATCTCTAAGTGATGATGAATCACTTGACATTGAGTTTATTCCATCACCATTTTCGTTCACGGTTATTAAACCATTAGAAGTACCGCCAGATTCCTATGAGTCGGTTGAAAATTCTAAAGCGTTTACACCTTTTACTGACAAAGACACTTTGCTATAATTGTTTTCTAATATGGACTGTTCCTTTTTGTGTGCCCCTCTCCCCATACTACTTGAAAAATCTTTGGGAGTTGATTATATTTTTCTTGGATCTCAATTGTACTTGTCCCACCTCGCACCCAAACCCCCCATCATAACGTTAAATTTTTTAACTAGTGATGGTTCATTTTTAAACTTTACATGCCTTCCGTTTTTCAAACGGAATTCTTATTTTTCGGGAGGCATGCTTTATAGTGAGGGTACACTATTAATCCCTCAAAAACAGATTGTATTTTGGGTGGACCCTCAAAATTTTCGACTTTTAGTGTATGATTTATTAGCCGTTCAAATTTTTAGGTTGTAAATAGTTGTTTTTTTTCTCTTTTATTATAGTCTAGTTTCGATAGTTAGAGTTTTTGTAATTATTTTTTCTATGCTTGGTTCTAACGTGTTTTGTAGATTCAATGGACTTGTACTCATCAGGGATCGCTCTATTTGGGTAATATCTTTATTTTCCTCTCTTTATGTTGTGTTCTTAATTCGCATTGAGGACAATGCAACATTTAAGTTAGGGGGTGTGGGATATTCTTCCCATTTATTGTTTAGATTCATTGATTCGATCACATGTTCTTTCCAAGTGTGTGTTTTTTTAGAAAATTTTTGAAAAAAAGAATAAAATATTTTTCTTCAAAATAAATAAGAATTGGAATTTAAATTTATCAAAAATGTCACATTTATTCTATTTAAAGTCTCAAATTGTTAACAATCAAAATTCACTAAGCCAAAATTGACCGAAGATGAAAATTGAAAGAAAATTGACGACTTAATGAATAAGTGTGGAGATTGATCAAACCCGGTGCGATTTTGAGCCTTTCAATTTTTTATGAGTTTTTAAATCAATCCGAGTTTATGATTAACTCAAAGTTCTTTTCGGCGTTTTAATAAGTCGTTGATGATCTCAATCCTTTGTTTTGATCGGTTATGGGAAATATGTGAAGTGTTGTCTCGAAAGTCCTGCTAAATATATTTCTAAACTTAACTAATCTCGAGATGCATATGGTAATGTGATTAGCAATTTTGACAATGAAGTAGGCCCTCGTTTATTACCCAAAAATATTAGCCATAAAAAGTTGTGAAAAACAAAATTATCCCTTTGCAACCCAAGTTGAGCCTAATAAAATATTTTCCTTTCGTTTGATAACCCGAAAAACTCAAATAACTCGGAATTGTGAAAATTGAGAAAATGAATCAAATAAAGTCCAAATTGTGCTATAAAAAGATGGAAGAAGAAAAAAATAGATATGCTCAACAAAAATAGCGAGAAAAGAAAAAGGAAAAAAAAATGAAAATTGAAAAAGAAAGAGAAAAATGAGCAAATGCCCGAAAAAGCACAAATGGACGTCATAAGGACATTTTCCAATTCCGAACAATCCGCCTATTCCCAATTTTACCCTTTACACTTTTTTACCCGAAAAAGTCCTAACCGAGTCTGAATGGCGAAATTAATTACTGCATGGAGAGATAAGATACAAAAAGATAATAAAAGAGATTATAATTGTGTGATTAAGAGATGATGTTTCCCGTTTCCTAATAACTGTATTCCGATGATGAGATCTTTTCACCATATATTTCCTTCTTTTCAATTTTGTATGCATGAATTTGTGTCCATTATATTTTTACTCTTTATATCATGTATACCGAGAGAAAACAACCACAATCCGAGTGATTCGTTTGTGAGTGCATCCGTAAGAATTGGAATCAAAACGAATTTTCAAAAAGTAACGTAAAGCTAAATCGGTGGAAATTTGAGGTTTAATTTTTGGCTTTGCACACACACATTATGGTTTGAGACATTTGAATATGAATTTATGGTGATTATTTTTCAAAAAGTTTAAATTGTACAATTTTTAATTATTTTGATATTTATTTGAGTCAATAAAGAATTTTGTGGGTGTATTCACTGCAAACCCTCACGAGACAAAACTCGTCCTACTAGGGTAACCTAGGGGTTTAAAGGCTTGTTGCATACGCTAAATGCAATCGCTTGCCCGCGAAAAGGGTATTCTATCCCAATAAAAGAATTTTCAAGAGTTGAACTTTAAACTAATTTCTTTTACATTGCTCGGGACGCGCAAAGTTCTAAGTTAGGGGGTGTGATTAGGCACATATTCTTCACATTTATCCCTTTAATTTCAGTATTTTTATGATCCCATGCAGTGTAAATAGCTTGGATTTGTCTCGTATTTATGCTACTAACCCCTTTTGGCAAGTATTTCTTGTTTTGTGTATTTCTCATGTGTTTTACAGGTATTTCATGCAAGTTAGTGCGAAAGAGAACGCAAAACAGTGGAAGAAACCAAGAAATGGAGAGTTGAAGGGCATTTTCGTAATTTTTCAGCCATATCCGGAGGTGGGGACAATTATAAAGTTGAAGATATCTAAATTAAAAGAACATTGGAAAAAACGGCACCTCAATCCGAGCTACAGTGAAGAAGTTACCATGTTTTGAAGTTGCGCGATAATCAAGAGAAATGGACCGGTCCGGTCATGCGAAATCCTGGCCTTTATTATGAAGATTAAGAGGTGCATAGCTAGTAAAAACTTGCGCAACAAGAAATTCTAGCTGTCAAATTTGTGCTACTTGGTGCTATAAAAGACCAAGCCCTACCTCATTTCAAGGGGAGTCAAATTCTAGAGAGTAGAATAAAATTTTAGAGAGAGAATTAGATTTTAGAGAGTCTTTTTGTATGTTTGAAGAAGAAGAATTTTTCTAGATTCAAGTTCATCTATTTTCCCTATTGCTGAATACAAGTATCAATTTTTCATTCTCTTATTTATTCTCTATTTTATTTTCATTTCAATTCTCAATTGTTTTGCAATTTGTTAAGAATGTTTCTTAGATTCATAATTACATGCATTGTTATGAAATTGCTTTCTCATAAAACCATGTCTAGGTAAATTTTCAAGGGTTGGGGTACATGAACTCATCCCAATGTAAATTACTTATGTAGAAAGTAGAATTTAAATTAAAAATTTGAAAGAGTCGTGCGAGACAATTTTACAACCATTGTAGATCTTTTAATCTCTCTTGCCCTATGTACTTGGGATGTTTAAGAATATGATGTGCGTAAAATTATTTATCACCGCTTTATATTTACCTTTGATTTCGTATGGTGCGGGCTTGATCCTCATATATGTAATGCTTAGTATCTATAAAGACTGGATTCATTAAAATTTATAATTTACAATTCTAGGATTCTATACGGTAAATTACTAGGGTTAGGGGGATTGTATTCCAACCTACTTTCTCATTCATCTTAACTAATTTAACTTCTTTATTTACTTATTTTTTTCCCTTTTCAACCATCATCATTTTTTTTCATTTTGAAGAACATCTCATTGAAAGTGAGTCTTTCTCCCTTGAAATTCAATCTCTAAGTGATGATGAATCACTTGACATTGAGTTTATTCCATCACCATTTTCGTTCACGGTTATTAAACCATTAGAAGTACCGCTAGATTCCTATGAGTCGGTTGAAAATTCTAAAGCGTTTACACCTTTTACTGACAAAGACACTTTGCTATAATTGTTTTCTAATATGGACTGTTCCTTTTTGTGTGCCCCTCTCCCCATACTACTTGAAAAATCTTTGGGAGTTGATTATATTACTTGTCCCTCCTCGCACCCAAACCCCCCATCATCACGTTAAATTTTTTAACTAGTGATGGTTCATTTTTTAAACTTTGCACATGCCTTCCGTTTTTCAAACGGAATTCTTATTTTTCGGGAGGCATGCTTTATAGTGAGGGTACACAATTAATCCCTCAAAGACAAATTGTATTTTGGGTGGACCCTCAAAATTTTCGACTTTTAGTGTATGATTTATTAGCCGTTCAAATTTTTAGGTTGTAAATAGTTGTTTTTTTTTCTCTTTTATTATAGTCTAGTTTCGATAGTTAGAGTTTTTGTTATTATTTTTGCTATGCTTGGTTCTAACGTGTTTTGTAGATTCAATGGACTTGTACTCATGAGGGATCGCTCTATTTGGGTAATATCTTTATTTTCCTCTCTTTATGTTGTGTTCTTAATTCTCATTGAGGACAATGCAACATTTAAGTTAGGGGGTGTGGGATATTCTTTCCATTTATTGTTTAGATTCATTGATTCGATCACATGTTCTTTCCAAGTGTGTGTTTTTTTAGAAAATTTTTGAAAAAAAAATTGAAAATTTTTGAAAAAAAGAAAAAATATTTTTCTTCAAAATAAATAAGAATTGGAATTTAAATTTATCAAAAATGTCACATTTATTCTATTTAAAGTCTCAAATTGTTAACAATCAAAATTCACTAAGCCAAAATTGACCGAAGATGAAAATTGAAAGAAAATTGACGACTTAATGAATAAGTGTGGAGATTGATCAAACCCGGTGCGATTTCGAGCCTTTCAATTTTTTATGAGTTTTTAAATCAATCCGAGTTTATGATTAACTCAAAGTTCTTTTCAGCGTTTTAATAAGTCGTTGATGATCTCAATCCTTTGTTTTGATCGGTTATGGGAAATATGTGAAGTGTTGTCTCGAAAGTCCTGCTAAATATATCTCAAAACTTAACTAATCTCGAGATGCATATGGTAATGTGATTAGCAATTTTGACAATGAAGTAGGCCCTCGTTTGTTACCCAAAAATATTAGCCATAAAAAGTTGTGAAAAACAAAATTATCCCTTTGCAACCCAAGTTGAGCCTAATAAAATATTTTCCTTTCGTTTGATAACCCGAAAAACTCAAATAACTCGGAATTGTGAAAATTGAGAAAATGCATCAAATAAAGTCCATATTGTGCTATAAAACGGTGGAAGAAGAAAAAAATAGATATGCTCAACAAAAATAGCGAGAAAAGAAAAAGGAAAAAAAAATGAAAATTGAAAAAGAAAGAGAAAAATGAGCAAATGCCCGAAAAAGCACAAATGGACGTCATAAGGACATTTTCCAATTCCGAACAATCCGCCTATTCCCAATTTTACCCTTTACACTTTTTTACCCGAAAAAGTCCTAACCGAGTCTGAATGGCGAAATTAATTACTGCATGGAGAGATAAGATACAAAAAGATAATAAAAGAGATTATAATTGTGTGATTAAGAGATGATGTTTCCCGTTTCCTAATAACTGTATTCCGATGATGAGATCTTTTCACCATATATTTCCTTCTTTTCAATTTTGTATGCATGAATTTGTGTCCATTATATTTTTACTCTTTATATCATGTATACCGAGAGAAAACAACCACAATCCGAGTGATTCGTTTGTGAGTGCATCCGTAAGAATTGGAATCAAAACGAATTTTCAAAAAGTAACGTAAAGCTAAATCGGTGGAAATTTGAGGTTTAATTTTTGGCTTTGCACACACACATTATGGTTTGAGACATTTGAATATGAATTTATGGTGATTATTTTTCAAAAAGTTTAAATTGTACAATTTTTAATTATTTTGATATTTATTTGAGTCAATAAAGAATTTTGTGGGTGTATTCACTGCAAACCCTCACGAGACAAAACTCGTCCTACTAGGGTAACCTAGGGGTTTAAAGGCTTGTTGCATACGCTAAATGCAATCGCTTGCCCGCGAAAAAGGTATTCTATCCCAATAAAAGAATTTTCAAGAGTTGAACTTTAAACTAATTTCTTTTACATTGCTCGGGACACGCAAAGTTCTAAGTTAGGGGGTGTGATTAGGCACAAATTCTTCACATTTATCCCTTTAATTTCAGTATTTTTATGATCCCATGCAGTGTAAATAGCTTGGATTTGTCTCGTATTTATGCTACTAACCCCTTTTGGCAAGTATTTCTTGTTTTGTGTATTTCTCATGTGTTTTACAGGTATTTCATGCAAGTTAGTGCGAAAGAGAACGCAAAACAGTGAAAGAAACCAAGAAATGGAGAGTTGAAGGGCATTTTCATAATTTTGCAGCCTTATCCGAAGGTGGGGCCAATTAGAAAGTTGAAGATATCTAAATTAAAAGAACATTGGAAAAAACGGCACCTCAATCCGAGCTACGGTGAAGAAGTTACCATGTTTTGAAGTTGCGCGATAATCAAGAGAAATTGACCGGTCCGGTCATGCAAAATCCTGGCCTTTATTATGAAGATTAAGAGGTGCATAGCTAGTAAAAACTTGCGCAACAAGAAATTCTAGCTGTCAAATTTGTGCTACTTGGTGCTATAAAAAACCAAGCCCTACCTCATTTCAAGGGGAGTCAAATTCTAGAGAGTAGAATAGAATTTTAGAGAGAGAATTAGATTTTAGAGAGTCTTTTTGTAAGTTTGAAGAAGAAGAATTTTTCTAGATTCAAGTTCATCTATTTTCCCTATTGCTGAATACAAGTATCAATTTTTCATTCTCTTATTTATTCTTTATTTTATTTTCAATTCAATTCTCAATTGTTTTGCAATTTGTTAAGAATGTTTCTTAGATTCATAATTACATGCATTGTTATGAAATTGCTTTCTCATAAAACCATGTCTAGGTAAATTTTCAAGGGTTGGGGTACATTAACTCATCCCAATGTAAATTACTTATGTAGAAAATAGAATTTAAATTAAAAATTTGAAAGAGTCGTGCGTGACAATTTTACAACCATTCTAGATCTTTTAATCTCTCTTGCCCTAGGTACTTGGGATGTTTAAGAATATGATGTGCGTAAAATTATTTATCACCGCTTCATATTTACCTTTGATTTCGTATGGTGCGAGCTTGATCCTCATATATGTAATGCATAGGATCTATAAAGACTGGATTCATTCAAATTTATAATTTACAATTCTAGGATTCTATACGGTAAATTGCTAGGGTTAGGGGGATTGTATTCCAACCTACTTTCTCATTCATCTAATTAATTTAACTTCTTTATTTACTTATTTTTTTCCCTTTTCAACCATCATCATCCTTTTCATTTTTTCTTTAGAAGTAATAAATCAATTAAATTCTATCAACCATTCCCCGTGGATTCGATACCCAGACTCGCCACTATACTCCTTAAGAGTGTAGTTACAAGTTTAGGTTTTTTTTTTGTATTGAGGTTGGAAGCCGATAACAATGACCAGCGTATTACACGGACGCTCGGTTTTTCCCCTCGATCACATCCCCATTCATCGAACGCGACATTTTCCCCATCTGGATCGACCATCCAGCAGAATTCCCTATAAGCATTGTTAACAATTCTTATTAGTGGATCTCCCACTAGAAATCCCCTCCTTCATTTGTAGCTACATCCTCTGATACAAGATTCACTAACAGTTTAGATTCATATTCTCCAATGGACCTCTGTCCGGCCATCCTGTGTTGAGTTCAGAATATTGTTCACAACTTATCTTGAACATTTGATAAAGGAAACTGCGGTCATACTGCATCTAAGAACCTTCTATAGACATACCATTCCACTTATAAAATTGGTGGCTGACTCCCACCATTATAACTTCGTTCCGATGAGCCAATAAATTTTACCCTAAATTTTCACTTTCAATTAGCCACACTCCGTCATATGACCAAGCCTTTGGATATTTGACCTCATTTAGTTAACACACACGTGTCACACCTCGCCTAATTCTGGCGTCGGACGCCACCAAAACTAAGCCGGGCGTGACTAAATAAAATACCATTCTTAGCATGAAACAGATATGAGACGTATATAAATCAATCCATAAGATAAAAAAAAATTGAGTCAAACTCAAATGATCACAAATAACTAAGCGATAAAAGATCCATCACATGCTAACTCCAAAATCCAATCTCCAATAATGATTAAACAAGATCTGAATAATCCCAACAGAAATCCTGTAAACAACTTTGGAACCGAATGGCCCAATAAAACTCCAATGAAGTCTTATAATACGGCTGGAAAAGAAAGTCTAACTAAACTATGCCAGAAAGTAAATAACTTCAGCTGCACCTCCAATGATAACTCCGATAAACTTATGCAGCTTCTCCAAATTATATCCTGAAAAATATTAGTCAACGCATGGGTCAGAGCCAAAGCCCTGAGCAAGAATACACACTACTCCCCTCAAATAGGATCCTTGAATCCAGACAGTAGCATTATACACAATAAATATCACAATAGAATATTTTAAATTAAACGGGATAATTAAACGCGATAAATATAAATTACTAACTACTCGTAGGAATCCCCATTTAAAAAGGCACACCAATATGATTTTAAATTCTCAAGTCCCACGATGTTAATTTAATTAAATTAACCAACTTTTATTATTGTTCTCACTTTTTATTAAAGTGTCACACTTTCCCCTTGTCAATCGTCCTCTGACCCGTTCAAACTTTCGGCCCCGACACATGACAAGGTTCCACGCACGACACGACATAAATCGTCCTCTGACCCGTTTAAACTGTCGGCCCTGACACATTATGTCGCCACAAATTTTAATACCCGTTTTTATCTTAGGCATTAATTCTCAATTTCTCAATTTATAATCACCCCGCCCTTTTAATCGATGTGAGATCCTCAAAATACCCCCTTAGTCCCATAACTAACGGTCCTCAGGTTATCAATACGTCCTAACCTATGTATATGATGAATTTCTAACTTAAATTTTGACCTAGTCTCATGCTTAGGCTAGCGTAACGACAATAAAGTATCAAAAATCAGCGCACCCCCAAGATGATAAAAACGCGATAATCTACCCTCACTAGTACCATACCTAGAAGGCGTCAATCATCAAAAGGCATACCCACTAGTCCCATACCTAGAAGGCATTCTAAAATATAGGGAGAGCAATAATACCCAACAACCCGTCGTCACAAAGGCAACATCATAATACCAACGTGTCACACAACAAGCATAATTAATCAATATATAAAACTACGCATGTTATTCCAATTCAATTAATTCTTTAATTTAATTATCACCTCATCAACAATACCCAATTAATCTCATTTAATTATTTTAAATTAAATATACCAAGTTTTCATCATATATTCATCAAAACCAAATTTTATTATCTCTACATGTATTACATGAGTTATACGCACCCAAAAATCATTTATTATAAAACTAGGGTTTTTCTACATGCAACCTACACCAATAAAACCCAAAATCACTCATGAATCCTACGTACTCAATGGATTATGAATATTATTTAGATTAAAAGATTTTATAAAAACAGCTCCATAATTAATATCCACTTTTTCTAATTATGTTACTAATTATTTTTAAGAAAACATGTAATTAAGTATTTAAGCGACACTTAAAACGCATAATACTAAAGGAAAAGAATAGAGTATTCATGCCTGTGAAGATTGTGTTGAAAATTTGATTAGAAATCCGGATTCCTCTCAAAAAATTAGCGAAGAAGTGTTCTTGGACCTATCTTGATTAAACCCCAAATAAGCCTTCAAATCTGGTGACAAAACCTTGATTATGTTGGAGGTTGATGATTATGGTTGAGAGAAAATATTTTTAGAAGTGTTCTCTCGTGAAAAAATTGAGAAAAAGTGATTATGAGAAGTCCCCCCACAAATTAGAGTCATTATATAGTCATTAGGAAACCTAATCCTAATGGAACTCTAATAAGATACAAACACTAAAATTTTTATTCCAGACGATCGGACCGTTGAAATGAGATGAAATTTTACAGAGAATTACCTAAAGACGAGAAGAAGCTACAAAAAAAAATTCAGCACGATCGGACCATTCGATATTTTTAAATATTTTTTTTGCTAGAGAGTTTTATGTTTTGGGGACTCTTCTATATAATAAAAATTCAATTAAAACTCCATTTTAACTTCTATTTCGAAACCGTTTGAAATTCTTGCCTTTAAAAATAATAACCAACATATTTGAGCAATAAAAATAATTTTATCTCAAAATTTATTTTTTCCCTTTATTTCGAAAATACCCCAAAAATTATGCGGGTTGTTACACTTCCCCACTAACAATGGAATTTCGCCCTCGAAATTTGCCGA